>NW_020769351.1:2269748-2323862 GCF_900518735.1 Pseudonaja textilis
ATACACCAAAATCACGGTTCAGTTGGGTTTATTTTTTAAAAAAATCCTGATTTGTAAGTCATTTGCTCATTAACATCTTCCTAAAAAGGGGGAAACTGTGGGTTTCTACTTTAATTACTTTACCTCTTGTTCCCATGCCTGCTTCTCTCTTTCTCTTTCTCTCTCTCTCTCTCTCTCTCTCTCTCTCTCTCTCCCTCCCTCCCTCTCTCCCTCCCTCCCTCCCTCTCTCTCTCTCTCTCATTTTCCTACTCTCTGGGGGGAAAAAAACAGCTGATAATAAAGTCATTTTACTACACATTAAATTCATTCCCGTAAGCGTGATAATTAACTAGACCATAAAAAGCAGTATCTTGCAAAAGAGTGCTTTAAAATCAAAAGATAATTGCATGAGGCCAGTGACATCACTTTGCTGTTCCTTACCGTTAGATGGTCTTGCCAAATGGTTTCTCTTTCTTGAGATCTGGAGTGGTCCAGAATTGGAAGCCCTGGGCTTCGTTGTGGGCGTTGCGGTCCATTTTGTCTTGAATTGCCCCAACTTGGAATGAGTTTGAAGGAGTATGAAACTCAGGGCTGGGCTGCTGGAGGTTTGCAGAGGTTCGGGAGAGTCCCTGGCCTCTCATGACTGTGGGGATGCTGCAAGAGTCGTAAGTGTGAAAAACGGTCCTAAGTCACTTTTTTCAGTGCCATTGTAACTTTTTGTAGCAAAGTACCGGCAAAAGAGGGAAAAAAAACCTTCAGAGAAGTTCCTGAGACAGGAAGTCTAGTCCTGCCAAGAATGTAATAAGGGTTAACGGAGAGGCAGTTTCTGTAAGCAACACCAGAATGTTTCCTTCCTGCCTTCCTTACAGGATTAGGCCAGTGATTTCTTCTAACAACCGGTTCTCCAAACTGCTTAGAATGTTAACAACCGGTTCTAGCGAATAGGTGTGAACTGGTAGAATTTCACCCCTGGCGCGCGTGTAACAAAACCTTAAGCTGTGCTGCCCAGACAGCTAAAAAGCACAGCGTGTGGGTGCACAACGTTTGAAAAGCCTCTTTTTTCCTGCTTGTTCAACCTCAGCTGTGCCGTGCAAAGCAGCTGAGGTTGAAAAAGCAGGAAATAAAGGACAGGTAAGAGCCCGGGTGGGCCAAACAGCAGCAAACACAGAACCGGTTCAGTGTCTGCTGCTCTTCAGAGCTATCCATTCTATAGAGGCGGGCAGAACCGGTAGCATCCCACCCCTGGTTGTTGTAAGTCGAGGACTACCTGTATAATTGCCTCCCTATGCTCTTCTCCTCTTCTTTATCCATCCTTTTTTGTCAGCATCTCTCTCTGCTTCTGTGATCCAAATCCAGATTTTCGCTCTTTGAAACTAGCGCCGAGCAGAAAAAAGCCACCATGTGTTTTTCTGCCGGCTCCGTTCAGTTTGATTAAAGCAAAACGATGTTCACTATTGTGATTGAAAAGAAGAGCGCTTGTCTCAGATGAAGTGTGGCATTCCTGCACACACACACATTTGCTGATAAAGGGGATAAAAGAGTGCCTGTTGAATGCATCTGTCTCTCCGTGCGCTCTCATTACAAGGAGCGATGGGACACCCGTTTGTGTGAGACGGTATAGGGCCGTGATGGCGAATAGAGCCATTTGTGCGGGCATGTGAGTCCCAGCCAAGCTTGCCTGCACTGCGCATGTGTGTGCCTCCCAGATGATGTTCAGCCCATTTGAGTCAGTTTTTGTCCTCCCGGAGGCTCGAGGGAAGCCTCTGCAGCCTTCGGAGGCCAAAAAATGGCCCTTCCGGAAATATCCAAACTGCCAAAACGGGCCCATTTTTCAGCCTCCCAAGGCCGCAGAGGCTTCCCTCGAGCCTCTGGGAGGGCAAAAACTGCCTCAAACGGGCTGAAAATCAGCTGGGAGGTGCACACATGCGCAATGCAGGTACGGGGTGGGACAGGGGTGTTTTGCGTGCACGCCCAGGGGGGGCCAGCGTGCATTGCATTGTGGGTGCCGGCATGTGCATGCTTTCAGCACACCACAACAAAAAGATCTTCCCTCACTGGTACAGGGTCTCCTGCTTGAGCAGGGGGTTGGAATAGAAGCCCCTCACACCCGAGGTCCCTAAATCTGTTATTCTGTTATACCGTCCTCAGATTCACCGTTACTATCACCACTAAGGGAGAGTCCTGTCCTTGAAATTTTCCTCTTGTCTTCCAACTAGGTGTATGTTGCACCAGAATCTCTGATCATCCTGTTCCAGGCCTGGGTGATTGATTATACCTATTAGCTTAAGCAAAATCTTCAGGTGCTGCTGGAAGAAGCTGGATGAATTACGGGCGTTGCTCCGCGGTGAACTGAAGCTGAACAGAGCAGGCGTCTCCACCGTGGTGCTGTCCAGGGTACTGAAAAGTCCCAGAGTTTCCAGCCAGCAAAATAGCTGGGAATCTGGCAAGGATAGAATAGGATAACATAGGATAGGATAGAGCTGGAAGGGATCTTGAAGGTCTTCTAGTCCAGCCCCCTGCTCAAGCAGGATAACCTATACCACCTCAAACGAGTGACTGTCCAGTCTCTTCTTAAAAACCTTCCATGATGGAGCACCCATGATTTATGGTGGCAAGATATTCCACTGGTTAATTGTCCTCACAGTTAGGAAGTTTCTCTTTCATTCCAGGTTGCTTCTCTCCTTGATTAGTTTCCAACCATTGTTTCTTGTCCTGCCTTTCTGGAGCTTTGGAGAATGATTTAACCCCCTCTTCTTTGTGGCGGCCCCTCAAATACTGAAATACTGCTATCACATCGCCCCTAATTCTTCTTTTCTTTAGACTAGCCTGCAGCCGTTCTTCATACATTTTAGTTTCCAGGCCTTTGATTGCCTTAGTTGCTCTTCTCTAAACTTTTTTTCAAATTCTCAACATCTTTTAAGTATTATGGGGAGCAAAATTAGCTGCAGTGTTCCAGGTGTGGTCTTACTAGAACCCCGGGGAAGGGTTGTCTCAGCACATCTGGAGAACATCAGGCACAGGGAGGTATGGAAACAGGTGGGATGACTGCCAACATTCACTTTGTATGAGTATTGCTTGGAAGGATCTGTGGGTCCTTCCAGATCTTGAATGTATAGAAGTAAAACACCGAGGAGGTTTTAAAAGAGAAAAGTGACTAATAAGTTGAATAATAGTTCTGAAAACAGTTCTGGGGCTTATCTCAACTGCAAATTAAGTCTTACTAAAAATCACAAATGGAACTAGAATTTATAACCACTGAAAAAATCCATGAATACAGATTAAATCTTGCTCTCTCCCCTCCTGTTCTCTTGTCCTGGAAACCTGCCTAGACTTTTGGAGAGGGAGAAAGACTCTGACTTGGCACTTTTAAATACAGATTTTTGCAGCTGCTCAATAGGCTTTCTTGGATCTGTAAACCCTCCCTAGCTGCCGTTAGAATTGCCTTTGTTCTTTATTAGGCAGACTGGGTGAACAGGAAGTTGGATGTAGCTTCAGGTATCTGGCTTCTCTTGTCTACCTTGCATTATGAGGCTTTAAAAACTGGCGTCTGAAGTTTTACCCCCATCCAAGCAAGCCAAAATGAAACAGATTGCCTGTAAAAAGAATAAATGGGGGAAGCCACAAGACAATGCCAGTCTCTTAGCTCAGAAAGTTCAAAGGAAGCTTACTGTGGCTGCTAACAAGAAATGTATAAGGGACAATTACAGGTGAGTGGTGAGCAATTGGACCAAATGGCCAGATGGTTTCAGGAGCTCAGCAGGTCACTTTTGGAAGAAAAAAAAAAACCCTGTCAGGTAATAAACATTCTTACTGTATTATTAGGCTTCACAATTCCTTTGCTTTCTGTTTTTGTGGGCTTTGGTTCTAAAAAGCAAGGTTCATGAAGCCCATATTTGAAAGTGCCTTGTTAGGTCTGTTTTCCTGCCTTAGTGGGAAAAAAAAACCCACCACATCTTTTTGACTTGAAGCCACCTGGTTGCACCATGGCTGCCTGAAAGGAGAGGTGGTTGGGACAAAGGGAAACCAAGGTCTTCTCTTGTGCTTATTGAGTTCTGCGTCAACACAAAGCATCCTTGTTTTCTCTCTATCCTTTATCTCAGGCATGAAGTTAGCCGAGGTCCTCCTTCTTACAAGCAAAGGTTCTCCATGCAATGTTCTTTATCTATATCAGATAAAGATTGTCCTGATTTATTTATTTTATTTATTTGATTTGATTTGTCAAACGCTTACAAGATGATAGGTATAAGTATAAACATGAGTAAGAATACAGGAAATAGGTACAGATAAATAGGGACAATGGGACAGTAGGCACGATGGTGCACTTATGTACGCCCCTTACAGACCTCTTAGGAATGGGGTGAGGTCAATAGTGTTTAGTTTGAGGTTAAAGGAGTGGGGGGTTAGAGGATGTAACAACAGAGTCAGGTAGTACATTCCAGGCATTGGCCACTCTGTTGCTGAAGTTGTACTTTCTGCAATCAAGTTTGGAGCAGTTTACCTTGAGTTTGTATCTGTTGCGTGCTCTTGTATTGTTGCGGTTGAAGCTGAAGTTGACTGGTAGTTCAAGGTTGTCCAAGGTTGTCTACATTTGATGTGGATTTTGTTAATCTGAGTGAAGTCTGAGGGGTCATGACACTCCTAAGTTCATGTCACGGTTGTATTTTGAGGTAGGCAGGTGACGTTTGGGGGGATCCTTGCCCAAGGACCCCTGCTACTAAGGTAGATCCCAGCCAGGATTTGTATCCTGATTCTCTCATACAATGCTCTAACTACTATGCTATCCAGCTGTTACTGAACCGCGCAACCAAATATCTAGTGTGTCAGGGTTCCAACCAATGCCTGAATAAAATCAGGGGCCTAAAACCATTGAGCTAGAAAAATCCACATTTGTTTATCAGGAGCTCCATGTTGACACAAACTAAGTGAAGCCAGCTCTGACTTCACCCAGGGGAAGCCTTGCCTCTGACCCTGTTGCCCCCTCCCCCCAAGGTGTTGTTGTGGTTCTCCAGCAGCCGGTGCAGCCGGCAGCAGAATTGGACAGTGGGGAAGAATGGGGACCAGTCAGTGATAGAGTTTTTAAGTACTGCAAAGCACGGCTTACAGCTAAATGTGTTGTGTGAACAGAGCCAGTTGTAAATTGTTCCATGTTTAATCTGGTATTCTAACCGCTGCCGCACACTTTTTCTCTTCATTAAGGCTCAGGTGCTTTACTGGGAAAGCTGTGAGCATATAACCTTGATGTTCCCTTGTGCTGTAGACTCTAGTCAAGAGTGCCTAGGCTTTGCGTGTAAGGTTTCTGGGTTTCTGTGTAGAGACCTGACTCCCATTTATGTTGCTTAGAGTTCATCCTTCTCTAACCTTCCAGATATTTTTAGATGTCATAATATTTGCACAGATTAGCCATGTGATGGCTCGTTCTCGATGCCGGTCTCAGTTTCAAACTTGGTTTAGATTGGATTCCCCCCCACCCCAAGTTCCTGTTTTGTTTAGACGGGCAGGTAAAAACAGCTCTAACATTTGTGCAACAAAGAGTCCATTAAGGAAATCAGGAGATGACTTGGAAGCTCGGAATAAATTATGCAAACGAAGGGCATTTGCATACTTTGTACAGCTGGCAGAACGTAGACGGCGTGCAGATGTTTTTGCAACAAAGTGAGACGTTGCCCAAAGCGTTTTTATCAAGCCAACGCCATGCACCGCATGTTAGTGAGTCAAGCAGCCGATAGCTGTGCTTTGCATTTTGTTCTCTCACCTTTTGTAATCAACTTGCTCTGCTCCTTGCAAAACCTTGCAGATTTATGGGTCTGAATACTAATGTTGTGGGGTGGGGGCGAACAGCCGAGAAACCCAGGAAAACCAATAACCCCGGCTGTTTATTCTTGCAAATGAACATTTGGAGCGCCCAACACATTCTGCAGTGTAATGTCCGTGGCATTTATCCTCCCGCTCACCTTGTGATTCATTCGCCTTTCAGCCAGGCTTTTGCGCGCGTGGCTGAAGTTGGGCCGATGATACACCTGAGCCACGGCGGATGGGGCTTTTCCACGTGGCTGCCGGTTAGCCTCTAATTACTTCCTTTTGAGAAGTCCACGTAACGTGACGTGAGACTCTGGAGTCGAGAAGGGCAGTTTATTGTTTCCAGATGTCCATTTAATGAATGAGCAGATCAGACGGGAGGACGGGTTCGTTCCCATAGGAGGAGTTGGCCAGGTGGGGCCATTGTTCTTTTGCTTCTGTCTGTCTGAGATTTTTTGAGGGGGAGTGGAGGAAATCTTTGTTTATGGGAAAAGAATTCCTCTAACGAACTGAGCTTGATTTTCTGAAGATTTGTGGCAGTAAGCACTCTCCACCACTTGCAATATGCTTTTCTCACCTGGACGATTCTTTATACCGACAGAGAGAAACAAAGAAGCTTGCCTTTACCCACAGCCCATTTTCCCCCTTTTTGTTCCTGTGAACTTAGGGCTGGAGAATAAGATGAATGCCATCACACCATCCATTCAGGAGAAAGATAGGGGCTGCAGCTGCCACCGCATCTGTCAGTGCTCTGTTCTGCTTGCAGATGGCCTGAATGGAAAACTATATTCTCTCATGTCTGTTTGTTACCTTCCATTGGGCAACATGGGAAGATATAGGGAAACATTTATTGAGCCAAGGGAGCCCACTGTTCTGACCAAGGCTTCCTGAGACCATAAGTAATCACACGCTTACTTCAAACAACTCCTTTTTTTATTTCAATGGCTGGGAATTATGTTCATTCCCAGCCTATAATGAGTCCCAAACAGTCCCTCGAGATAAGCACCCACCTTTCTCTCCTTTGAATTGCTGCCAACAACTAAAGTGCCAAATTAACTGTAAAAAGCCAAACGGAGTACAAAGTCCACACAGAGCTTCAAGGTTTAATCTGAACAGAGCAAACAACGTTGCTTCCTGCAAAGGCTCCTGTCCCTTTGCTCCTCCTTTAGGTCTTATGGGAGGGCCAATCCCCTCCAAGCCTTACTCCCGAATCGCCCCTGGGAACAGGCTTCTCTGGGTCCTCTGCTTCGCTGCTGCCAGATTCTGGAGGATCCAGAATCAGCACATAACTCCCAGATGGACCTGGCCCAATCTCTGTATCAGATGCAGATCCCTCATCCGAGCCCTCCCCAGACTCCCGGATGGGCCCATGTTCCTCCCCACTGTCCGACTCTGCTGCCGTCTCTGTAGGCTGCCAGCAGACCACAACACCCACATGAACTAACTTAGAGAATGCCGGGACCCATAACTCCCAATGAATGAATTAATGAACGCTTCAGCATCACCACGCTTTCCAACTCAATTTCCCCCAAACCCCATAGGTTGCATGGTGTGAGGGAAGATGGGAAGGGCTGCATTGCCTGCCCTCATTCCTACCTCCCTGTGGCCCTGGCCCCCCATTGGCTGCTGCAGCAAGGCCTAACAAGGGAGCAGCGATTGGCTGCTCTGGAACCAAGGCTGAAATTTGAAATCTCTTAATGGCAGTGAAGGTGGAAGGAGTAACTCAGGTGCCCGCTGGCGAGGTAGGGCTGGCTGGGGGGCTTTGGTGGTTGACAGGTGAACCTTCTTCCCCATTAGAGGTGGGGGCCCATGGAGACATTCTTCCCCCTCCCTCAGCAAAATGGCAGGTACTTTTATGGGTCATCCGACAAGGAGAAGAACTTCTAAGAGCTTCTAACTTCCTGCCAGCTTCCCACAGGCAACATCCAGGGGTGGGCTTTAAATTTTTTAGCAACGGGTTCTCTGCCTGGTTGCTGGGTGGGTGTGGCCATAGTGGGCATGGCTTAGTCGGCCTCCTGCACCACGGCAGGGGGTGTTCTTGTTTTCCCTGGGCTCCGGAGGCTTTCCTGGAGCCTCCGGGAGAGCAAAAATGGCCTCCCCCCCAGGCTCCGGAGGCTCTCTGGAAGCCAGAAACGGGTCCATTTCTGGCCTCCCTGAACTTCCAGGAGGCTGTTTTTTTGCCCTCCCTGAGCTTCAATGGGTGCCCTGCACTTACCTGCATCCAAAATGTGCCACGTGGGGACTCCTGGGAAGGGAGGGGAGGGGAGGGGTGGGTTGGGCCAGCCAGGAATTGGATTTGGGGGTTCTCCAAACTCCAAGCCCTAGATTCTTTCGCTAGGGTCTCTCCCAAACCCCTGCCGAACCCCCAGCAACCCACCCCTGGCAACATCCATGGGGAAGCCAGCAGGAAATCGGAAGTCATTCCCACACACACTGACTTTTTTTGCAAATACATCTCTAGGTAAGGAAATATTTCTTGAAATGATGACCCAACCCGTCAACGGAAGTCTAGCAAGAAATAAAAATGGTAACACAACTTTTTTTAAAATCCAGGGGGGCGGGGGGGGGGAATCCTCCATCAACAGCAGTCGCTACTGCCACCTCATTCCCAGAAGCTCTGAGTGGTTTGCAAATTGTTTTACAAAAAATTAAAAGAAGAAAACCATACAAAACAAAACTCTCTCTCTCTCTCTCTCTCTCTCTCTCACACACACACACACCAGTAAAGATGGCAGAGGGAACAAACCCAGATGGGAACAAAGAAAAGGAAGGAAAGAGGGCCTCAATTATGCTCACCAAAAGCCTGGGCGAAGAGCCAGGCCTTTGAGCCATGTGAAATACGAGATTTTTGGGTAGTTATTGAAATATTTAGGACAACGGGGAAGGGAAACAGTGCTAGACCATCACAAAATGAAGGAAAGCCCCCCCACCCCCACCCCCACCCACCCAAGACAAAAGGAAAACGTTGTTAATCCCTGCATTCACTTATTTAAAAATCTTCCTGGCCTGTCCTTTAAAGACAAGAAAAAGAAATAAAAGGCCAATGGATTAAGTAACTTTTTAAAAACTACGGTCCATTAACAATATATTTTATGCCTGTGGTTGAAATAGAGTTTCTCCGCTTGGTAATTTGGGGATCGTGTTGAGAGTGTTTTGTTGCCTTTTCCTCTGAAATCAATACAAATCTATTAGTTTAAATGTGTTTTTAAGAATGGCTTCTCCTGTTAGCTATTATCTGTCTACCTACCAACCTACCAATCCATCTGCCATCTTGGTTGCCTTTTGGAGAGGTAAGACAAGGACAGGCGTGGGATTCAAAAATTTTAGCAAGGGGTTCTCTGCCCGGTTGCTGGGTGGGCGTGACAATGGTGGGCGTGGCCTAGCTGGCCTCCTGCATCACAGCAGGCCGGATGTTTTCACCTCCCCAGGCTCCGGAGGCTTTTTTGAAGCTTCTAAGAGGGCAAAAACATCCTCCCTGGTTCGGGAGCCTCCAGAAGGCCTGTTTTGGCCCTCCCCAAGCCTCCATGCAGGCCCTGCACTTACCTCGCAGGCCAAACAGGCCACCTGGGGACTTCTGGAAGGGCAGGGGAAGGTGGCAGGGCCAGCCAGTCATTATAACTGCCGGTTCAGTGGACCAGATGTAAAATTAGCATCCAGGTCACCCGAACCAGTATGAACCAGTAGCAGCACACCCCCTTGACAAGGACAAAACCAAGAAAAACCAAGATTCCTATGAACTAACCACGGGCATCTTTATGGATTTGATATCACCCTACCATGCCAGGGCCTACGAAGGCCTTGTTTGTTTCCTTGCAGATGTTTTATTACCCAACTAGGTAACAACATCGGTGCTAGGAGGGAGTGGGGTTTGCTCTCGTTTTATGTAGTAGTGGCTTGCCCTGTTCAGTGTTGATGGAGTGGACTTTATGGTTCCTCAGTTGAGCTGCTGTTTACTGTTAGCTTGTTTGTCCGAGTTGGTTCTTCTTTGATTGGAGGCATTGTTTACTTCTCGATTGTTCATCTGATGTGAATCTTGGTGTTCTAAAAAGCTTGGAACTCAGCTCCTACAGAGGGAACTTGTACTGACATACCTTTTTGGGGGGAATCCATCAATTATCACTGTTAACCCAAAGGTTGCATAACTGACACAATATGCTCCTAATTGTACTATATAATAGGGTAGAGACAAATCCAATAATAAAAATAATAATAATAACAACAACCTTAGACTTATATATCCTAACAGCTCAAAATCAAATCTCAACTCTACAACCACTACCACAACTACTACCTCAACTACAATCACAGCTGCAACCAAAAATAACCACCAAACCACAGCCACAAATAATCACTATCCCATCAAATAATACCACAAATGATATCCCCTTACTCATCAGAGACATCATAGAATTTGATCAGAAACATCCAAATGCCTTTTTATTTGGTCTTGAAGACACCAACGAATCAGATTATATCACAAGAGTTCGCAACATCATAAGCAACTCCAATACAACAAACATCTCTCCTGAAGATATCATTGAAATAACCAGAGATGGCCCTGAGTTCAAATACAAATTACCCATAACAATAAGGAAGCTCCAATCCAAAAAGAAATCCCTTTGGTGGAAAAACAAATCTGGTCACGTTGCCAACTTTAAAAGCCGATACAAAAATTTATGCCACCAGATAAAGACCGAATGCACCAATTATCACATTAAAAAAGAGGAAAACCTTCTACATACCAATTCCACCTGCACTTTCTACAATTTTGTAAACAACAAACTTAAAGACTCAAGGTCCATCCCACCCCTGAAAGGACCTAATGGTAAAGATTGCAACGACGACACCATTAAAGCCAACCTCTTTAACATATTCTTTGGCTCAGTATTTGTAAACAGCAATGGATCATACCCAATATTTCCTAGTCGAACCACAGACAACTACAATGATCTAATACATATTGATTTTACAGAAGACAATGTTGAAAAAGCACTACGGAATCTAAAACCATCTCTATCTATTGGACCAGATGGAATATGTGCCTACTTTTTGAAAAAGCTATCCACTGCCATAGCAGAACCTCTAAGCATAATCTTTGAAAAATCTTTCAGGACCAGCTCCTTGCCAAACCTATGGTCACTAGCCACGGTCATCCCCATCTTTAAAAAGGGAGACCCCAGCCTAGTTGAAAATTACAGACCAATCTCCTTATGCTGCGTCACCTGTAAAGTCATGGAATCATTATCCTCCACTTAGAGACAAACAACCTACTCTCTAACAAACAATTTGGTTCCAGAAAAAAACTATCCTGCAATCTGCAACTCTTACACTGCAAAAACATATGGACTACACAACTCGATCAGGGCAAAGCAATCAACGCAATCTACATAGACTTCTGTAAAGCCTTTGATTCAGTGGTACATGACAAACTACTCCTAAAACTAAAATTTTATGGCATCTCTGAACACCTGCATAACTGGATAGATGCATTCCTGTCAAATAGGCAACAAATGGTCAAAATAGGGAACACCCTATCAAATCCTGTACCTGTCAACAGTGGTGTCCCCCAAGGCAGCGTTCTAGGACCAACTCTCATTATACTGTACATAAATGACCTCTGTGATCATATTAAGAGCAACTGCATTCTGTTCACTGATGATGTAAAGCTATTCAACACCACTGACAATACTGCTACCCTTCAAAATGACCTCAACTATTTGTCAGAATGGTCGAACAAATGTCAACTTCAAATCTCAACAAACAAATGCTCTGTCTTATTGGCAAAAAAAAACCCAAAAATAAAATACAAGCTGAATAATCAGGACCTTGTTGATGACCCCAACTATGTCAAGGACCTTGGAGTACTCATCTCTAATGATCTAAGTGCCCACTGTAACTACATAGCCAAAAAGGCAGTAAGAATTGTTAACCTAATCCTACATCGCTTTTTCTCTGGTAATATCACACTACTAACTAGAGCATACAAAACATTTGCTAGACCAATACTTGAATATAGCTCATCAGTCTGGAATCCGCATTACGTATTAATACAGTCAAGAAAGTCCAGAAATATTTCACAAGAAGAGTTCTCCACTCCTCTACTTGTAGCAGAATACCTTATGCCACCAGACTTGAAATTTTAGACCTAGACAACCTAGAATTACGTCGCCTTCAGTCTGATCTTAGTATAGTACATAAAATGATCTACTGCAATGTCCTACCCGTCAGTGAATACTTCAGCTTCAACCACAACAGGAGCACGCAATAGATACAAACTCAAGGTAAACTGCACTAAACTTGACTGCAGGAAATACGACTTTAGCAACAGAGTGGTCAATGTCTGGAATACTCTACCTGACTCTGTGGTTTCTTCCCCAAACCCCCCAAAACTTTAACCTTAGAGTGTCTACTACTGACCTCACCCCATTCCTAAGAGGTCTGTAGGGGGCGTGCATTAAGCGCACCAACATGCCTACCGTCCCTGTCCTATTGTTTCTTTTTTATTTGTATCCATTTCATGTATTCATAACTATGCTTATACTTATACCTGTTATCTAATACTTGCTTGACAAATAAATAAATACATAAATAGATGACTTCACAGTACTTTACAGCCCTTTCTTTACAGAGTTTACAAAAGAACTAGACAAAAAATATCATGAAATATTGCGGCCTGGCCATCGAAACAATGCGATTATGCATGAAACACGTGACAGTGATACCCATTGTCATCAGGGCATGTCAGAGTGTTTGCAGTATGACTACTATTGTGAGACAACCCAGGAGCACAACACAGCACACAGAGGCGTTGTCTTTTAACAGTGGTTTATATACAAGACTGACATATACGTATTAGGCACATACCAGGCGAGCAATCATCAGTCTTCATTACTTTACATGGAGAACTACAATGGAGGTAGAACACGAGGAGAGAGAGAGATATGGCCTCTCATGGCCTCACTTATATAGACAGCCTCTTAAAGTGGCAATAACCCTGCTGACCCAACCTTAGTCTTAAAGTGGCAATACCCTGCTGATTCATTCTCATTGCATCAGCATTTACAGCAGCCTTACAACAGCTGGTCAGCTATTAAATCTTCAATACCTCAACAGGGCACTTGGCCCCACATCCAAGAATTTTACGAAGTACATCAAGAAATTACAGCTTCCTGAAATAACAGCAGCGGAACTGCAAAAAACTCATACATTTTAAGAAGATACTTGGTTGATACCTAGGATGCTGGCAGCAACCTGTATCAACCATCAGCGCCAGTCAATAATATTTGTGATGCAATTTTAAATGTTCAGTTGACTGAGTTTCATGTTAAATGAATAAAAGAGATAATAACAATAACAACAACAACACTTAAACTTGTATACGGCTTCACAATGCTTTACAGCCCTTTCTTTACAGGGTTAACATGTTGCCCCCAACAATCTGGGTCCTCATTTTACTGACCTGGGAAGGATGGAAGGCTGAGTCAATCCTGAGCCAACGAGAATTGAACTGCTTGCAGTGGGCAGAGTCAGTATCCTTCATTCTAACCAAAGACCAACATGCAGTGGTCTTTTTAGGGTACTTTGGTGATTTTAAGTCTGCTTCCTCTATCTTAACCTTTTTGACCCCTCCCAAACATCTACCACCAACTCCTACCATAAGTTATCAGCTCCAACAACTCTGTTCCCTTGTCCTGCAAAGCCAAAATGAAATAAATCACACAAGGGCTTTGTGTGAGTAACTGTGAGCTGTTGTTGAACCACCATTAGCTGTTTTTATGCCCATTACCAACCTCCACTGAATTTTCCGAATTAGAGTAATGAAAGTGTAGTTTGTTATATGTTCCTGGTTAAAGTGCAGATTTTAATTTGCATTAGCTATTCAGCTAATGCAACCAAGTCTTCCGACTTGGCTGAAGCACCCAGAAAAACAGCCTGCTACACAACTATGTTGGCTCTACTGCAACCCAAAATCTGGGAAGCATAATTTTTCCTACTGTGTGGTGTGAACTCAGTCCACATGCTTTTAACCTATGCTTTATGCTTTTCAGACCCAGGAGATGTGGCTAGTAAATGTCCAGTTAACCATGGGTGAATTTATTGTGAGAATGAAGATTTGATTGTTTTGTGTCATGTAGTTAAAATTGAAAGTCTGGATCTTGTAATCTCAATCTTCTTTTAAAAGCTTGTAGAAATCCTGACACAGCAAAATATTGGCTGAATGTCATGCCAGGTAGTTATAGACTTGTGACCACAATAGAGCCCCAAATTTTTGTTGTTAAGTGGGACATTTCTTAAAGTGAATTTTGCCCCAATTTACGACCTTTCCTGCCAAAGTTGTTAAGTGAATCACTGCAGTGGTTAACTTAGTGACACGGTTGTTAAGTGAATCTGGCTTTCTCATTGACTTTTGTTGTGGCCCGTTGGCGGCTTGGCGGAGCTGGGAGCAGAGTCGGACAGTGAGGAGACTGTGGAGGAATTTGAGTCCTAGTGGACAACCATTTAAATATGAGCCAGCAGTGTGCAGCAACTGCCAGAAAAACCATCACAGTTTTAGGCTGCATAAACAGAGGGAGAGAATCAAGATTACGGGAAGCGTTAATACCACTTTATAATGCTTCGGTAAGGCCACACTTGGAATACTGCATTCAGTTTTGGTCACCACAATGGAAAAAAAGATGTTGAGACTCTAGAAAGTTCAAGAGAAGAGTTGATTAGGGGACTGGAGGCTAAAACATATAAAGAACAGTTCCAGGAACCGGGTTTGTCTAGTTTAATGAAAAGAAGGACTAGGGAGGACCTGATAGCAGTGTTCCAATATCTCAGGGGCTGCCCCAAAGAAGAGGGAGTCAAGTTATTCTCCAAAGCACCTGAGGGCAGGAGAAGAAGCAACGGATGGAAACTGATCAAGGAGCGAAGCAACTTAGAACTAAGGAGAAATTTCCTGACAGTGAGAACAATTAACCAGTGGAACAACTTGCCTCCAGAAGTTGTGAATGCTCCAACACTGGAAGTTTTTAAAAAGATGTTGGATAATCATTTGTCTGAAGTGGTGTAGGGTTTCCTGCCTAGGCAGGGGGTTGGACTAGAAGACCTCCAAGGTCCCTTCCAACTCTGTTATTCTATTCTATTCTATTCTATTCTATTCTATTCTATTCTATTCTATTCTATTCTATTCCATTCCATTCCATTCCACTCCATTGCATCCCTCCCCACCCCACTTCTATTCTATTCTATTCTATTCTATTCTCTTCTCTTCTATTCTATTCTATTCTATTCTATTCTATTCTATTCTATTCTATTCTATTCTTTTCTATTCTATTCTATTCTATTCTATTCTATTCTATTCCATTCCATTCCATTCCATTCCATTCCATTCCATTCCATTCTATTCCATTCTATTCCATTCCATTCCACTCCATTCCATTCTGGCAAAGAAGTCATCTTCAGAACAAGATGAGGCAGTCTGAAGATGAAGAAAGGAACACTGAAGATTAGACTTGAAATAGGACATCCTCGGTGATTGAGGATTTTCTCAGGACCCAGAGTTACAAAAAGAAGGTTTTATTAGGAGAAAAGTAAATGCCACAAAACATAGGTGTGTATTCTGTCATTTTCCACCAAACTCAGGAGAAGAAAAACGATCTTTCTGAATTCGTCCAGAAGAAGAAGAAGTCGTTCTCCATTGATTTCTAAGGGGCACGACATTATTTTGCTGAAAGTGTCCCCACGGCGGGAATTTTCTCCTGTTAAATTACTCTGGGATTGAATGGGAGTGTGGGAAACTGAGAAAGATGCAGAGCTTTGGAGGGGAAAATAATACAATGAAAGGTCCAAAGATTCCTAGATTTTATATTTTCAAAATATAACGTGGAGAATACAAACCCAGTGGGCTTCTCCGTTTCAGCCTTTTCTGTATGACAAAATTATTCTGCACCCAACAGAGCTGAGCACAGTGAGGTCTGCCTAACACTTCCTGCATTTCATCTCCAGATTCAATAGGCTGCAAACTTTGAGCATCCTCATTATTTTGAGCTGTACCCCACTCGTACAGGAATGCTGCGAATGCTGGCTTGTTCTTTGCTGCCATATTAATTCATCCTAATCTTGATGCTCTCTTGCTACATCTTTCTCTCCATCTGAATGGAGTCGGCATGAATCGTTCTAAAATATCAAGGAAAGGAAGGAAAACGCTAACTGTTATCTTAGTGATGGCTTCGAAATGTAATCTGGTCATTGCATTTCAACGTGCATAAGATTATTTAGGTCTTCGTATACTAGAAATCTATGACCAGTTGGATCATTGTTTCAGAGAAATTTCCTTACCTAAAAAGAGAAATGGAATGAGCAATGGCAGGCCCAAAAAATTAATGGGAATGGGAGCAACTTTTGACTTCGGATTTTCTGGGGGGCCATTTTTCACCCTCCCAGAGCCCCCATGCACATCCTGCTCGTACCTGCATCCAAAATTTGCTGGGTGGGGACTCCTGGAAAGGGCCAGGTGGGGTGGCCAAGGCGAGCCAGTCGGTTCAACGGCCAGTTTGGTGAACTGGATATAAATTTAACATCCAGTTCACTCAAAACAGTGCAAACCGGTAGAATCCCACCCCTGCCTACTTGTGTACAAAACCACGAAGGCCATTACATCTGGAACCATTGTGTTCTTCCTTCCCCTCTTCTTTGTGAGCACAACATTCAAATGAGCTTCTCAAAGCATGCACACTGATGTGAGCTTGCTTAACGAACCAAATATAGATGGAGACACATCCTTAACTTGGTGCGTATTAAAAAAGAGGCATAAATTCCATCACTCCAACCCCTGAAAGGATGCCACCAGAGGCTGGTAGGAATGTTTTAATGGCCTGTCTCACTGGTGTCTAGTATGAATCAAGTGGAAGGCCGGACTTGGAAATCTAAAGGGCCTAACAAATAATAAGCCTGCCCCATAGTTTAATCACCGCTAATCAACGGAGAAGAGAAAAGTCCGCTTTGCTTGGGCTGCAGATACAGCTTGTAATATAAGGGTGTTCGAATGTCATCAGTCCCTGAGTGTTGACGGGTGTTTTTGCATTTTAAAAAGGTAGCTTTGAGTAAACGGAGAAGGACTTAAAAGAAGACCTGCCTTTGCCAGACTGCAAGTTGTGTATTAAGGGGCTCTGTAGAGTTAATGGTGCGAAACTCTGATTATTGCCTCACATCAAGGCAGCTCAGTATGAAGATATTTACAATACAAAATAAATTTACACTGTGCCTCTCGGATGCTGCACTGCCATCCATTGTTCAGGTGACTGAAAGATGGTTTATCCACCAGTTTTATATAATGCTGAAAGGGGGGTGATCTGTTACGAGAGCAAAATCCATGGGCTGTTGGCTGTAGGTTCTTCTGGCACGGAGAGAAGGCGGGGAGGTAAAATTCACATTTTAATCCTTATTGGCAAGAAGGATAAACAGCTGCAGAGTGTGCTCTTCTGCATTGTGCAACAGAGTTGCTTGTGTTGCAATTTCACAAATTCATGAAATAGGCTTTTTCCCCCTTTATGTGCAAATGGGCTGTACACCACCCAGAGCCACATTATTGGAGTTGGGTGGCCTTATAAATCTAGGAGAACACAGAACATAGAATAATCGGTTGGAAGGAAGCTTAAAAGTCTTCTAGTCCAGTGATCGCCAACCAGTGGGCCAGGAACCACTGGTAGTCCGGGAGAAATTTTTGATGGTCCGCAGAGAAATGTTACCCCAAAGAACCCCCCAAAGCAATTAATCCAGGCTGTGCGGGAACACAAGGCTTTGCGTCACTTGCATTGCGAACAACCCAAGATAGTGAGGGGAGGGCGGGGAAGGGCGGAGGGGGGAACTTGCCCCACTCGTCCCACGCGCCTGGCCTGGCCACCGGGCCGCTTCTTTCCGCTTCTTTCTTCTTCTGCTTTTGGCTGCACGCAAGGAAAGCAGCCAAAGTCTTTCTATCTCTCCCCCAAACTCCACCAGAAATGAGTCTTTGGGACCCTGCAAGGCCTCCTGCTCCGAGAGGCTGCGCCAGTGCGACAAGTCTCACAAAGACTCGTTTCTGGCGGAGTTTGGGGGAGAGAAAGAAAGACTTCTGCTGCTTCTGCTGCTTTCCTTGCATGGAGCCAAAAGTCTCTCTCGCTCTCTCTCCCTGTGAGAACGGAGGTGGAAACGGTATCCTGCGATCCAAATAAAGAATGATCGATCAATAGGAAAACGGGACGGGGAATTTTCCTGCAGACTTTTTGGGGGGATTTTCCCAGGGTCTCTGGTCCGTGGGATGAGTTTGGTGGTCCCAGAGGTCCAAAAGGTTGGCAACCCCTGTTCTAGTCCAACCCCCTGCTGATGGCAGGTGATCTTATACTATTCCTGACTTTCTTTGGGCTTGATGTGATGGATACACATGAACATAGAAACCATAACAGAATAGCAGAACAGAATAAGAGAGTTGGAAGGGACCTTGGAGGTCTTCTAGTCCAACCCCATGCTCAAGCAGCAGACCCTATACTATTGTGGTCACATGGATGTCCAGTCTCTTCTTAAAAGCCTCCAGTGATGGAGGACTCACAACTTCTGAGGAGAAGCGGTTCCACTGATTAATTGTTCTTACTGACCGGAAATTTCTCCTTAGTTCTAGGTTGGATCTCTCCTTGATTAGATTCTATCCATTGCTTCAGATGCAGAACAAGGAAATAAATAAGAATCAGTAAGCAAATAAGAATAGGGATAGGTTGGTTGTTTTTCTTACAAATGCACTCATATTAACTAAGGAGAAATTTCCTAATGGTGAGAACAATCAATGAATGAAACAGCTTGCCTTCAGAAGTTGTAGGTGCTCCATCGCTGGAGGCTTTCAAGAAGACATTGGACAACCAGTTGTCTGAAATAATATACTATACACTCTCCTCGTGCAGTGAGTTGGACTAGATGACCTCCAAGGTCCCTTCCAGCTCTCTTATTCGATGTTCTAAGGCAGGAGTCTGCAACCTTGGCCACTTTAAATGACCAAGGTTGGAGACCCCTGTTCTGAGGGAAACTTCCATACCGGTCATCCCTTTGAGGTAGTCCAGGCAAAAAGCACATCTAAGAATTCTGCCTTTACTGTAATCTTGGTAGCTTGAAAGCATTTTTTCCCCTCCTTTCCTTTTACTCCCCAGAAAACTAGAAAGGGATTTTTTTTTTCTGAAATGTTCTCCACACCACCTATTCTTTCGCATGACAATTGCCGAGTCTGTAGCTTGTCCTCCTGTCTCCAAAAGTCATTTATGTTCCAACTAACAACATCCAAACCAATAAACTCCAAGACAATCATTTCCTCAAAGTTCCACTTTATTAAGAGTTGTCCTATTGGCACATCTGGGAAAACCTGAATCGGAGAGTTCTGGGTTTTCCCTTCCCCAAAAGAAAATCAAAGATCCCTCCCCTATGTCCATCAGTCCATCACGCGGCCCAATCAAATCTTCGTCCCAGCTGGAGCCATTCCTCCAGTCACTCCCCTCCAGGTGTAGGGCAACATGTCCTTGACTCTCTGAGAAAGAATGTTGTGTCTAATCTTCTACCCCACTATGAAATTCCCCCTCCCAAATTCCCAGGCACTAGGTATGGCAGCCTCGAAGCTTCCAAGTAAAATATGGCTTCCCAGGCTGACAATTTAACACATATCACTTCTGAGGAATCCCTCTGGGAATCTGAAGTGTTTCTGCATAGGAGATGTCATGCCCTTGTTGGAGTCTGATTCTGAGGGTGAGATTGAGCAGCTGACAGGGGTGGGAGTGTGGAAGAAATGGGGGAAGGGTACAGTCCAGCTGGGCATTCAGAGTAAGACCCAGGGCCAACCCCTCTTCATTCTAGAATGTGCAGGGAGGAACGGAGAAAGGAGCAACATGGCTTATGGGAGAGAAAAGGGCCCTGATCCCTTTCATTGGTTGCAACTGGGAGAACAGGATATAAGAAGGGTGTTTGCACACAGCACCTTGCTGGAAGCAAAGTGTGCATTATCTTTGTCGAGGCATATCTGGGTTTTGGCGTCCTCCCAACTGTGTGTGCTTTGTTATCTTTTGGAAGTCTGCAATTTATTATCCTCGCCTGCTGTGTTAATTACTTCAGTGTGGTTTGTGTTGGGTTTTTTTTTTCCTAATTTATCTGTACTTTGGGTTCGGACTGCATTTCTTCCCTTTGGAGACTGTTTTCAGAAGAGTTTGATCTCCAGCCGAGGATAACTGGACATTGGGGGCCAGGTTAGCAGCATTAATGGGAATTTGTTCTACTTTTGTGACTTTGTTATTTTTGTGCCATGCCCCAGGTCATCGCAGGAGAAGGGGATCACATGATCCCCAAACACTGAAACCATCCTAAATATGAACCAGTTGCCAAGCGTCTGAATTTTGATCAGGTGACCATGGAGAAAACAGCCATAAGTCATTTATTTTCAGTGCCATTTGAACGGTCACTAAATGATGTTTGTAAATTGAGGACTCCCTGGATTACGTGGACAGTCATCAAGGGCTGACCCGTAAAAAAAGGATTGCAGTAAATTGGCCTTGAAGTTAACAGACCTGTATGGGACTTTTAAATGCTATATTTAAATAACTTCACGTCTTTACAAATCAATACAAAAGCAGAAGCCTTCCTCCATCTTTTATTCCATGTTTAATGAACCTTCCAGAGGGGTAGCTGTGTTAGTCTTTTGCAGGGAATTTATAGCGCTGAAAAATTTATTATTGGATAAGCTTTTTGCTGATCACGGCCTTTTCCTCCAGGTTCCCACACACTGGAGAGGGCTGTTTCTCGTAAAGACAGCATTGCACAGACCAATTTCTTGATGACAGAATGCAGTTGCAGTTCACTAGAAGTTTTCAAGACCTTTCCTCACATTTTCTGTGTCAACTGGCTGTTCAGTGCAAGAACGAGAGGGTCACACAACTAACTGCAGATTTACATTTGGTCTCTTCTAAAATAATTCGCCCGCTTCACCACACTTTAAATAATACCTTACCTGGAACTATATTCTGTATTCCCAAAGAATCAAAGCAAACTTAGGTTACAGATCAACAGAGTTGGAAGGGACCTTGTAGGTCATCTAGTCCAACCCCGCCCAAGCAGGAGACTCTACACCACTTCTGACAGGTGGCAGTCCAGTCTCTTCTTGAAAGTCTCCAGTGATGACTGGAGACTTCTGAAGGCAACTTCTGTTCCACTGATTGATTGTTCTCATTGTCAGAAAATTCCTCCTTATTTCTAGGCTGAATCTCTCCTTGATATGGAGGTGATACAGACTAGTCCATAAAACCCCATCAGCAGGGGTGGGATTCAATTTTTTTAACAACCGGTTCTGTGGCCATGGCTTAGGTGATGGGCGTGGCTTGGTGGTCATGTGACTGGGTGGACATGGCTTGGTGGTCATGTTATTGGCTGGGCGTGGCCAACTCAATATCACTCACATTGAGGCACGCATCTCCTCGCCTGGCCTCTAATGACTGTGGGGATGCTGCAACAGTGTGAAAAATGGTCATAAGTCACTTTTTGAGAAAATACCATCACAGGAGGAAATTATTAAGAAAATATTGGAATGTGCTGAAATGAGCAGATTGACATTTGAAATTAGAGAACAGGGTGATAAACCATTTTATAAAGTTTGGGATCTATTCTATCAATGGTTAGACAATAAAGTATAGTAACGAAATATGTAGACTTTTAGAAAAAACTAAATATATAAAGATGTATTCTTTTCTTATTATATCTACAAAATGATTTTAGGATAGGTTTGGGATGATAATATGAATTGTCACAAAACAAATTAAGTAAAATATGATTATTTTCTAAAGCATGAATGAATAAAAGTATAGTCAAATGATTGATTAATAATGATACCAATGTTTTTAATATTGGATTGAAAATATGAGATCATATACAATGTAATTGTAATTGAAGACTACGAAATGGAAGCACAAAACAATTTGTAAACCAAACGGCACACTGTGTGTACATATATGGAAGATGGCCTGATGTTTTTATGTTTTGTTTGTTTATGTTTGTTTTAAAAACCAATAAAAAAATTAAAAAAATAAGTCACTTTTTCAGTGCCATTATAACTTTGAACGGTCCCTCCACACAAGCAAAGTACCAGCAAAGGATGGGGAGAAAAACTCCAGAGAAGTTCCAGAGACAGGAAGTCTAGTCTTGCCAAGAATATAATAAGGGTCAACGGAGAGGCAGTTTCTGTAAGCAACACCAGAATGTTTCCTTCCTGCCTTCCTTACAGGATTAGCCCAGTAATTTCTTCTAACAATCGGTTCTCCGAACTGCTTAGAAGGTTAACAACCGGTTCTAGCGGATAGATGCGGACTGGTAGAATCCCACACCTGCCCATCAGGATTCTTTGATATTTGACAGAGAAGATTGCTGAACACTTCATCATTCAGAACATTGAAGATAGAATAATAGAGTCAGAAGGGACCTTGGAGGCCTTCTAGTCTAACCCCCTGTTGAAGCAGGAGATCCTATTCCATTCTGGACAAATTTTACTACATTTCTCTGGGCGTGGCTTGGTGGGGGTGGCAGGGGAAGGTTACTGCAACAACCCACTTCCCTCCCCATCCCACTGACCTGCTTTCCAGTTCTGTTCTCCTGTGCAGGGCAACCCAAGGAGACCCAGCCAATCAGCTGGTACTCAGGAGGCGGAGAATAGATGGGGGGCAGAGCCACTCAGAGGTGGGATTTCCCGGTTCTCCGAACTACTCAAAATTTCCGCTACCGGTTCTCTAGAACTGGTCGGAACCTGCTGAATACCACCTCTGGTTCTTTTCTGGCTGGGGAATTCTGAGAGTTAAAGTCACCCAGGCTTCAAGTGGCCAAGGTTGGAGACCCCTGCTCTAGATAATGTCAGTCTCCTCTTTTATCACAGAAGACCGCTATCAGATCACCCTAGTTCTTCTCTTTGCTAGACTAGATATACCCAATTCCTGCAAACGTTCACCTCTTAGACCCCTTCTTATCTTTGTTGCTCTTCCCTGCAGTCTTTCCGGGATCTTAGAATCTCTTTTATATCTATATTGGATGCATTATCCCAAGTGTGGTGTCACCAGTGAGACCATGGTACTTCTTCTTAGCCTTTGCTCATTCAACCCAGTGATTTAATGGGCTAAGGCTGCTTCTGATCCATCTCTGGTCCTACAGCTGTTCCATCACCTTCTTGAAATTTCCCTGGGTTAACAGCAGTATTGGCTGTCTGTAGTACTCTATAAAGCCTTAATAAGGCCACACCTAGAATACTGGATCCAGTTTTGGTCACCACACTATAAAAAGATGTTGAGACTCTAGAAAAAGTGGAGAAAAGAGAAACCTAGATGATTAGGGGACTGGAGGCTAAAATATATGGAGAATGGTTATAATATTGCCAGTTGGCTAATATAATATTGCCAGTTGGAAGGGGTTAAAAAAAAATCCAGAAGAGATTTCTCAGGGAATAGCGGTCTTCCAATATTTGAGGGGCTGCCCCAGAGAGGAGGAAGGGGTCAAGCTATTTTCTAAGGCATCCAAAGGCCAGACAAGAAATAATGGATGGAAACTGAACAAGGAGAGATTCAACCTGGAAATAAGGAGAACTTTTCTGACAGTGAGAACAATCAACCCATGGAACAGACGTTGCCTTCAGAAGTTGTGGGAGCTTCATCACTGGAGGCTTTCAAGGAGAGATTGGACTTCCATCTGTCAGAAATGGCGTAGGGTCTCCTCTTTGGGCAGGAGGTTTGACTTACAAGGTCCCTTCCAACTCTGTTAATCTAATCAAAAATCCAAGATGATTAGGGGACTGGAGGCTAAAAGATATGAAGAACTGTTGCAGGAACTAGGCTTGGCTCGTCTAGTGAAGAGAAGGACCAGGGGAGACAGGAGAGCAGTCCTCCAATATTTGAGGGGCTGCCACAGAGAGGAGGGGGTCAAGCTATTTTCCAAAGCACCCAAAGGCCAGACAAGGATTAATGGATGGAAACTGAACAAGGAGAGATTCAACCTGGAAATAAGGAGGAATTTTGTGACAGTGAGAACAATCAACCAATGGAACAGAAGTTGCCTTTGGAAGTTGTGGGAGCTTCATCACTGGAGGCTTTCAAGAAGAGATTAGACTGCCATCTGTCAGAAATGGTGTAAGGTCTCCTGCTTGGAGGGAGGGCTGGACTAGTTGGTCCCTTCCAATTCTGTTAATCTGTATCTGTACCCCAAAAGTCATTTTCCCTTGGCACTCTGTGTCCAAAGATGCAAAAATATTCTCCTGAGAAGCCTTTTATTTTTTCCAGTCAATAAATTAATTCTTGCCGCAAGCAAAATCATCTCGAGATCATCTTCAGTGGGCACCATGCATGTTTTAGCTCTTGTTCCCAAATTTCTTCTCGGAAGAAATGCTAAGCCTATTTTCTTAATTAAAAGTATTTATTTCTCACTGAGAAGCATCTCAACAGGATACCTTTTGATTGCTACTAATTAGGTCTGAACAGACAAGATGGGAAAACATTGTGTCCAAAACTCAGAATTAAGTTAGATGCAGGGTGAGAAACTGATCCCTACGAAGGATTTTTTTTATTTCTCTCTTGTGTAACCCATCCTTACTTTTCTCCTGGAGTTCAGTTCCTACAACCCTTTGGCCTCATAGAGAGGCAGGACAAGAAGCCATGGGTGGAAACTAATCAAGGAGAGAAGCAACTTAGAACTAAGGAGAAATTTCCTAAATGTGAGAACAATTAATCTGTGGAACAACTTGCCTCCAGAAATTGTGAATGTTGGAACATTGGAGTTTTTTAAAAAGATGTTGAACAACCATTTGTCTGAAGTGGTGTAGGGTTTCCTGCCTAAGCAGGGGGTTGGACTAGAAGACCTCCAAGGTCCCTTCCAAATCCACAACTTCTTTGTAAAAGGTTTTTTCCCTATAATGAGGAAGCCGGAGGTGCTGATCCTTCCTAGACATTCCTTGCAAATTGATAAAAGTTTCCCTCTTCTTCAAGAGGCCTTCGGTGGTATTGGACATTAACGATCACTGGACAATTTTTATCATTTCCAAAAACCAAAGTGGTTGGGCGGCAACTTCAGAGAACTCTGGAAAAAGTAGATAATTTGAACCTCTTTTAATCAGTGTTCAGCTTGGGTTGTTTCTTTATTTTAGCATATGGCGATGGTACATCAGCCAAGATACTACAGTGCTAATACAGAATAGTTGTTTCATTGCCAAAGACATGTCAGGATTCCAAGCAATAGACTCATAGCAAGCAAAACTCCAAGGCAGGTAGATTCCTCAAAAAATAGTTTTATTGGATAGATCCTATTGGCACAGATCTGGTGAAAACTGACTCTGAAAACTCCCGCGGTGTTCACCTTATTAAAAGTAAACATTTTTCTCTCAACTCCAAACAATCAGTCACATGGTCCAATCACCATGCTGCTTGGTTGCCTGGTGACATCACTCCACCTTCCTCCAAGCAGGTGTGAGAATGTCCTTGGTTCCCAAGAGAAAGTATGTTATTTTGGCTACAAAACCCCAGCTATCTCTAATCCCCACCTTCCTATCCCCCAGCTCCAGTATGGCAACACTGAAGCTACAAAATGGCTCCGGTCAGGTCAGCTTCAGGGTTGACATGCTAATACATTTGGTTCACAGTTGCATGCTAACCAGGGGTGAACCAGCTCTGCATTCCTCGTATTTAGGCATCACATTCAGGCAGGCCTGGCACTGGTTGCAGAGGTGGTATTCACCATTGAATGGACCACAAAAGAAGACCCAACCGATCAGCTGGGACTCGGGAGGCAGAGAAGAGATGGGGTTGGCGGGGCCAGTCAGAGGTGGGATTGGCCGATTCTCCAAACTACTCAAGATTTCCTCTACCGGTTCTCCAGAACCTTCTGAATACCACCTCTGGGGGGCATATGGCACCATAGGAAGTCTGGAACCAGGTCACAAGTACTTTTAGAAGAGGTCTGTTTGTATCTTCAAATAGTGACTCAGCAACCAGTTATTAAGTGAGGACTATCCTTTTAAGCATTTTCTCAGAAACCCAAATGTGTCTTTTTTTTTTTTTGGTTTTGACTTAGCACAAAATATGACTCCATCCTTCTCATTCATAAACCATGGTTCATGGCTTAGTGAAGCCATTCCGCCTTGTCCAATAAACCATTGTTTAAACAAGTCATGGTTTATAGCACGCTGCGTGAACCTTGCCAGTTCTGTCTGGTTCAACAAAAACCACCCTTTAAAAAGCTGCAGCTTAGTGCTGAATGAACTGAGTCAGCGTGTGGTAGAAACAAAAAACCCAAAAGTAAATCCTGCAAATGAAAGTTGTGCAGTGTTCAACATTCTCGTCAGGGTTCCCTGGGAAAGTATTTGAGGTTGCGTTCTCCATCTGTTCTCTTGGATGCTTTAATTTTGGGAAATAACCATGTGAAGCATTTGTGCTAATACAGCCAGGACCACTTATAGCACAGATTAAAGCTCTGTCTTTTTGAATTCTGTTGATCTTCTGCTTCCCTGAAAAAAAATTAAGTTCCCTTTTGGAAAGAATGAAAGAAAAAAAAGAAAAACGGAGAGGAGGGAAAGAGACGGAATGTGAAAGGAGGGGAGGGGAAGAAAGGAAAGAAAAAGAAAGAAAAAATTGTTCTTCTCTCCAGAAAAGGAGGAAATATTAAAATAGAGAAGAGCAACTAGAAAGGGTTTGTTTGGCTTATGGACTGGTCCCATTGTAGAAAGCCATCCGCTGAGGGGTCCTTGGTGCTCTTTGTGGTTGGTGATTTTCTTGCAGGTGTTTCATGGCCCAACTAGGTAACATCATCAGTGCTAGGAGAGAGTGGGTTTTGCTCTCATTCTTATACACTAGTGCCGTGATGGCGAACCTATGGCTTGCATGCCACAGGTGGCATGCAGAACCCCAGCCAAACTTAGCTGCACTGCACATGCACATGCCTCCCAGGTGATTTTTGGCCTGTTTGAGGCCGTTTTCGCCCTCCCGGAGACTCGAGGGAAGCCTCTGCAGCCTCAGGAGGCCAAAAAACGGGCCTTCCGGAAATACTGGAAGTGCCGAAAAGGGCCCATTTTTCGGCCTCCAAAGGCTGCAGAGGCTTCCCTCAAGCTTCCAGGAGGTTGAAAACGGCCTCAAATGGGCTGAAAATCAGCTCGGAGGCGCACGCATGTGCAGTGCAGGTAAGGAGGGGTGTTGCGCATGCATGCACAGGGGTGTGTGGCGCATTGCATTGTGGGTGCTGGCACGCACAGGCGCTATTGCACAGGCGCGCACTTTTGGCACACCACAACAAAAAGGTTTGCCATCACTGCACTAGTGGCTTGCTCTGTCAGTGTTGTTGGTCATGGTACGCAACAGTCTAATCCTCTTCCTTACAATCTCTATCTTGGTAAGTGCTCATTCCAATAACGGTTTTGAGGAACTGATTGCTGAAGGCAGAAAAATGGGCTGATTTTGGGGGACCGTTGAATTGTGGCTGCTGCCCCAGATGTGCAAATCTTAACGTGTATTTGGGTCTGTCTGTTTCTGTGTTTTTCAAACTTGGCAATTTTAAAATGTGTGTCCTTCAACTCCCAGAATTCCCCATGCTGAGAGTTCAAGGCCGCAAATCTTAAAACAAGCTGGCTTGGGGAATTCTGGGAGTTAAAGGCCACACATCTTAAAGTTGCCAAGTTTGAAAAAAAACAGATCTGCTCCTTTTCTTCCACCATCCAAAGAGCTTACCCTGGGGCCTTAGTTGTCTTTATTAGCTTCAATTGTGGTTTTGTTAAAAGGCCTCTGCTAAGTGGAAACCCTGAGGAAGTCTTGGTTGACCTTGGGAAAAATAAAATCTAAGCAGTGTTGGACCTGGTGAATACTTAGATGGGTGGCTACCAAGGAAATCGTAGGGTTAAGCAACCAAGCTGGGAAATATTCCCAAAGAAAGTAACAACAAGCCTTTTTCCACCTAGCTCAAAGAAAACTACACGGACATGTCCAGTCACTAGGAATTGACCTCAACTCAGAGGAGCCTTTGATATTTTCAAGATGAAACACTTCTCAGTTATTCGTTAATGTCTCTTCTGCCTTTCAGAGTAAGAGGCTATTTTAAAAGGTGCGGAAACAACCTAGCTACATTTATAGTAAGCCGAGAAATGTGTCTTTCCCCAAGTGTCTTATTATGGGGCTGCATAATAAACTCAATCAACTGCATAATAAACTCAATCAAACGAAATCAACTCAAGTTCATGTTGAATTCTGTGAGCTACTTGTCGGAAATGGTATACGATCTCTTGCTTAAGCAGGGCGTTAGACTAGAACACGGGTCGCCAACCTTTTGGACCTCAGGGACCACCAAACTCATTTAAATCCCGGGGACCACTAATATGAATTTTGACTGACGGTGGCTTGCTGATGTTGGTGAGAGAGAGAGAGAGAGAGAGATGTGGTCTAACCTCTCTCTCTGCTTCCCTCTCTCTCTCTCACACACACAAACACACAGAGGGAGGGGTGGGATTTAAATTTCTTAGCAACCAGTTCTGTGGGTGTGGCCTAATTTGTGGGTGTGGTTTGGTGGTCATCTGACTGGCTGGGCATGGCTTGCATGCAGGGGTAGGTTTCTACCGGTTCTGTCCACCTCTGTAGAACCGGTAGCTCTGAAGAGCAGCAGACATAGAACTGGCTCTATGTCTGCTGATGTGTTTGCCCACTCGGGCTCTTACCTGACCTTTATTTCCTGGTTTTTTTCAACTTCAGCTGCCGTGCGAGGCACAGCTGCAATTTAAAAAGCAGGAAAAAAGGGCTTTTTGAAAGGCTGCTTCTCTGCACGCAGCAGGCTGATGACGATTTACAGGTGCGTGCTGGCAGCGTGCAGGGAAGCACTTCGTAAATCACCGAACCTCATAAATGACTGAACTGGTAGTTAACCCTGTTGGATCCCACCCCTGCTTGCGTGTAAATATTATAAATATTTATGTAAATATTAATTTTTTTATAAAAAAGAGCAACTTTTACCCAAAAGCAGGCAAAGTAGGCAGGCAGATTGAGTTGCTCATAGAATCACAGATTCATGCAGAGATCTATCTTTCCCATAACTTCTGAAGGCAACTTCTATCTCATTGATTGATTGTTCTCACTGTCAGAAAATTCCTCCTTATTTCCAGGTTGAATCTCTCCTTGCTCAGTTTCCATCCATTACTCCTTGTCTGGTGTTCTGGTGCTTTGGAAAATAGCTTGACCCCCTCCTCCTCTCTGTGGCAGCCCCTCAAATATTGGAAGACTACTCTCCTGTCTCCCCTGGTCCTTCTCTTCACTAGACTAGCCATGCACAGTTCCTGTAACTTAATTTAATTGTTTAATTGGTAACAATTTCTGTTAAGTTTGAGCAATGAGAGGCTGAACCAGAGCATGAGTGCAACAGTACTTTATTTTACAAATAAAGGGCTGACCGTGCTTGCCAAGCCTGGAACTGGCTCGCAGCAATCAGCAGCCAGTTGGACCCCGCAGCCTGCTTTTATAGCTGGCTGCTGGGGAGAACCAACCAATGGGAATGGGGGAATAACGCCCACACAAAGTGAGTGGACCTGAGTGAGAACTCCTTGAGTCCTCAGGACATAACACCCCTTCCCCCCAGATGCGAACACACATAGTCCTTGAGGTAGATGGGGGGTTTGTGTTGGCGCCCGGAGCGGCGCAACTCGGGAACATTGTCTGACTGTTCGGTATCAGTCTGTGACGGTTGAGCTGGCATAGTGGCGCCAACACTCTCTCTGGACTGGGCATCCTCGGAAACCACCGGGTTGGTTTCTGGGGTCAAGTTCTCGTGGGTTGGATCCGGTTGGTCAACTCTCTGGGCACTGTTGTCCGAGTTTGGGCTGACCGGAACGACCGCTGGCGCAGACTGGTCACTGGGTGCGGTGTGGCTGGGTGGCGGATGAGACGGTTCCCCTTCGACTGGAGACTCTGGATTCTTGTTTGCGAGGTTGCTGAGGCGCCTTCTGAGTTGGTCTATATGTCTCCTCCAGACGCGACCATCCTCCAGCCTGACTCTATACGATCTCGGCCCGGTGACGGCGATGACCTCGCCCGGAATCCAAAGTGGGTCCCCAGCGAAATTCCTTGCGAATATCGGCTCCTGTAACATAAAATGTCTAACCCCCGAAGTGGAAGCGAGGGGAGAGTCAGGGCAGTATTGTGGGTGCAGTCTATCTAATACAGTCCTCAGGCGCCGGCCCATCAGAAGTTCCGCTGGGGACTTATTGGTGACTGCACAGGGTGTTGAGTGCTGGCTCATCAGGAACCGTGAGAGTTTGTGGTGCCAGTCATCTCTGCCAAACCTAGCGAGGGCCTCTTTGGTGGTCCTGACGGCCCTTTCAGCCAACCCATTACTCGCAGGGTGAAATGGGGCTGTGAAAATGTGGCGAATGCCTAGGTTGGCTGCAAAACGGCTGAATTCTACTGATGCGAACTGTGGGCCATTATCGGAGACCAAGGAGTCGGGTAGTCCATGTGTAACGAACAGGCGCGTTAACACGTTGGTGATTGCTAGTGTGGTGGTCGTGGATAGCTGCGCCATGTCTATCCATTTGGAATAAGCGTCCACGACCACTAGGAACATCTTTCCATGCACGGGGCCGGCCAGATCGATATGGATTCTAGACCAAGGGGCGCTGGCGCTCTCCCATCTGGTAGGGGTGGCGATGGGGGGAGCAGGTCGGGATTCCTGGCAAATGCTGCAGGAACTTACCCAATTGACAATGTCCTCGTCTAGACCCGGCCACCACACGTAGCTGCGTGCCAACGCCTTCATTCTCACAATGCCGGGGTGTCCCTCATGCAACGCTTCCAGGACTCGGGTACGCAGCGAGGTCGGAATGACCACTCGAGTGCCCCACAGAAGACAACCCTGCAAACTGGACAGCTCCTGCATGCGAGTCTTAAAGGGTGCGAATTTGTTATCAACATTGCCTCCCGGCCACCCCCTCCTCACCCAGTCGAGCACCTGGGCGAGCGTTTGGTCTGCCTTGGTTTTGGCGGCGATGTCAAGGGCGGTGATGGGCAGGTCCAACTGGGTGATTTCAAAAATGGCATTGACAGGAGCTGGGTCTTCAGCCGGAGCGGGTAAGGGGCAGCGACTGAGCGCGTCAGCGTGGGATAGAGTTTTGCCCGGGCGGTGGATAAGTTTGTATGAGTAGGCCGCTAGGAAAAGTGTCCACCTTGTCATCCGAGGGGAGAGGACTTGAGGTGTCTGTTTGTCGCCGGCCAGTAGGCCCAGGAGGGGCTTATGGTCGGTGACCAGTTCGAAGAAGTGGCCAAAAAGGAATTCGTGAAACTTTTTCACGGCTGCAACAGCTGCTAGGGCTTCCTTGTCTATTTGGCTGTAATTTCGCTCCGTGGCCGAGAGCGTCCTGGAGAAAAAGGCGATGGGGGCCTCGGCGCCATTGGCGAGTCGGTGACTAAGGACCGCCCCAATTCCAAAAGGGGATGCGTCTGCTGCCAGTACTAAAGGAAGGTTGGGGTCGAATTGGATGAGCACTGCCTCTGACGTAAGTAGTGATTTGACGGCGTTAAACGCCTGGTCTTCTTTGTGCCCCCAGTGCCACGGTGACTTTTTGTCTAGTAATCTGTGTAGGGGTTCGGCTACTGAGGCTTTATGGGGCAAAAAGGATGCATAAAAGTTTAGGAGCCCCAAGAAAGCTTGTAGCTCCGTTTTGGAGGTCGGTGTGGGAGCTTCGTGGATTGCCCTGACCTTGGACTCCAGGGGGTGAATGCCAGAGGCGTCAATTTTATAACCCAGAAAGTCCACCTGTCTAGTGGCAATGGCGCATTTTTCTTTTTTTAACTTGAGGCCATGCTGTCTGAACCTCTCTAACACTGCTCGCACTCTCTGGAAGAGTTGGGGTCTGTCCCTGGCCGAGACCAAGATGTCGTCGAAGTAGGGTACTACACCAGGGAGGCCCTGTAAAATCCGCTCCATGAGGGATTGAAAAATACCCGGGGCAACACTTACGCCAAATTGGAGACGCTTGCATCGGAAGGCACCCCTGTGAGTGACGATGGTCTGAAGTTCCGCTGTTTGGTTATCAACAGGGAACTGTTGATATGCTTGAGACATGTCCAATTTAGCAAAAATACTGCCCGGTTCGAATGTGTGCAATAAGTGCTGAATGACGGGCACGGGGTAGGCGCTAACTTGTAAATATTTATTGATTGTTGTCTTGTAGTCCGAGCAAATTCTCAGGCTACCATCTTTTTTGAGGGGTGTGACAATGGGCGTCTCCCACTTGGTGAAATCTGTTGGCTCAATGACCCCTTGTTTTAGTAGTTTATCCAATTCAGCGTCTAGTTTTGGTCGAATAGCAAATGGAACTCTACGTGGTTTTAATCTGATTGGGACTGCCTGGGGGTCAACGGTGAACGAGATGGGGGTTCCATTATAACACCCCAGCTCCTCGCTGAACACATCTGCGTAGTCAGCGAATAAGGAGTCAGTGTCTGAGGTTGAGACAGCATGGACTCCTGTTAACCCTAGGCCGAGGTGGGGAAACCAATCGAGCCCCAATAAGGTGGGTAGATTGCCGTTAACTACCACTAGAGGTAGGTGGCCTTTAAAAGCTCTAAAACTGACAAAGAACTTGCCTCTGCCGATCACGGGAATGGCCTTCCCCTGGTAGTCCTTCAGACCGAACTGGCATCTCTGAAGCCGGGTAGTAGATAGGCTGGGGTGGAGTCTCTTGAGGGTGTTCCACGAGATTATTGAGAGCGCTGACCCTGTGTCAACCTCCATGTGGCACGGTTTACCTTCTAGGGAAACGGAGAGAGAAATTTTACCAACAGAGTGGCAAGTACGCCTGGCAAGGCGGTGCGTGCGACAGTTTAATACTTGCCTCTGTGGTCCCGAGTGCGAGGACGGGGGTCTTTGTGCAGCGCTTTGGGGGGCTTGGCAGACTCTCGCAATGTGCCCCCTCTTATGGCAGTTGTTGCAAACGGCTCCTTTAAACTTGCAGGTGGCCCTTTGATGTGATCCCCCACAGGCTAGGCACAGGGTGATGTGCTTGGGTGGACCGGTGTATTCTTGTTTGGCCCCTACCTGCGACCGTCTGTCATTGGTGAGGCGATGGACATCGTTCTCATCGTTGTGGCCTTCCTCCGCTTCCACCTCTTCGGAATGGACTGGGAACGCTGCTAGCTTGGCGCTTGGGCCCTGAATTTCGGTGGCTGAGTTCGTTGCTAGCTCGGCTGCTAGGGCCTCCTCTACCGCTTGCGCGAGGTTGAGGTCTTTTTTAGCTAGCAGTCGCCTCTGTAGGTTGAGATCCTTGACCCCACAAACTAATTGATCGAGGAGCATGTCCTCCAGGTATGTTCCAAACCCGCAGTGCAGGGCTGCTGTTCTGAGGGCGGCCATATATTGGTTGATGGTCTCCTTACTTGATTGCTTCCTCATTCGGAACGTGAACCTCCTGGCGATTTGTGAAGGTCTGGGAGCGTAGTGGTTTGTGAGGATCTCAAGCAACTCGGACCACGGAACGTTTTTTAATTCTCTCGGCGCCACGAGTGCTGCGGCGGTATCGTAAACGGTGGCTCCGCAGTAGATTAGGAAATAGGATTTTTTCCGATGCTCTCCCGCATCCGACAGGCCGACCGCATCGATGTAATGATTGAAACGGTTCTTATACGATTCCCACTTCTCTTCGTCTGGTTTAAACGCCGGGAATACTGGATTGGAACTCATGGTGCTGGAACGGCTGGGCTACCTGCGGAAAAAATCTCTCTGGGACTACGAACGCTCGTGAGTTACTAGTGATATCAGCTCTGGAGAGGTTTTTTGCTACCCTCTCTTTCTCTCTCTCTGGGTTACCACGTTGGCTGCTAGCCGTTGGAGGTGTCTTGATTCGCGCCAAAAAAGTGGGCGTTAGTGACTCTCTACAGTGCTGTGCTGTGATTCCTACTGGCTCGAAATTCAAATGACACCCGTTTGAATTTCGCGCCAAATGCAGAGCGGCTGCGGCTCGCAGCGCTTCACTTTCCCCGTAGCGGGGCTAACAAGCGGCTACAGACGCTTCTAACTATTTGCCTCAGACCGCTTTCTCTGGCTGCGGATCTGCGTTTGCTCTTTTTGATCGCTCGTTTCGCTAGCTGACCGCTCTCTCTGGCTGCGGATCAGCGTTTCCCTTGTCGCCAGCCGATCGCTCTCTCTGGGCTGTAGATCGGTGGCTAGTGACTCAGCGGTTGCAAGGTGCTTCTGGTAGCCATCCCATCCTCGTCGCCAGTGTTAAGTTTGAGCAATGAGAGGCTGAACCAGAGCATGAGTGCAACAGTATTTTATTTTACAAATAAAGGGCTGACCGTGCTTGCCAAGCCTGGAACTGGCTCGCAGCAATCAGCAGCCAGTTGGACCCCGCAGCCTGCTTTTATAGCTGGCTGCTGGGGAGAACCAACCAATGGGAATGGGGGAATAACGCCCACACAAAGTGAGTGGACCTGAGTGAGAACTCCTTGAGTCCTCAGGACATAACAATTTCCTGATTGGCTCTGGGAGATTTCACACACACACACACGAAACTAAGGAGAAATTTTCTGACAGTGAGAACAATTAATCAGTGGAATGGCTTGCCTCCCAGAGTTGTGGTGCTCCAACAATGGAAGTTTTTGAGAAAAGACAATCATTTGTCTGGAATGGTATAAAGTCTCCTGGGTAGTGGGTTGGACTAGAACAGGAATCCGCAACTGGCATCGAACTGTGGCATGCCAGCAACCAGGGTGCACAAACAAGCCAAGCCCTATCTGCAGGATGCAGTTAGCACACGAAATCATGTCCCTTCCGGTCAATGGGAAAACCTCTCTCCATGGAATCAGTCCCTGGGTGCTCAAAAGATTGGCGGCTGCTAGGCTAGAAGATCTCCAAGATCTCTTTCATCCCTTCAGAGTCTATTGGAAGAAATTTTCTGAACTCATTCCCAGTGGGACACACCACAGAGGCTGAGAAGAAATGGAGACAGAAGCCAGCTGCCAGAAAGTGGAGTTCTTTGAATGTAGGAAGGCAAGAAGGAAAAAGTGACGCAGCTGGAGCGTTCCTGGCTTGCAAGCAGCTTGGAAGTGTGAATCTGAACCTTTTATGCTCAATTCCCCTTTGAAGCTCCTGCAGTTTTGATGGGACTCTGATTGCCCTGGGTTTTGTTTTCCTGTGTTAATCTTGATCTCAGGTCTTTTGTTTTTCCTGAACTTGAAGTTTAATCCTATCATGGTCAGGAAAAAAAGGGAGTTTCGGTTTACCTTGGGGAGTTTATTTTTAGCCTGATTCACCTTATCTTAATGGCTCTACTTAAGTGTTTCTCTCTGAGTTTTCTGTTGTCAGCTATTCTGAGTTTTCCTTTCAGCTGGTGCTTCTTGGTTTTCTTAAAGGGGAAGGGCTGGCTTGAGTCACTTGGCACTGTTTTCTGAGGTTACTGGTGCTGTGAGGCTTCTGGCACTGTCTTTTTGGGGTGGCCTTCCCACACTATGATATATAGCCCAGGCACTTCGTTGGTGTCCCTTGGAAACAGCCGACAACCCTGGTCTTTGAATCTTGCATACATGGAAAGCTTTGCACCCGTACAAAAATATTTCCAAGTCTGGTCCATCCTACCTCAAGCATGGTAGATGTTTCTGCCCTCACATTTGGGGTTGAGGATGTCTCTCTGGCCCCATCTGATCCACAGCTGAAATATTATAAGTTAAAACGGAATTTGCTAATTGGCGAGCCGCCCCATTTTGTATCCGCAGCCTGTTGCTTCGTTGTGGTTTATCTCGTTATTGGAAACATTGGAGAGTGCATTTAAGTTTACAGTATTTACGGCAAGATCAATCACCCAATTAAAATGTAAGTGTTCCCTGCTGATTGACCTTGCTGAATGTCAGCTCAGATTCTCTGAAACCCAGAATGTCTGCTGGAAGATTGTTATGGCTTAACTCGCTCGCCTGCTCTAGGATGGTCTATTGATTGAGATAACCTTATGTGGCAATGAGTCTATCGCCGTTGGTTGCCTTGATTTTCGCTGCTGATGTTTATTTGATGCCCTTCATTGTTGATGAGAAGGAGCTTTCGGGGATGGAACATAGCCAACGGCAAAGTCCCATCTCGTGTGAAGAATTTCACCATCAATACTTGTGGGGAATGAACCGTTGCTGAAAAATTCTCTCGCTCCGCAGGAGAGATGCAATGATAATCATGCCATTGCTGGTGGATGTGCTCCACCCCGGATATCTCATATCCCGCTAATGGGTTCTTGGGGCTTATTGGCAGATCAGTTTTCTGGGGTGGGTAGACAGGTTTGGTCCAGCATCCTTTATCCGTGGGAGAGATAACAGATGGGAGTCAGGCAGCCCAGGTTTTCTTCTAACCAAAGAGGCGACTGAGCTCTGCTTTTTTCTACCCCGAGGTGTAGCAGTTAATGAATATGGCTATCCTTTCTGGATAATGACGAGGGGAAACTACATTCTGCTCTCTTTCCTTGTGCTGTGGAAGAACAAAGAGGAAGAGTGATAAAGTAGGATGCACCATCACGGCAGAGATTGACCTAAGCCAGCCTCTAACTGCTAGCTTCAACTCTTCTCCTGAGGTTTAATACAGGGGCGTCCAACCTTGACAACTTTTAAGACTTGTGGACCTCAATTCAGAGGTGGTATTCATGGCATCATCACGTGACATATTAGGACTTTTTCCCCTCTTCACTAAACCAGGCGGGGGTGGGGCTAGCACATGACGCATCTGGCCCATGGGCCACAAGTTTGACACCCCTGCCCTATATCATTCCAGAGAAATGGATGTCCCGTCTCTCCTTAAAAGCCTCCAATGGTGGGGGACTCACAGCTTCTGAAGACAAGTTGTTCCACTGGTTGATTGTTCTCACGGTGAGGAAATTTCTCCTTAGTTTTAGGTTGGTTCTCTCCGTGATTAGTTTCCATTCATTGCTTCTTGCCTTATTTTCTGGTGCTTTGGAAAATAGGTGGGCACCCTCTTTTTTGTGCAACCCATCAAATATTGGAACCTTGCTATCCTGTCACCCCCTACTCCTTCTTTTCACTAGAGTAAAGGTAAAGTTAAAGGTTCCCCTCGCACATACGTGCTAGTCGTTTCCGGCTCTAGGGAGCGGTGCTCATCTCCGTTACAAAGCTGAAGAGCCAGTGCTGTCTGAAGACGTCTCCGTGGTCATGTGGCCGGCAGGACTAAAATGGCGAAGACGCACGGAATACTCTTATCTTCCCACCAAAATGGTCCCTATTTTTCTACTTGCATATTTACCTGCATTTGAACTGCTAGGTTGGCAGAAGCCGGGAGAAGTAACGGGAGCTCACTCCGTCACTCGGTGCTAGGGATTCGAACCACCAAACTGCTGACCTTTCTGATCGACAAGCTCAGAGTCTTAGCTACTAAGCCACCACGTCCCTATTTCACTAGACTAGACATACCCAATTCCTGCAACCATTGTTCATACGTTTCAGCCTCCAGGCCCCTAACCATCCTCGTTGCTCTTCTCTATACTCTTTCTAGAGTCTCAACATCTTTTTAAATTATGGTTTCCAAAACTGGATCTAGTATTCCAAGGGTGGCCTTACTCTACTTACTCTCTTATTGGGAGATTTTGGCTGTTGGCTGGCAGATTCCACTGTTAGTTGAATTTCTGAATTCTTACGAAGTGAAATCTTCTTACCCGTGTTTTAATAGAGCTGCACTAGCTGTATATTCTAGGAGACAACAAAACTTTCAGCATGACTTGTGGGCCCCTGCACCACATTAAGATGAATTACTGGTTTGCTAGCTAAATTACATTTCAGCCTGTGAAAATGTAAATGCCATTTTGCAGTATTACATCCGGATGAATAGTAATGATTAGCTGGTTTACATCACTTATTTTTCATTACTTGCTTGTAGATTAATTTATTTATTTGATTTGACGCCACCCAACTCCAAGGCAGCTGGCACTTCCAATTACAGAACACTGTTCTTGAAACAAAGATTTGTTTGCTATCAAGCTGCAGTTGTACATTGTCCTGTGCAGCACACTAATTCTGCCACTGGAAATCTCTCATTAGCTTCAAAAAAGAATGTTCCATGGTTGGTTGGGTGGGTGGGTAGGCACCTTAAATTCTCTGTTCCAAAGAGATAATATTTTAGGCAGGAATGCAACAACTTCAGCAAAAGAGTAGTGTCACTGTTTGTCATCGGGAGTGCGGCAAGATTTGTACGAACTAAGGCACATAAATAACACGAACTAATGTTTTCCTGCATGCTTGATTGATAACGGTGCAATTTGAGTTAGCACAAGTAGGGTAATGACTATTTAAGTAAAAATAGGCGAGATCTTGTCTCATCCAGATGGCTAAATACATTTTCGATCACCTCTGATTTCCTGGATTTCAATCTTATGCTTCTGTAAAAGCAAATGTGTTACTCGTTAAGGTGCCAGGGCAATATGCCAGCTAGCCTCGTGAGGGGCACTTCACACAGCGTCTAAGGAGCTGGAGGGGGTTTCATGAGTTTCCACTATAATATCATACATGGTCTCTGAGTAGTACTACCTGTTTCTCCTTCAGAATAGGGCTGGAAGGGAACTTGGAGGTATTCTAGTCTACCCCGTGAGCTTTGGAGGCCAGATGCTTCCACACTGCCACATTCTGGAGCCTGGGAAAATGGGAGGGGGGGAATTTCTTGGAGTGTATGTGGTTAGACATAATAACATTCTTTTTTTAAATCAAGGTCATGTTATTTCTGCATCTGGGTGAGGGGACGTCTCAAGTTGGGACGGACGGTGATTGGGGCACGTGATGCAATGATGAGTGCAGGCGGTGAATTTATAATTGTTTACTTATTGCAAGGAAACCTGGAACTTTCAGGTTTGGGATTTCCCCAGATGTGCCAGTTTACTATCCAAATAAAACAGAACTTTGGAGAGGATGTCTGTCTTGGAGTTATTTGCTGGAATGGAGGCTTTCTGGAGCGCTGACACACCTCCTGCTCAAGCAGAAGACCCCGTATCACAGGTGTCAAATTCAAGACCCAGAGGGGGCCAGATGTGGCTTGAGGGGTGCTGACATCTGGCCTGCAGGGCTGCCCTGGGAACAGCGAAGGACTGGCCCGTGATGCCCCTGCCAGCAAAAACAGAGCTCACAAACTCCGTTTTCGCTGGCAGAGGGTTGCAGGAGGCCATCACAGCTGAAAACAGAGCTCAGGAGCCTGTTTCCACTGGCAGGATGCTCAGGCCACCCCAGGCATCTCCTGACATGAGTGGCACCATGCTAGCCGTGCCCATCCTGACCCCACAACCCCAGTTTGGTCAAACCCAACCCTGATGTGGCCCTCGATGAAATCAAGTTTGACACTCCTGCCGTATGTCATTCCAGACAAACGGCTGTCCAGTCTCTTCTTAAAAACCTCCACAGAGCTTCACTGGGTAGTCTTAAGTTTCAAATATCTCGAGGGGACAATGTTGGTCTTCCATTCTTCCACACTGTGCATAACTTGTATGCCATCCTCTCTCTTCCAGAACTTTCCTTTCTGGGCTAAAAACCTCCCAAATTATGATTATTTTTTCTCTCTCTCTCTCTCTTTCTCTCTCTCTCTTTCTCCAGCCCTGATATTTTGTCCCTGTCTATAGTTGTTCCCATTTGGCAGTAGCTGTAGCAATCAGAGCTTCTATGTTAATATAAATGTTCTCATAGCTTGTACGGACATATTCCAAATGAGCAGATTGGTGTTTTATTCCTGTCTTAATGAGTCTCATCATGGAATTCATTTTCGTTGAATAGGAGTTGATGTATTTAATGACTTGTCCTGCTCTCCACCTGAACATACTGTCTTTCGTAATGCTTCGTACACAGTTGTCCAGCAGAGAGGTTACCGGTATTACAGTAATTTTTTCCTTGAACTACCATATTCATTTAAAACTGGGTGCAGCCTTGGCCGTGTTCCGTTCCTCTGGCAACTTTAGGAAAGAGTCTTTGTGGAATTTATCAGGCCAATCCTTGCCATCTGTAGAGAGCTGTGCTTATCTCTGCTTCAAGACCATTGAGCCAGCCTTGTCAGAAGACATTTCTGTGATCATGTGGCCAGCACTGGCTGTACACCAAAGGTCCACGGAACACTATTACTTTCCCATTGAAGTGGTACCTATTTATCTACCTGCATTCGCATGCTTTCGAACTGCTAGGTTGGCATGAACTGGCGCAAGGACAGGAACTCGCCCCGTCATTGTGGAGCTCGGTTCTTGAACCTGGGCTGCCGGCTTTCCAGCCGACAAGCATCACACTGCCCTTCAAGTTTAGGAAGACGTCACATATGTGTCAACTCATAAAATATTTCTCTGGTCTTTTTAGAGTTGCCAACAGAAAGGGAGGTGGGAGCAGTGCAGCAGCTTGCAAACAGAAAGTACATTCCATAAATGTTTTCAAAGATAGTAACTAGGTGACTGGAGTTTCTGCCGCGCAAAATTCTAAATGGAGAACATGATTGATGACTGTTGGCTAGGGACGTGTCCCATTGGAGAATATGAATTATGATACACCCAGGGGGTGGGGGAAACCAGGGTCAAGGGTGACAATGAATGATGTGTCTCAGAGTCGGCTACACCCAGGCAGCACCGGCATGTTAACTCCCAATAAATCCTTTTGGAGTTTTGGAAGTTTGGCTCGAGACTCATGATTTAAGTGAGGTTAAGTGCCAGAATCCTGACAGCATGTCTATTAGAAGAAGTTCTTTTTAGTTCCTTTAGCAATCTTGAACAGAGAACATCTGGATCTGGTGACTTAAAATAAATGCATCAATAATTTTCCAAATAGCTCAATTTTGGCACTGGTTCCTACTCAGTTTTCTGCTTCTGATATTTTATATTTTTAAAACCTTGTTTGTATGTCTTGTTTCGAAGCATAATCATCATTTTTTGGCATCTCTTTTGGGCAAATAGGTATTCTTCTTTGCTACTAGGGAACAAGGTTTTTATTTTCTGAAACATTTCTGATCTTTTGCCTTTTTAAAATTCTGTCGGTACTTTTTAGTCTTGGCGGAATCTTTCCTAAATATTCCCACTGAGCTTCTACTGCTGTGATTTTGAGTATTGTAGAAACATTTTGATTTTCCTTTAAATATATATTTATTAATCCAATTTGTATAGATGCCCAAAAGCATCTTTATGTGGTGTGCAACAATAGAATAAAAAATAAAAAAAATAAAAACAGCACATGTCAAAAAATAAAAATCCACAATAAAAAATAAAGATTATAAAAACAAATATTTTCCCTTCCTCTTGAAAAGTTTCCACTGTGAATTTAGATGTCTCTGTGTTAGACTTCCTTGTCATTTTCCACTGATATATAAATCATTGTTGCATTGTGGTGTGTTTTTGTTTAAACTTGCATTTTGACTGCCTGCTAGGGATCATTGATTGCACCTAATCCCTGGGCCTAAGACTATGCTAACCAAACATTTTTCTGCCTATAGATTTGAATATTGCAAAATGGTCTAAATGATAACATTAATTTTTTCTTTCTGGCTCTTCTTCTGCATGAATTATGGGTGAATGGATTGTTAGCTCTAAGCTTTTCTGCCCCAGAGATGGCAAGATCTTTGGAAGAAAAGGCCCGCCATCCAATTCTCCAAAAGTGACAGTTTAAACAAGTAATAGAACTCGATTGGGAGAATTGATGGTAACAATCCAATATGAATCTTCTTGCTGTCCTGGATAGCGCAGAGTTAGGGTAAAGCTAAGCCAACTGGTGATGTTGAATGTAAGCCAACATCATTCAACAATGCCATTTTTATTGTTGAGCAGGAATTGTGTTGCTCTACACCAGGGGTCCCCAAACTTGGCAAGTTTAAGAGTTGTGGACTTCAACTCCCAGAATTCTCTAGCCAGCATAGTATAGCTGGCTGGAGAATTCTGGGAGTTGAAGTCTACAGGTCTTAAAGTTGCCAAGTTTGGAGACCTCTGCTTTATACACTAACAGAATAACAGAGTTGGAAGGACCTTGGAGGTCTCCTTGTTTTCCTTACTCAAGATGTAGACCCTACACCATTACAGACAAGTAGCTGTCCAGTCTCTTCTTAAAAGCCTCCAGTGATGGAGCGCCCACAACTTCTGGAGGGAAGCTATTCCACAGGTGGATTGTCCTCACTGTTAGGAAATTTCTCCTTAGTTCTAGGTTGCTTCTCTCCTTGATTAGTTTCCATCTGTTGCTCCTTATTTTGCCTCCTGGTGCTTTGGAGAATAGCTTGACTCCCTCTTCTTTGTGGCAACCCCTGAAATATTGGAACACTGCTATCATGTCACATGTAGTCCTTCTTTTCATCAAACTAGACATACCAAATTCCTGCAAACATTCTTCATATGTTTTGGCCTCCTAATCATCTTGGTTGCTCTTCTCTGCACTCTTTGCAGAGTCTCAAACATCTTTTGTTTTTTGTTATTATTTTTTTTAACCCTGAAGCTTCTTCTGGATCCAAGAGCAGTTGGCCATACTATAAACCAGTGGTCTTCAAACTTGACAGCTTTAAGACTTGTGGACTTCAACTCCCAGAATTCTTCCTCCAGTCATGTTACCTCAGGAATTCTGGGAGTTGGAAGCCCACAAGTCTTAAACTTGCCAAGTTTGAAGACCCTTGCTATAAATCGTTGAGGAAATATGGATCCTACTTGGATGGAGGGTGCAATTCTGATTTTGTGTGCGTGTGTGTGCCTCAAGGTCCATGTCTACTTCATTACCGCTTCTTTTGTGTAAATTGAATGAGACAGCTCTGCCTCGCTCTTCTGCTAGGTTTTCCTTTCTCCCTCTGCACCCATCACCTTGCGAAAACTCGCTAATTTATCCCATAACAAGCCCCCGAGATTCAATTTGCGAGGCACCTCAGCCACAGATAACACTTTTTCGCCTTTCCTTTGTTGAGGTCAGAGGCGCCAGGCCATGGCGCTCGGCTCAGTGAGCGCAAACGGCCGCCAAGGGTTTTTGGCCCTGTTATTGTTTTCTTCTCCTTGCAACAGGAAATCGATCGTGTCAGGCCCACTCCTCGGATCATTCTGCACTTTGCAATCAATGCCCCCTGATTAAATCCGTTGGTGTCCGCTGGGTAAATGTGCTGCATCATAATTAGAATTATTAATTAAAAATAGGAAATCAATTGACACAAATTAAGCCACAAAGAAATTTTGTTTTATGGCTTTGACATTGTTGTCTCTGGAGTCTGGATAATTGTGACAACCGAGGGCAGGCGCTGTTGAAGATGTTGGTTTAAAAAAAGAAGAAGAAGAGAGCAGGGTGTTCTTTTGATTTTAATGGTTTGGCACAGAGGAGCTGGTCTGACATGGACAGAGTTGTTGCTGATTCAGTCGTGCACCTGCCAGCTCGTCTTAAAAGTTCAAAGCTCCCCAATTCAGAACCGGAGCCTTAATTGATTTATCTTTACTTGATTGATCAGCGCTGTGAGCCAATTTGAAGAGAAGAGAATAAATTTGAAACTGTAGGATTTCAGTGAAGGGCTTCACCTTCTAAATATTAAAAATTATTCGGCTTTGTGGCCGGTCCCTTAAAATAGGAAAGGCAAGTAAAGAATGTATCGTATAAGGATGATGATCCCTTCTGCTTGTGACTTGCAATTTTGGGTTAGTCAATCATTAGATATTTAAGAACAAGTTTTCCCAGTGTGGAGCCCTCCAGCTACTTTAGACTCCAATCATGCACACCAAATTACAGAAGGCTGCTTTGGAAATGATGGCTGATTGATCAATGCCATCAAATTCAATGTTGACTTTTAGCAACCATATGGATAGCTTCTCTCCAGAATGATGTCCCTTTAACTTGACCTTATAAATAAATCTCTTAGTGGTGCATTCATTGTTCTCATAATCAAATCTATGTACCTTTGTTCTTCTTTCTACTTCAGCTTTTCAGAGTAACTTGGATTCCTCAAGGGAACATGATGGGTGATGTATTATGGGGTCCTTGGTGCCCTGATCATGCTACCTAGTTGGGTAACAGATTAGTGGAGTTGGAAGGGACCTTGTAGGTCATATAGCCCAGTGGTTGCCAACCAGTGAGCCTGGGACCAGTGGCGGTCCGCAAAAAATTTTTGGTGGTCAGCAGAGAAATGTCATCCCCAAAGGAATTAATCCAGTCTGCACAGGAACACAAGGCTGCATCACCCATATGGCCCGTGGGAACACAAGGCTTGCGTCACTTGCATTGCGAACAACACGAGGTAGTGAGGGGAGAGGGGAAAAGGCGGAAGTGGGGAACTTGCCCCACGCACCTTGTCTGGCCACCGGGCTGCTTCTTTCCGTTTCTTTCTGCTTCTATTTTTGGCTGCACGCAAGGAAAGCAGCAAAAGTCTTTCTTTCTCTCCCCCAAATTCCGCCAGAAATGAGTCTTTGGGACTCTGCAAGGCCTCCTGCTCCAAGAGGCTGCGCCCGCACAATGAGTCTCACAAAGACTCATTTCTGGCAGAGTTTGAGGGAGAGAAAGAAAGACTTCTGCTGCTTCTGCTGCTTTCCTTGCATGAAGCCAAAAGTCTCTCCTCTCTCTTTCTCTCCCCCTGAGAACGGAGCTGGAGACGGTGTCCTGTGATCCCAAATAAAGATCGATCGATCGGTAGGAAAACGGGTTCGGGAATTTTCCTGCAGACTTTTTTTGGGATTTTCCCAGGTTCTCTGGTCCGCGGGATTTAAAATTAGGAGTCTGGTGGTCTCTGAGGTCCAAAAAGTTCACAACCCCTGTTCTAGCCCAACCCCCCACCCAAGCAGGAGACCCTACACCATTTCTGACAGAGGGCAGTCCAGTCTCTTCTTGAAAGCTTCCAGTGGTCATCAAGCTCAGAGATTACCAGGGACCACACAACTGAACCCTGAGCTACAATTATTCCCTTCTATTGGATAAGTTTGTTAAAAAATAAAAAAATATGGTTTTTAAGATTTTTATGAAAACAGCAGTCTTCCAATATTTGAGGAGCTATTGCAGAGAACAGAGAGGTGTGAGGGTGGGTGGGTGGGAGATTGTAAAAGAGAGGATGGATGGCCTCCCCCCGAAAGAAGCGTCCTTCAGACGTCTCCTTGACCCAGAAATTACACTGACTTTAGCACATTTCCTGGCCATGTTCTTCTCCCCCTGTTGTTCTAATTGATGCATATGCTGTCATTCATAATCCCAGGTCTCAGAGTCACATTTCTGATGAATGAACATCAGCTCCCTTGTAAATGTGGGCAATGTGATTTAAAGGTTCACTGGTCCACCGGGACATATTTTATGGCTCTTTTACTATATTAAAATACTACGACGATTGCTATGAGATTGGAGGCTTTCCAATCTCAGCTCTTCAATGCCATTATCTTCCTTTCTTGTTCCATATTTTTCCCCTTTTCCACTGCATTGGCCCAGGGGTGGGGGCTGTATATGCGAATATAGCTATGTTTTCTGGTATTTTTTTTTTCTACCAGATGCTGGTAGGCAGAGGCAGAATTCCCCCCCCCCCTTATTCTCCTGCCTTAAAACTAAGCCTGACCACTTAGTTCCATAGTGAAACATTGGCATCCAGCTAGTGTTTCATATATGGATCATCAGGAAAAGCTCCAATTGCTGTATAGAGGCCACCATTTTGACTCGCTGACCATCCCCTGTGACCATCCATGGACCAGATGTTGTGTTTGGATTACCTGCTAGGTTGCCTGCACAGTTTTGTCACTGTTAACTTGTCGACCCTGAAGTGAACCTGGCTAGGGCCATCTTGGAGGTTCCAGGGTTGCCACACCAATGGTGGGAGGGGGATAAATAACTAGACGGGGTTTTGTAGCCAAAACAATAAAGTTTCCCTGTAGGAACCAAGGACATTCTCACAGGTGGCTGGCCAGAGGAGGGGTAAAGTAACCAAGCAACCAGCCAGCACCTGGATTGGACAGCATGACCAGTGATTTGGTGGTAAGGGGAAAGTTTTACGTTTAATTAGGTGAAAGCCATGGGAAACTTCGGAGTTGGCTTTCACCAGTTTGTGCCAATATATGATGTATTCAATAAAATTGTTCTTTGAGGAATTTCCCTGCCTCAGAGTTCTGCTTTCTATGGATGCATTATGGAATGCTGATACCGGGAAGAGACTGGAAAGTCATTTGTTTTGAATGGAATAGGGTCTCTTGACCAAGCACAGGGTTGGAGTAAATGACCTCCAAGATCCCTTCCGGCCCTATTTCTATGTTCTATGTTCTAACCTTTTAAATTTGATCCTGGCTGTTGTCCATGTGGCCAGTCACTGGTTGGAATACATGCGTGAAAAGGAAATTAAGATATTTTGAATTGAAATCCCAAGGCAAACCAGAGCTGGCATGCAAACTGAGATTTTAAAATGTGTATTTTGGCAGGTTGTAATGGCTAGGAGAGGCTGGCTGAATCCGTCTCCCAGTTCCCTTAATGGCCATTGAAAAAACATGTAGCCTGGACACAGGGGGCACGCCTGGACTCCAACGGTTGAGTGCCTTAAATTAAAATTAATCTGTTGTGCCCTGGCAGAACTCAAGGACTTTTATAACTGATCCAGGTAAATGGAATAAAATGTGGCAGATTGGTTGAAGCCAACAGAGGGTCAACATTGGTGGGAGCAGCTATGTTATGGCCCAGTGGTTCCTCAAGAGACATAATTGGGAGGATGAAAGTTGCAAACAAGGATGAAAATTGCAAACAAAATGTGTTGAACCCGGATAGAATTGGGATATTTATTGCCCTTAAATGATTGGTACTTAGTAAAAATTGGCCTCTAATGTACTTCATGATGGTTGAGAACCTAGTGTTCCTAATGGAAAGTGGAAAGAGATAGCCCTGTAATCATGAACTTGGAAAGCATTGAAATCTGCAAGAAAAAAAAACTCAGTGGAAACCATTCTTCTTGCTTGAAGGGATAGGATAGGATAGGGCAGGATAGGATAGGATAGGATAGGATAGGATAGGATAGGATAGGATAGGATAGGACAAAGCTGGAAGGGACCCTGGAGGTCTTCTAGTCCAGCTCCTGCTCAAGTAGGACAATTTCAGACAAGTGACTGTCCAGTCTCTTCTTAAAAGCCCCCAGTGATGGAGCAGCCACGGTTTCTGGAGGCAAATTATTTCACTGGTTGATTGTCCTCACTGCTACGAAGTTTCTCCTTAGTTTCAGGTTGCTTTTCTCTTTAATTCGTAATTGGATGATTACAATTTTTACACAACTGCGAGATGCTTGTGAGACAGATTCTGAATGGAGCCTTTCTCAGAGTCTATTCAGAATCTGTCTCACCAGCATCTTGCAAAAATTGTTATCATCCAATTGCCATCCACTCAGACAAACCTTAAAAGACTCGTGGTTCGAACCCACAACCTCTGAACGCAAGCCAGTTCCATTGGTTGATTGCTTGTCACCATTAGGAAATTCCTCCTTAATTCCAGGTTGCTTCTCTCCTTGATTAGTTTCCATCCGTTATTTCTTGTCCTGCCTTCAGGTACTTTGGAGAATAGCTTGACTCCCTCTTCTTTGTGGCAGCTCCTCAAATACTGGAGTATTGCTATCATGTCACCCCTAATTCTTCTTTTCTTTAGACTAGCCAGACCCAAATCCTGCAACCGTTCTTCATATGTTTTAGTCTCCAGGCCTTTGATCATCTTAGTTGTTCTTCTCCAAAGTCTCAACAACCTTTTTGTAGTATGGTGACCAAAATTGGTTGCAGTATTCCAGGTGTGGCCTTACTAAGGGTTTTGTAAAGGATGCATTGTAAACTTCAGTTTTTGGAAGAGGGGAAAAACACTTACTGTATGTGTGCTTGGTTGTCTTGATGAAATTTTCTTTCTTAAAAAAATCAACTTTTGACCTCAGTAATATATTTCCTGGCTAAATCCAGATTTAGCCAGTTACAATGCTCCCTATTTCAGTCTTCAAAAACATCTTATGGTCCAGAATATGGCAACATGTAGATCCCCTTTTAGGGCATCTGTCTTGCTACCAGTATGCTAACCGGTTCAATTTAAGGTGCTAATCAATTAGTGATGAATCTGTCATTCAGGTAAATTCTTAGTGCAGTTTTGGACTAAATCATAGTGCTATCGAATCCCCCTGGGCATTTTATTTTGGAAAGAGTTAAAAAAATCCACCGCCAACAAGAACTGATACTTATTTCTTGATTTGTTATGCATATAATACAGCTGGTCCTCAACTTACAATAGTTCATTTAGTGACCATTCAAAGTTACAGCAGCACTGACAAAGGTGACTTATGACTGGTTTTCACACTTACAACTGTTGCAGCATCCCCACACTCAGGTGATCAAAATTTAAACCCTTGGGAATTGATTCATATTTATGACCGTTGGAGAGGTCCAGGGTCTTGTGAACCCCTTTTGCAACCTTCTGACAAGCAAAGCCAACGGGGAAGCCAGATTCACTTAACAACCATTGTTACTGAGAATAGAATAGAATAGAATTCTTTTATTGGCCAAGTGTGATTGGACACCCAAGGAATTTGTCTTGGTGCAAATGCTCTCAGTGTACATAAAAGAAAAGATACATTCATCAAGAGTCAAGAATCATAAGGTACAATACTTAATAATAATAGTCATAGGGTACAATAATCAATCAAATCATACTAGGAAACAGTCACTATAAATCATAAGGATACAAGTGACAAAGTTACAGTCATACAAGTGGGAGGGGATGGTTGACCAGGAGTGATGAGAAGATTAATAGTAATAGTAGTGCAGACTTTTTAAATAGTTGGACAGGGTTGAGGGAATTATTTATTTATTTAGCAGAGTGATGGCATTTGGGGGAAAAACTGTCCTTGTGTCTAGTTGTTCTGGTGTGCAGTGCTCTATATAGTGTCGTTTTGAGGGTAGGAGTTGAAACAGTTTATTTGCGGGATGTGAGGAGTCTGTAGATATTTTCCCAGCCCCCTTTTTGACTCATGCAGTATACAAGTCCTCCATGGAAGGCAGGTTGGTAGTAATTGTTTTTTCTGCAGTCTGAATTACTCTCTGGAGTCTGTGTCTGTCTTGTTGGGTTGCAGAGCCAAACCAGACAGTGATAGAGGTGCAGATGACAGACTCAATCAGTTCTCTGTAGAACTGGATCAGCAGTTTGAGCTTTCTGAGTTGGTGCAGGAAGAACATTCTTTGTTGTGCTTTTTTAATGATGTTTTTTATATTAGGTGTCCCTTTTAGGTCATGTGATATGATAGAACCTAGAAATTTGAAGGTCTCTACTGCTGATACTGTGTTGTCTAGTATTGTAAGAGGCTGCAGTATGGGAGGGTTTCTCCTAAAGTACTACCACCATTTCTTAACAACTGAGCTTAACAACTGCAGTGATTCACTTAACAGCTGTGGCAAAACTCACTTAAAACAACTCTTTGGCTTACCAACGGTAATATTGGGCTCAACTGTTCTCATAAGTCAAGGACTACCAGATTAGCAAAGTTCCTGTTCTGCAAACTCTGTGTTTTATACTTTTTTATGTGTGCCGTGAGGGAGGATTTAATATTATTCCTCCGACTTGTATGTTATGCTTTTTGTGGGAAATGGGGTATAACATTTGCATGTTTGGATTTACGAGTAGACCAACATCCTTAAGAAGAATCAGACAATATTCTGGCATCTCTCTCTTTCCAAATATGTTATTCAATTTTGTCTTCTAGCATTTAATGCAAATTTTAAAAATCCATTTTTGTCCCTTTCTTTGGACATTGATTGGATATCCTGACAGGAGGTGGACAGTAACTTCTTTAGTTTTATCAGAAGTATCCTAACCGTTGTGGCAAATGGGAGTGATGTATGAGTAAACAGTCTGCAATGTGATATTTCTCCTCGCGTAAAAATCCAATATATTGAATTTGACTCAATAGCCAAAAGGCAACAGCTTTCTATTAATATGAGTTATAGATCCTAAAATAAATGTTCGGAGCACTAAGGAGAAGATAATGCAGGAAGCTGTCCTATAACTCATCCACCAAGATCAGCATAATATGATGGGAGGGGATTTAATCCGTTTATTTAAGCAATTTTTCTACCATTCCTCAGCTTCAATTTTCGGAATGTTTTCTGGATCAAATGGTTAAAAAAAAAAAGCCATCAATAAACAACAAAGGCAAAACAGGAAAAAAAACAACAACAGCAATTTAAAAACTGGATTACCAAACTCCTTTTTGATCGTCAGGAAAAATACAAGAAACCAAAAATGGCAATATAAATTAATAGTTATAGCACTTAAACTTATATACTGCTTTACAGCCCTCTCTAAGCAGTTTACAGAGTCAGCCTTTTGCCCCAATAATCCGGGTCCTCATTTTACCCACAAGGATGAAAGGCTGAGTCAACTGTCATGCCCCTGGGAAGAGAGTTTAAAAGAGATTCGTGCTGAGTGTGGCAACCGCTGGGAGCAAACGTGAGTTTATCTTGTGTTGACTTTGGTTATCTGTGTTCCTGGCATCTTCCCAACTGTGTTGAGTTATTGCTGTGCCTTCACATCTGGAATTCCTTTTCCTGCCCTGCCAGGCTAATTACCTCATTTTGCCTTGATTGGACTTAAAGTTACAGTTTTTGTTGACCATGTTTTGGACCTGACTCTCTGCAGCCAAAGGCTGTTCCTGGGAGAGTTTTTCTCCAGCCCAGAAGGTAACCAGGACATTGGGGTCAAAGTTGGAGCTACTAAAGGGACTCCTACTGATTATCTGACTGTGTTGCTTTTGTGCCATGCCCCTTTGGGTCATCATATCAACCTTGAGCCTGGCGAGATTCAAATTGCCAAATTGCAGGCAGCCGACAGTCAGCAGAAGTAGCCTGCAGGAGTGCCTTCTAACCCCTGTGCCACTGCGGCTCTTTCTCTATATTGTGGAAGTCCCAGTTTGTAACCATGGACCAGAAGGTCCATGAAAGAAGTATTGGGACCAGACCCACCACCAGAAGAGGGGCTAAGCTTCCATGGAAGGGGGCTATCCTTGAGAAGGACAAGTTGCCGCGGGACAATTTGGCCAATCCTGACTCACTGTGAGACAACTTGCTGCGAGACAAAAGTTACTCAATATCGAAGAAATAGTGAAATAGAATCAATTAAAGAAAGGGTGCAAAATTATTTTAAATAGTGAAATAAAAGTGTTGACTTGGTCTGCGGCAAGTTTTCTCATGGCGAATTGTCCCGTGGCAAGTTGGCCATCACGGCAAATTGGCAGCAGTGGAGTTGACTGGGGCAAGTTGGCTGTGGTGAGTTGTCCCATTCTGCCTTCAGAAGGCCCAAATGCCTAGGCTGCATCACCTGCACCTCATACAGGATGGGGCTTTCAGCTTCTGTAGATCTTTGGCTTGAACCAGCAGAGCTGTGATGCTCTTAAGGTCTGGATAGAATTCCTGTCTTTAGCTTGCAATTCCACTGGGCCTCCAGGCCTGTCATTTCTCTCCAGAAACCGGTGCAGAATTTGCAATGTGCACGCTCTGGTGCATTCAAGTCTCCAATCAGATTTGCTATCCCGTTACTTGCATCGCAATTCTACCTGGCACTCCACAGTCTCCATGTTCAGCTGCCTGTTAATTAAATACCACGAGGTCTGCTGGGACCGACTTATTAATGTTAACAACCTGCTGTGTTATGGAAGATGCCCCTGAAAAATAAAATCCGAATGGATTGTTGTCCTTACTTCCTCAACCTCAAAATGGACCCTTTCCACCCTTTTTAAAAGGTTGGATGAGAGAATAAAAAGATGTGGTGCCAGGCGTAATAGGAAGACAGTTTGATTCCTTTCATTGAAAGCCTATAATGAAAATTTGGATCCTTACATTTAGAGCCTATTAACATTAACGGAGCATTGAATATGAATTTTCTCCATGAAATCAACATGACCAGAGGCAGTCTTGGTTCATAAGGATGGTTTTCAGATCTGAACAGAATAATAGTTGGAAGGGACCTTGGAGGTCTTCTAGTCCAACCCCTTGGCCTCCGAGAGGACGTTCTTAGTCTGAACTCTGTTAAGGGTGATGAAAATTTACAAAAGAGGGGAGTTTTTGATTTATGAGCCACGGTAGCACAGTGGTTAAAGTGCAGTACTGCAGGCTACTTCTGCTCGCTGCCAGCTGCCTGCAATTTGGCAGTTCGAATCTCACTGGCTCCAGGTTGACTCAGCTTTCCATCTTTCCAAGGTCGGTAAAATGAGAACCCAGATTGTTGAGGATAAGAGGCTGACTCTGTAAACTACTTAGAGAGGGCTGTAAAAGCACTGGGAAGCAGTATATAAGTCTAACTGCTATTGCCCTTTTCTCTCTCTCTTCCTTCCTTCCATCCTTCTTTCCTCCCTCCCTTCCTTCCTGGTGTGCAATGGTTAGAATGCAGTATTGCAGGCTTACTCTGCCTGCAGTCTGGAGTGCAATCTTGACGGGCTCAAGGTTGACTCAAACTTCCATCCTTCTTAGATCAGTAATAAAATGAAGACCCAGGTTGTTGGGGGCAAAGAGGCTGACTCTGTAAACTGCTTAGAGAGGGCTGTAAAAGCACTATAAAGCAATATATAAGTCTGAGTGCTATTGGGAAAGAAGGAAGGGAGGGAGGGAGGGAAGGAAGGAGCTGTGATGGCACAGTGGATAGAATGCAGTATTGCAGACTCCTACCAACTACCAGGAGTTCGATCCTGACTGGTTCAAGGTTGACTCAGCCTTCCATCCTTCCGAGGTGGGTAAAATGAAGACCAAGTTTTTGGGAGGCAATAGGCTGACTCTGTAAACTGCTTGGAGAGGGCTGTAAAAGCACTGTGAAGCAGTATATAAGTCTTAAGTGCTACTGCTAGTGCTATTAGTGTATGTGGGCTATATGATTGGGAATTTGGTGATCTCTTTCAGCTCTCTAGAAAATCTAGAAAGCAGTTTTGAAATACCTCTATATTCCAGACAGAACATGTTCAACTTTTTTGAGCTGACGCTTCATTTCAGTGCAGAAACTTCTCAGGTGTGTCCCAAGCAAGAGCATCTTTGTCAACCTCAGCAATTTAATGGGTAGATACCAACTTCCAGTATTCTCCAGCCATTCCCAATCTTCTCTTTCCAGAATTACTTGAACCTGCAACACAACGAGCTTCTCTACAGCTCTTCCCCCGCTTTCCCAAATCAGCCCACATTCCATAACAGTCCCCAGGGCACTGAACATTTCCTCAATCCCAAACACTCACCAGATAACTGAGGTAGGCCCAGTAACCTCAGAACCTACATCAAAGTCAGAGTTTTCCTTAGACATACAATCATAAGGATGGAAAGAACCTTGGAGGTCTCCTAGTCTAGCCCCCTACCCAGGCAGGACAGGACAGGACAGAGCTGGAAGGAACTTTGGAGGTCTTCTAGTCCAGCTCCCTGCTCAACAGGAGAACCTATACCATCTCAGACAAGTGACTGTCCCGTCTCTTCTTAGAAACCTCCAGTGATGGAGTAGCCACAATTTATGGAGGCAAGTTGTTCCACTGGTTAATTGTCCTCACTGTTGGGAAGTTTCTTCTTAATTCCAGGTTCCTTCTCTCTTTGATAGTTTCCATCCATCGTTTCTTGTCCTGTCTTCTGGTGCTTTGGGAAATAGCTTGTTCCCCTCTTCTTTGTAGCAGTCCCTCAGATACTGAAACACTGCTCTCATATCTCCCCTAATTCTTCTTTTCTTTAGGTTAGCCAAACCCAGATCCTGCAACCCTTCTTCATATGTTCAAGCCTTTGATCACCACCTTATAGCATCCTGGACAAACGGATGTCCAATCTTTTCTTGAAAACCTTCAGCAGTGGAGCACCAACAACTCCTGGAAGGGAGCTGCTCCATTGATTAATTGTTCTGACTGTTAGGAGATTTCTCCTTAGTTCTAGGCTGGGTCTCTTTTTGATGAGCTTCCCATCCGTTGCTTCTTGTCATTGCCCTCAGGTGCTTTGGAGAACAGGTTGCACCCCTTCCTCTGTTACAGACTTTCAAATATTTGGAAAATGTTATCATGCCACTCCAAATCCTTCTCTTCATTAGACTAGAGACATACCTATTTCCTGCACGGGTTCATTTAGTCTCTAGACCCCTGATCATCTTTGTTGCTCTTCTCTGCACTCTTTCTTGGACCTCAGCATCTTTTTTTTTTGTAGTCTGGTTACGTGTATAGTCCATGGGTGTCAAATTCTATTTCATTGAGGGCCGCATCAGGGTTGCATTTGATCTCAAAGGGCTGGGATGGGCGTGGCCATGGTGGGTGTGAGACGGATTAATTTTGGGGTAGCTGTGGTGGCCAAGTGCTAAGGCAGGACTTTCCTCAGATCCTCCTTCACTCTCATTATAACCTTCCTTCCTTCCTTCCTTCCTTCCTTCCTTCCTTCCTTCCTTCCTTCCTTCCTTCCTTCCTTCC
>NW_020769351.1:2348477-2400020 GCF_900518735.1 Pseudonaja textilis
CCTCCTCCTCCTCCTCCTCCTCCTCCTCCTCTTCTTCTTCTTCTTCTCCTTCTTCTCTTCCTCCTCCTCTTCCTCCTCCTCCTCTTCTTCTTCTTCTTCTTCTTCTTCTTCTTCTTCTTCTTCTTCCTCTTCCTCTTCCTCTTCCTCCTCTTCTTCTTCTTCCTCTTCCTCTTCTCTTCCTCCCCTTCCTCCTCTTCTTCTTCTTCTTTTTCATCTTCTTCTTCTTTTCCTCCTCCTCCTCTTCCTCCTCCTCTTCTTCTTCTTCCTCTCCCTCTTCTCTTCCTCCTCCTCCTCTTCTTCTTCTTCTTTTTCATCTTCATCTTCTTCTTCCTCCTCCTCCTCTTCTCCTCCTCCTCCCCCTCCTCTTCATCCTCCTCCTCTTCTTCCTCTACTTTTTCTTCTTCTCCTTCTTCCTCTTCCTCTTCTTCTCCTTCTCTTCCTCCTCCTGCTCCTCCTCTTCCTCTTCTTCTTCTTTTTCATCTTAGTCTTCTTCTTCTTCTTCTCCTCCTCCTTTTCCTCTTCCTCTTCCTCTTGGGGGAAGAGGGCTTTGAGATTGGTTCATTCTGAACTCAGGCCAAGATAGAGCCAAGATTCATGTCCATTCCTTGACTGTGTGGAAATCATGTCTGGAAAAGGATTTGCTTTTGGTTTTCGCTAGAGGCATCCAGGTGGATCCCTTTGAATATCTACCAAAATGAAGTCCTCTTGTGGCCTTATTTCAAAACTGAAAAGTGACAGTAACCGAATAACAGAGTTGGAAGAGATCTTGGAAGTCTTCTAATCCTTCTCCCTCCTCAAGCAGGAGACCCTCTACCCGTGATGGCGAACCCAGGAAGCCAGATTCAATTAAATAACTGTGTTCCTACTTTAACAACTGCAGTGATTCACTTAACAGCTGTGGAAGAAAGGTCGTAAAATGGGGCAAAACTCACTTAACAAATATTTCATTTAGCAACAGAAATGTTGGGGTCAATGACAGTCATAAATCAAGGACTGCCTGTATCTGCCCTTCCTTAAACCCACTGGAGAAAATGCAGAATTTATGTACAGTAGGAAAACTTGGAGGTATAAATCCTTCCCTTCCCCCACCATCCGGCCAGAGCTGAAGAAGCTCCTTGGATGAGAAGTGAAACATCTTCAAAGCAAAAAAAAAAAACAGAAAGTCCAGTTGCCTCCTGAAAAAAATCACCGTTGGGACAACCATCACCTGGATGACTGAGAACCTCTGCAGACTTTTAGCTATGCAATTTGGGATGAACACCCTTGGAATGGGGTGGTCGTAGGAAGGGATTTCCAGAGGAAAAAATTGCAGACTACAGGAACCATTTGCACTACTCAGGTGACCCTGAGGGACACAGATTAACCTCTCCAAGTGGCCTCAGTGACCCTCTAAAAGGATGCAAATGACCAGCTGTCTGCAAGGAATATAAATTCTTCCATTCCCCACTATCTCATTGGAGCTGAAGAAGCTTCTTGGAGAAGAAGCAAAATGTCTTAAAAAAAACAAAACCCAAGGAAGTCCAGTTGCCTCCTGAAAAAAGGCACCTTTGGCACAAAACTTGGAGGTGCCCTTTTCTGTTTAACTAAAGGGAAAATATAAAATACTCCCCCTTGGACAAAGACCTGAACATCGAGTATTTGTGGTGCATATTGTCTCACTGATTGCCAGCAGCATTTTGCTGGTGTTAAGAAGTGACTGAGGGCGCCTTCCAAACAACACATTTATTCCTCGCCTTTCATCCTATGTGTCAATAAGGAAGGCTGACTTCCCTCTTTTATTTTTATTTTTTATTTTTTTAAAGAAAAGCATCTAAATTTGTATCAATAATGTGGTAATTAACTCCCTCTGGGTTTGCCAGAAGCTTCGTTCAGTTCTGCTATGCCCCCTGGCACGATTCCACCATTTCACAATTAGACCCTTTGACAAATGCTGCTGTTCGAAATGAGGAAGAAAGCAAAAAGTCAGAGGCTCCGGAGAGGCTTTATCTGTTTATCCCTGGGAAGACCACAAAAAAACGATTTGGAAGCTATGAATTAGGGGAGGAAATGGAGGAACGCTTGATCTTGTCAGACATCTGTGACGGAGCGGGTTTTCAGCCGGTTCTGACCAGTTCTGGAGAACAAGTAGCGGAAAATTTGAGTGGTTTAGAGCAGGGGTCCCCAACCACTGGTCCGGGGACCAGTACCAGTCCGTGGAACAATTTCTACCGGGCCGCCGTTTTGCTGGGCGCCGCCATCTTGTTTTGATGAAAAAGTGCTTCCGGTGAGCTTTTCTGGGTAGAAAGCGGAATTTGGGTGCTGAAAGAATCCTCACACCTTAGTTTCATTGATGGGGGGGCTGCTTCGAACAAAACTAAGGTGCGAGGATTCTTTCAGCACGCATGGCAAGGCGAGCCGAGCGACCGTCCTGAAGCCGTCGCGAAGCCCATCGACACAGGTACAAAGGAGGAGTTGAAGGTGGCGAGGAGAAGCGGGGGTCGGCTGGCTGGCCGGTCGCTCGGCTCGCCTTGCCATGCATGCTGATGCCGGTACCGGGCCACGGATGATTTTGTGATGCCGGTACCGGGCCGTGGCACAAAAAAGGTTGGGGACCACTGGTTTAGAGAACCGGCAAGTACCCCCTCTGACTGGCCCCGCCAACCCCATCTCTTCTCTGCCTCCCATTGAGTCCCAGCTGATTGGCTGGGTCTTCTTTGGTTGCCCTGCAGAGGAGAACGGAGCTGGAAAGCAGGTTAGTGGGATGGGGAGGGGAGGGGATTTTGCAGTATCTGTGATGACCCAGGGTGGGATACAAAATAAACACCGTCCGACAAAACGGGGGAAGACCCTTTTATTCCTTCACTTTGCTTCCAAGCTCCAAATATCCTTGACTGGAGATTTAAAAAAAACCTGCCACCCAAGCAGTTACAAGAAGGAGGAAATGCCATTTAAGTTATAAAAAGTAAAAACAACACAAACCAGGCAAGATAAGGGCTGGAGGACGTCCACAGATAACAGAACACACACTGGGAAGGACGCCAAACTCAGAGAGGAACCATAAAGTAGAGATATTTCCACGCTTTGTTTCCAGCACTTGCCCATACGCAAGTCCATCCTCTTATTCAGTTGTCACAGCTGCAGCCCATGAAGAGGATCAAGGCCCTCTGCTCCCGAGTAGACCATGTCTCTCCCTTATCCTCTCCTCCCTGCGTGCCCTGGGATGAAGAGGGGATGGGCCTGGGTCCTCCTCTGACTGCCCAGCCGGCCTCTGCCCTTCCCCAGCCTCCTCCACAACCTCCAGAGCCACACTTCCACTCCCTGTCAGCTGTTCCTCCTCTCCCTCAGAGTCAGTCTCTGCGACAGTATCCATCTCTTGCCTCGCCCACCAAGCCACGGCCTCCAAGCCACGCCGCAGAACCGGTAGTAAAAATGTTTGAATCCCACCACTGATCTGTGAGATGAACCTCGGAGGCTTAGAGCATAGGACATAGAATCCTAGGGCTGGAAGGGACATTTGGAGGTCTTCTAGTCCAACCCCTTCCAGACAAGAGGTTGTCCAGTCTCCAGAAATGGAGCACCCACCCCTTCTGAAGGCAAGGCGTTTCCCTTGTTAATCATTTTCTTACCAGCAAATTTCTCCTTAGTTCTAGGTCGGTTTCCTTCTTTATTAATTTCCATCCATTGCTAAGGGATCTTAGAGGTCTTCCAGTCCAACCCACTGCTCAAGCAGGAGACCCTATACCATTCTGGTCCCTTCTTGAAAAATCCCAGTCTTGGAGCACTCACAACTTCTGAAGGCAAGCCATTCCACTGACCAATTGTTCTCGCTGTCAGGAAATTTCTCCATAGTTCTAAGTTGCTTCTCTCCTTGATTAGTTTCCATTCATTGCTTCTTGTCTTGCGTCCTGATGCTCTGGAGAACAGCTTGACCCCCTTGTCTTTGTGGCAGCCCCCTCCCCAAATATTGGAACATTGCTACCATGTCTTTGCTAGTCATATAGACTAGACATATCCATTACCCAATTCCTGCAACCCTTCTTCATATGTTTTCGCCTCCAGTCCCCTAATCATTTTTGTTTCTCTTCTCTGCACTCTTTCTAGAGTCTCAACATCTTTTTTATATTACAGTGACCAAAATTGGATGCAAGTAAATCAAGCAGGGTTTATTTTTACTTTTCCCAATCTTCCTTGGCAAGAAGTAATAAAAAATAACACACCAATTTTATTACCTGCACTGAATACATTATTGTTTTGCAGAAGTGTCATATAACCCAAACTGCTTGGAGAAATGCATTACCTGGACAGCATCCAAAACAGCTAAATACAATAAATAAACAAAGCTAAAGAGCTGAATACAGAACCCAACATGAATGGAATTGCTCCAGCCTCCAGCCTATTTCTAGTAACACAACCTGAACATTGGTGCCAAGCTGATGTGTTGTACGTCCCACCGAAACAGAGACTACAACATAACCTGCAGGCTTGAATCAATACAATGTAATTGCTGCAGGGTTAAAAATGCCCTGCAGAAAATAGGAAAACTAAAATTTATAGGGTAACTGCAAAAATTCTCTTCTGCCAACAAGCCATGGCAAGCCATAAGTGCTTCACCTACATTGATACAGAGTAGATCCTCCCAAGGATGCTGGGAAGTTTCTTAAAAATCATATTTGAGGTTGCTTTCTCTCCTGGGACAAAGCCGAGGTTTAGAGCGTCTGCTTGGGGAAGGAGTTGAATTTCTAAGTAAAAGTCCTCTGCTTACAAATACTGAGATTGTGAGTTTAAGAGAGCCTCTCCAGGGCTTTCATTAAAAAAAGAAAAAAGAGAAAACTTCAGCGTGGCTATAACCCAAGTGAAACTTTTTATTCTTTTGCTGGATTTTGAAAGTCTTGGCATTTGGCATCTGACTGCAGCCAAGTGGAATGTACAAGCAGGAAGACCTGGAGGCTGGTATTTTGTGCTCCCCAGAATATCTATTTGGGACTTTAGAGATTTTGCCTTCTTGTTTAGGGTATTTTGAGGAGAAAGATGTGGTATGCAATTTCATAGCTTAAAGTAAACTTTATAACAATAGAGCACTTAGACTTTTATATGCTGTTTCACAGTGTTTTACAGCCCTCTCTAAGTGGTTTACAGAGTCAGCAAATGGCCCCCAACAATCTGGGTCCTGAAGGCTGAGTCAACCTTCAGCCAGTCAGGATCAAACTTATGACAGTGAGCAGAGTTTGCCTGCAATACTGCATTCTAACCACTGCAGCCCCACAATTCAGGGGTTTATTTGAAGAAACATTCCTGCAAGTTGCAGATAGCTTTACGTTAATAATGGACATCGGGTTCATTTATATTTTACTTGGGACTCGAAATTATAGATTTCCTTTGATGATCTTAGAGAGCATCCAAAGTATGGTAATTTAAGCCTGGTCATTTATACCTCAAGTAAAAATTGTGGATTCATTTCATTATTTTCTGAGGGGTATTCGGTATTCTCAGGAGTCTTCTACAATACCAAAGTTTAAAAGCATCAATAATATTTCTCTCCTGCTTCTTCAAAGTCCACTTAATGAATTAAGAGTTTTTTTAAAAATTCTGATTTATTGCTCCTTACCACCTAGAGGCTAAAACATATGAAGAATGATTGCAGGAATTGGGGACATCTCAGAGGTGGTCTTCAGCCGGTTCTGACCAGTTCTGGAGAACCGGTAGCGGAAATTTTGAGTAGTTCGGAGAACCGGCAAATACCACCTCTCTGGAGATTTTACAGTATCCTTCCCTTGCCATGCCCACCAAGCCATGCCCACAGAACCAGTAGTAAAAAAATTTGAATCCCACTACTGGTACATCTAGTCCAAGGGTCTTCAAACTTGGCAAGTTTAAGACTTGTGGACTTCAACTCCCAGAATTGAATCCAAAATGAGCTTCTGTACCGCAGGCCACCATTGCAGAATCCAGATGTTTGTAAGATGAGCAATGGTGTCTCTCTTTTGCACAGCTTCAAGCTCAGCATCTTAGAACCGAGGAAAGATTTTGGGATGCTTCTTACGGTATTTTAACAAGAAAAGCCACATTCTCTTCCTGACAACTGACATTCTTGAAAAATCTTGAAGAATAAGAAGATCTAGTCATCGATCGAGTTCAGACAGCAAACTTAACTTGGTTATTTAAGTAATCCATTTTCTCGACTTGTAGGGTTGCATTGACGGTTGAGTATTGAATGAAGCCAATCCATGTTCTGGATTCATGCCGTACATTGATGCATAAATTAGAAGGTCTGGGTTTACATTCTACACTAAATCAGGAGGATCCAATGTTGGTAACTTTAAAACCGATGGATTTCAACTCGCAGAATTCCCCAGCCAGCATAACTAGCTGGAGAATTCTAGGAGTTGAAGTCCACAAGTCTTAAAGTTACCAAGGTTGGAGACCCTGCACTAAATCATAGAAAAACTAAACTAGGTTAATATATGTTGCACGAATCAGCTATTAGGTCTTTTAACTGTCCTGATTAAACATATCAAATGACCCTAATTTTTCCAGTTTTATCGGCCTGGAGATCTTCTTTTCTAAAATATTTCCAGCGCATCTGACTAAGGGAAGAGACAGGATGGAGAGATGAGGTGACATGGCTGGTTGCCATTCCGTCTATTACAGCAAAGCTAACAAATAATTTTATAGGCTTTTATAGGTTTTATATTTCTGGCAACAGTGAGAGTGAGAACTAAGTCAAAATCATTCAGTAATATGAGCTTTCTCTGAAGTGCTCACTAGGGAGTTCTCCTGAGCTACTACTTTCTCTGAGAAGACGGTCGTTGTTGCTTAATATTCAGGGATTAAGCACTTGGAACATTTGAAGATATAACCAGAAGGATTTGAAAAATGCCTGTTTAGATGCAAAATCTCTGATCTCTGATCCTGGGGATACAGATTTGGAAGGAATACCAGCATGATTTGCTTAACACAGGAACCAATAATTGTCCATAGAGTTAGTCCTCACTTACCAGCAGGCAGCTTGGTCGCTAAGCAATGCAGTCCTAAAGTAAAATACCATACAACAGCATCGACATAGTTGCAATCAAGGTCATGAATTGCAATGTGACATGACTGTGATTTGAGACTTCCTACTGGCTTCCCCAGTGACTTTTCTTGTTGCTGTGAGTGTCATAAATACACAACTGTGGCAGCAAAGATGCTCTATGCCCCCAAAATGGAAAGATCCTTTCCTTCCCACCATGTGATGACTGGCTGGAAAAACTGATGGAATTAAGCAGAGATGGCAAAATTGACGGCTTTAACTAAAGAAAAAGGGACATGGTGACTCAGTGGCGAAGATGCTGAGCTTGTCGATCAGAAAGGTCGGCAGTTCGCCGGGTTCGAATCCCTAGCGCCGCGTAACTGAGTGAGCTCCCGTTACTTGTCCCAGCTTCTGCCAACCTAGCAGTTCCAAAACACGTAAAAAAAAATGCAAGTAGAAAAACAGGGACCGCTTTGGTGGGAGGGGAACAGCATTCAGTGCATCTTTGGCATTTAGTCATGCCGGCCACATGACCACGGAGACGTCTTCGGACAGAGCTGGCTCTTCAGCTTTGAGGTAGAGATGGGCATCACCCCCGAGAGCCAGAAACAACTAGCGTGTATGTGCGAGTTTACGTTTAATTTACGTTTAATTAAAGAAAAGAATGCAACTAACATTATTTTTACTTGGAGACCACGTCTGGATTTTGTGCTTGGAGTGAAAAAAAAAATGAAAGTTTGATTTTGGGTGTTGTTGACTTGATAGGTTTGTTCTTATAGGAGTGGCTGGAATATATTATTAAGTGAAAGCAAAATTTGTGGCTGTAGGTTATTATCTTATTCCACTGCACTGAAAAGAGTCGGAAATCAATGCTTTTCCTTCTTTTTGTCCTTTCCCCCTCTTCCTCCTTTTTCCTCCACTACTTTCCCACTATTTTCATTTTTCTTTGTATATTTTGAGTAAATTTGGAACTCAGGAAAAAATTGAATAAAGTATTAAAAAGTAACAAAAAATAAATATGCAACAATTATCAAGTGTCCAAATCACCAGCGTGTGACTGTGAGGAAGCTGTCACAGCCACAAGTTTGAGAACCAGTTGCAAATCTCCTTTTTCAATGCCATTGTAACTTCCAATGGTCACTGAGCAAGCGGTTTAACAGAATAACAGAGTTGGAAGGGACCTTGGAGGTCTTCTAGTCCAACCCCCTGCTAAAGCAGGAGATCGTATACCATTCCAGACAAGCGGCTGCCCAGTCTTTTCTTAAAAACCTCCAGTGATGAACCCACAACTTCTGGAGGCAACTTCTGTTCCACTGGTTAATTGTTCTCATCATCTGGAAATTTCTCCTTAGTTCTAGGTTGCTTCTCTCTTTGAGGGTAAGGGAAGACATATCTGTATACGTATCTGAAATCTTGCAAGATTATTTGACTGGGATTTTGTGTCTGAAATATTGCAAATTACCCATTCTCAAACCAAAATTGACAGTCTTCCATGAGGTTTTAGGTACTTTTCAGGCAGGACTGCTAAAGCCCCATGAAATTTAACATTCATATGATGTATCTTTTTATAACAGTTCTATCACTCATTCTATCATTGCTCTCAGCTGATAAGTAGAATCTCATATTTTAAAACCCAAGAGAAAGAAATAGAGGTTTGCAAGCAGTGTGAAACGTAACAAGAATTTCTGAAGCAATGTTAGATCAGTACTACCTATAAAATAAACTTAATGGTTCTTGAGATCCATTCAGGGTCAATATTTGGCAAAAGTAACTCATATTGTAAGAACCATTAATCAGAATAGACAGTTAATAAAAATTTCTATCAAAAGTAAGAAGGTCCATTCTTGTTACAACAAAACAGACAAGATGTTTTAAAGCTTTATGTTTGCAGAAATCCAAATTTCTGATGTTGTTGAGTAACTTTGTCTATATGTAAGTATCATTAACAACATATTCTGAAGATTATGTTGTTAATGATACTTAGCAGAGAAATAGGAGGTAGGAAAGGAAAGACAATATCTTTCATATATTTAATACATCATGTTTCAGAATTGTTGAGTTTTATGAGATTGCTGATACACACACATACATACACAGATATTGTTCTATTCTCCATCCACTTAATCAGGAATCCTTGTTTTTATTCTGAATTGCATCTTAATAACAACTTTAACAAATGTTCTACACTTTGTATTCGAAGTTTGTCAAACTTGGTCCAAATTCCACCTTTTTAATTCCTTTTGGAACAGGACAGTTATTTGAAGATATTGAAAACAACATGACATTTGGTTTTTGATCGTCCCAAACAGGTTACAGAAGTTACAGGATAACAAAGGGACATTGGAGGTCTTCTATTCCAACCCCTGGCTCAGATTGGAGACCCTATACCATTCCAGACAAATGGTTGTCCAGTCTCTTCTTTAAAAACCTCCAGTATTAATCTGATAATACCTTTGTCTCTCTCTCTCTCTTTCTCCCTCTTAGGGTTCTGTGTGTGCGCAGCCTTGCCCATCAGGAACATATGGGGTTAACTGCAGCCAAGAATGCCCCTGCCACAATGGAGGACAATGCGATCACGTGACAGGGGTCTGCCTGTGTACTGCAGGGTATATGGGAGACAGGTAGGCCTTGAAGTCAGATAAGGGTAACCCGTTTTTGCATTCTTACCCAAAAAATAATATCTGCTAATGTCTTAGGTCAGTGGTGGCTAACCTTTTTGAGCTCCTGTGCCAAAAATGGTGAGTGTGCTCGCTCTCGCACGCTCGCGTGCCAGCACCCAGAAGGCAATGCGCACCACCACCCTCATGCCCCTGTGAATAGAAAGGGTTAAAAAAAGCTTCTGCAGGCTTTGCAGGATGAATAATAGGTCCGTTTCATCACTTCCGGAAATACAGGAAGTGACAAAACGGGCCTATTATTCGGCTTGCAAAGCCTGCAGAGTTTTTTTTTCTAAGCCTCTTGGAGGTTGAAAAAGGCCTCAAACCAGCTGAAAATTAGCTGTGAGGTGCGTGCATGTGCAGTGAGTTAAGTTTGCCTGCGGCTTGCATGCCGGCATAAATGACTCTGCATGCCACCTGTGGCACGCATGCCATAGGTTCACCATCACAGACCTAAGGCTTTAGAAAACAGTCCTTTGACAGTTAAACTTGCAACTCTTGTCCACAAACATCAATAAATCTCTGCCCTGATAAAAGCATTAATTTTTAATTGATCACGAGACACTAAATCATTTATGGAGAAACATTGTAAGTACAGTAAGGCAATGTAATACAATCCGAGATTTCTCAAAAGATTTATCTGTCATCCCCAGCTAACAAATTCTCAGGGTAGCTCACAAATCTTAGAGAGATAGAAGTATAAATAAAAAATTGCATCAAATAGAAAATAGCACCACTGAGAGATGGAAGATAACAAGCAAAAATCAGTGGACAGTCATAAAACACAGATTGGATGGAAACCCAAATGAAAAGGAACATTTTTCTCCAATCCTCAATTTACAAAAGATAAAAATATTTCTGATTTCTTTCCTAAAGTTTTTTTTTTAAGGAAGCAGGTAACAGGGGAAGAATATTAGGTATTTGATGCAGATCATCCCTAAATTTGTATTCTTGAACCGATATATCAATGGAAATTAGTTATTTTTTTAAAAAAAAGTTAATACAAAGCTCTCTGATTTTGCTGTGCAGCTATTCAATAGTAATTTAAAAACTATATACAGGCAGTCCTTGACTTACAACACAACAGTTCATTTAGTGACCATTCAAAGTTGCAACTGCACTGAAAACAGTGATTTGTGACAATTTTTCACACATACAACCATTGCAGCATCCTCCTGGACACATGATCAAAATTCAGCTGCTTGGCAAGTGGTTCATATTTATGACGGTCGTAATGTTCCAGGGTTATGTGATCAGCTTTTGCAACCTTCTGACAAGCAAAGTTAATGAGGAAGCCAGATTCACTTAATAACCATGTTATTAATCTAACAATTTACGTAATTCACAACAACACTGCCAAAAAAAGTTGTAAAATGGGGCAAAATTGACTTAACAAATTGTTGAGGTATTCCCCGTTAAGAGAATGAGTGCACTCAGGGAAAACATAGTCAGAGTGGTGAGGAATAACACACAACCAGCATACAGATACACTGAATAGTAAAATGTATGTTTTACTTCCTGTAAACAGAAACAAAGTCCAACAAAACAGTCCAAATCATACACAGTTAAAGCAGTTAGTATCAGTCCAGGGATAATCCAAAAATGAAGTCAAGTATCATAAACAGAGTTCAGTAAATGGAGTTTGCTAACAGTTGCAAAACTCACAGCAATCCAAGTAGAACAACAATCAGGCAATATGGCAAAATAGGAAATGCAAGGAGAGAACAAACCAGGTTTCTGGCTCCATCTTATGGCCGTTGGAGGAACCTCAGCCAATCACACTTACAGCATTCTCTTAAAGATACAGTATTAAATTACTATCCTGGTTTATATATTTCCAACCCAACTGTTAGGTGACTACCTTTCCTAACACACATTTTTTACTTAGCAACAAAGATTTGGGCTCAATTGTGGTTGTAAGTCAAGGATCCTTTAATTTAATTTAAACTTTAAGAGTTGTAAATTTAATTTTACGAAGCTTCTCCTCTAGTAATACTGATTTACAAACTAGGGCATTCAAAACCTTTGCTAGACCAATACTTGAATTCAGCTCTGCTGTCTGGAATCCACACTGTATATCAGACATCAATACAATTGAGCGAGTCCAGAAATATTTTACCAGAAGAGTTCTACATTCCTCTGTTCACAACAGAATACCCTACACCACCAGACTTGAGATTCTAGGCTTAGACATCCTTGAACTACCCCGACTAAGACTGGACTTAAGCATAGTACATAAAATCATTTATTACAACCTCTTACCAGTTAATGAATGTTTCAGCTTTAACCACAACAGCACAAGAGCATACAACAGATATAAATTAAATGTAAACTGCTCCAAACTCGATTGCAGGAAGTACGATTTCAACAACAGAGTAGTCAATGTCTGGAACTCACAACCTGATTCTGTTGTCAACTGTTCAAACCCCCACTCCTTTACCCTCAAACTAATCTCTATTGATCTCACCCCATTCCTAAGAGGTCTGCAAGAGGCGTGCATAACCGTACAATTGTTCTTGTATTTAAACTTATGTTTATTCTTGTTTCTGTTATATTGTAAGCTTTTGACAAATAAATAAATAAAATAAAATAAATCCTGTGATGACCCAGGGCATGGCAGAAAGACAACATAGTCAGATATCAATAAGAGTCCCTTTATTAGCTCCAACTTTGCCCCCAATGTCCAGGTTACCTTCTGGCTGGAGGAAAAACTCTCCGAGGAACAGCCTTTGGCTGCAGAGAATCAGGTCCAAAACATGGTCAACAAAAACTGTCACTATAAGTCCAGTTAAGTCAAAATGAGGTAATAAGTCCAGCAGGGCAGAAGAAGGAATTCCAGATGCGAAGGCAAGGCAATAACTCCACCCAGTTGGAAAGATGCCAGGAACACAGATAAGCAAAATCAATATAAAATAAACTCACATTTGTTCCCAGGAGATGCCGCACTCAGCATGCATCTCTTTTAAACTCTCATTTCCAGCTGTGGCTAATGAAGGGAATCAGGGCCCTTTCCTCCCCCCTAAGCCATGCAACCTGCGTTGTTCTCTTTTCCATTCCTCCCTGCGTGCCCTATGATGAAAGCGGGGTGGGTGGGCCTGGGTCTTTCTTTGAACTCTCTCTCCCTTGTTCTACCTTTTCCCTGCTCTGCTTAGCTGGACTTTGCCCTTCCTCAGTTTCTTCCACAGCCAACAGAGCCACACTCCCACTCCCTCTCAGCTGTTCGTCTTCCTCCTCAGATCCAGACTCCGACAGGGGCATGACAGATCCATATTATAGACATTCACACAACAATCCATTCATGTGTGGAAATGCTATAGAAAAATGCTTTCAAGAAGATTGTGTACAAAAACAAGCAGTTAAATGAAAAACACATTCAAAGCAGTGTCCTCCAAAACACAAATTTTAGGATTTTTTTTTTATAACCTTGGACTGTAAAATAAATTGATAAATCCGGCACGCTTGCAAAAAAATTGCAAATAACTCAACTGGTTTGCTTCACGCTTGCTAAAAGGCAATAATCTGAAATGATCAATGAGATTTCCAGTGGTGGCATTAAAAACATCCGGATTCATTGTTCTTGGCTGTCCGGAGTTGAGAAAAGTGATCTTGAAATGTATTCAAAAATTCTTCTTTGGACAAGTTTATTTTTATTGGTTTGTTTATTATTTATTTGTATCTTCCCTTTATTATTTTTACAAATAACTCAATCAATACTTTTTCTTTCTCCTAATATCCCCACAACAACCCTGTGAGGTGGGTTGGACTGAGTGAGAGGGATTGGTCCAAGGTCACCCTGTTCCTGCCTAAGGCGGGACTAGAACTCACCATTTCCTGGTGATTGGCCCAAAGTCACCCTGTCAGCCTTCATGCCTAAGGCGGGACTAGAACTCAATGTCTCCTGGTGATTGGCCCAAAATCACCCAGCTGGCTTTAATGCCTAAGGTAGGACTAGAACTCAGTGTCTTCTGCTGATTGGGCCAAAGTCACCCAGCCAGCTCTACACACACACACACACACACACACACCAAATAACTATTGTGGTCATTAACCAGAAGATACACAGAAATACTGACACCTGCCACTATATACTATATAAGGTTCAGTTTACCTTACCTGCCCACATTTTATATTTATATTTTTGCTTGCCCAAATTGGAAGCCAAGAAACTGTGTGCCCTTGAAGTGGGAGATTTGCCATTTGAAGGAGAATAAAAGCAAAAAAACAAGGAACCTTTTTCCTAAATGCTTCATAGCTCTCCTGGAAATGAGACACATTTTTCCAGAGAGATATTATCACTTCTAACGTTTCACTGGCAACAATCCCCATTTTTATTATTAGCTAGGTTGCTGAGGGTTTTTTTTTTTTAATGTCCCTTATAAAGTATAATGGATTAAATTTAATTTAATTTGGATATTTGCAGCCATAAATTTAACAGGGAACACTCCGTGTTTACAGGATATGCAAATGCATTGCTGTTGCATCAATTAATTCCCTCAAGAGTAAGTCATGAATTTTAGCTTCCCCCCCCCTCTATCCTGCAGAGTTTCTAGTCTGTCCCCTGTTTGCTGAAAGAACATGGCTCCCAACTGGTGAAATAAAGTTTTAAAGCCAAAACTCTTGCAATTCCAACTTTCATGTCTGACTTTAGTTAAATTTTTAACTAAAATGTTCAATTAAATTTAATTAACAGGCACTCTTCATTTTTAGATCTCTTGTTGCTTTTATTTTACCTTTAAAACAAAACACATGAACCAACCAATCTTTTTTTTAAAAATGAGACTTCTTGGTTTCTTTTATAATACAGTCTCTTTTCTTTGGTACCATTCTAAACCAAAACTCACTTCTGAGTGACCTTTAAATAATTTAAAAATATTTCTATGAATAGATTTTTTTTTTTACTGGCACCCCAGCTGGAAGCTGTCTCTTGTGCTCCTTTAAAGATAGTTTGTAAATTTCTGCCTAATAAATGATGATAATAAAGCATGTACGTAGAGGTAAATATTTCATTAAAACGTCTTAGTCACTAAAATGTGGGAAGCGACCTGCGGTTTTGCTTCTGGTCGGTTGGAGACAATTGTGCATTTTGAATTATTTGACAACTTAGATACAGATACAGATTAGCAAAGTTGGAAGGGCCCAAGCAGGAGAACCTACACCATTTCTGACAGATGGCCATCCAGTCTCTTCTTGAAAGCCTCCAGGGATGAAGGTCCCACAACTTCTGAAAGCAACTTCTGAAGGCAACTTCTTTTCCATGGGTTGATTGTTCTCCCTGTCAGAAGATTCCTCCTTATTTCTGGGTTGAATCTCTCCTTGATCAGTTTCCATGCATGTCTGGCCTTCGGGTGCCTTAGAAAATAGCTTGACCCCCTCCTCCTCTCTGTGGCAGCCCCTCAAATATTGGAAGATGCTCTCCTGTCTCCCCTGGTCCTTCTCTTCACTAGACTAGACATGCCCAGTTCCTGCAACGATTCATCGTATCTTTTAGCCTCCAGTCGCCTCATCATCCTGGTTGCTCTTCTCTGCACTCTTCCTAGAGTCTCAACCTCTTTTTTATAACATGATGACCAACAGAAACAACAACAAACGTGGTGCAAAATGACATTCTTGCAGTTGTCAAGAATCTGTTTTCATTACAGGTAATCCTCCAGTTACAACAGTTGGTTAGTGACCGCTCAATGTTACAACCCTGAAAGAAAGTGACCTGTGACCATTTTTCACTCTTACAACGGTTGCAGCATTCCCTATGGTCACATGATCAAAATTCAAAGGCTTGGCAACTGGTTCATATTTATGACGGTCATAATGTCCCAGGTGTCAACTATAAAACGTGTACACAAAGTGTTTTATGAATTGATCACATGAACAACAACCTCTTACGACCTTCTGATCCGTAAAGTCAATGGGGAAGCCAGATTCACTTAACAACCAGGTTGTTAACTTAGGAACTGCAACAAGAAAGGTTGTAAAATGGAGGAAAACTCACTTCGCAAATGTTTCACTTAGCCACATACATTTTGAGCTTTGTTGTGGTCGTAACTCGAGGGCTACCTGTATTTCTGTTTGTTCATACACCACAATCATCTTTGTAGTGTGAATGCAACGCTGTCGCGGGCACTCACTGGGGAATCTCCCCAGGTGTTGCATGACTATAGAAAATGGAGGGGCTCGCTCTCCCGTTTGTGTATGTTGGATATTGTGGTGTTCCCAAATCACTCCCCCCTCTCCCCTCCCCTCCCCTGAGTGTATAGAAGAGAGACACACAGAGAGAGAGAGAGAGAGAGAGAGAGAAAGAGAGAGAGAGAAAATTGAAGGGGGCGTTTGGGAAACCCCAACAGCTGTTCAGTTTTGCTTGTGCAATTGAAAAAAAAAATATGACTCAAATTGGAAAAAGAAAGATAATAAATGACTGGACTGTGGAAAAAAAGAAAGAAAATGGAGGGACTAACCTCGTTCATTTGTTGATTTTTACAAATTCCGTAGGTGTTGTAAAAAAAAATAACAAATTAGCACTAAACAAACCTCTAAAAGCATCCACGGAAAAACAACACAATGGAAAATAAGGCACGATCAAATAAAAAGCTGACGATACGCACCGGATGCTAAGCCAACTTGCTAAAAAGCAATAAAAGTTGGGAAATATTACACTACCCAAGCCATAAAGCCAAAGGTAGTTTAATAAAAAAAAGGGGGCGAAAACAGTCGCTTTGCAAACACTTATAATGAACCTAGTGTGTGATTTCTTTTTTTTGTTGTTGTTCATTTTTGTTTTCCTATGTATTTTTTTTTTTTACTGGTGTGTATGAAATCGTGACGCGAAGAGTTTAAATGTTCCGAGGTGCGACATCCTGTATTCCATGTAAGATAGAAACATATCACTTTTATAAGAATGGGATGGCTGCCACTCTTACCAATGTTCGTAAAAGAAAATAATATTTGTTACATGTATATAATGTGTTAAACAAAGCGTGGTAGTGTTTAATATTTTGCGAAATTGTGGCCATTAATTCTACTGCTTGACAAGTATATTAACCCAAGCTGAAATAATTATGCACTTATTATTAAAGCCCCGAAGAACGGCTTTAAAGTAGCTCTCTGCAGATAAGGAGGATGAAATGGGAAATGGAACAAGAATCAGGCAAGGGGTGCATCCGGTGGTGGTATAATTTAACCGAGCAGCGTATTTCACCCCTAATGGTCTCTCGGGATTGATAGGATAGGAAGTGAGGCATTTCCACTGCGTGAAATTCACTTGTGGAGTGTATTTCATCTTCCCAAGGTAACAAAGGGATAAACCCAGGGGTGGGATTCAAATTTTTTAACAACTTTTTCGGCGTGGCTTAGTTGGTGAGCATGGCTTTGTGGTCATGTGACTGGGTGAGTGTGGCTTGGTGGTCATGTTATTGGCTGGGCGTGGCCAACTCAACATCACTCACTTTGAGGCACACATCTCCTTGCCTGGCCTCTCGTGACTGTGGGGATGCTGCAACAGTCGTAAGTGTGAAAAACGGTCATAAGTCACTTTTTTCAGTGACATTGTAACTTTGAATGGTCCCTCCACACAAGCAACATACCAGCAAAGGAGGGGAAAACAACTCCAGAGAAGTTCCTGAGACAGGAAGTCCAGTCCTGCCAAGAATGTAATAAGGGTTAATGGAGAGGCAGTTTTTGTAAGCAACACCAGAATGTTTCCTTCCTGCCTTCCTTACAGGATTAGGCCAGTAATTTCTTCTAACAACCGGTTCTCTGAACTGCTTAGAGTGTTAACAACCGGTTCTAGTGAATAGGGGCGAACCTGTAGAATCCCACCCCTGGATAAACCACAGAGAAGCGAGGACCGGGGGGGGGGGAGAGCAAAGGCTACTAATTATGTAAATGAATGAAGGCACCGAGGTTTGATTTTTTTTTTAGAGGCTAGAGAGTGCCTATAAATACACGATAATATACTGAGGTGTCAGCAGCCCATTCATCTTGATGAGCATTGTGTTTTTCTGCTTAAATAAGCAAAGTGCCATCAGCCAGAAAGAGTTGCCAACTGCAGGATCCAATCTGACTCTGTCACCAGAACCAAAGGTTTATTCTTCCAAGCTTTCGGGCTTGTGCTGGAGCCCACCTTCGGGAAATCTCTGATGGATGGGTTCCAGCACCAGCCCCCCCCAAAAGAGGCATCAGGATGGCTCAGGGGGGTAAGAGACTGGGCTTGTCAGCTGGAAAGTCAGCAGCTCAGGTACAGGACTCAAGCACCATGTGACGAGTGAGCTCCCATCCTCGCTTCAACTCCTGCCCAGCTAGCAGTTTGAATGCATGAAAATGCGAGTAGATAAATAGGTACCACTTTGGTGGGAAAGTAACACTGCTGCATGACATCATGTTGGCTTAGGACTGCAGGAATGCCTTCAGACAGTGCTTGTTCAGTGGCCTTGAAATGGAGATGAGCTCTATTCTCTATACTTTACTTTTACTTTACTTTTACTTTACCTTTACCTTTACTTTACTTTACTTTACTGTCATTGCACCTCGTACAACAAAATTGTACACCATCTTCAGTGCACATCATGACAGTGAAAATAAACACAAACACATCCTCCACACTCTGCACATTGAATCGAAAACCCCAGATACAGTAGAATTCAACAGAGCTACTGCCCTGGGGTGGAAGTTGTTTTCAGCCTATTTGTCCTTGTTTTTATTATTCTGTGCCGTCTGCCAGATGGTAATAGTTCAAAAAAAAAATAGGATGAGATGGATCTTTGAGAAGGACTAGCAGAGTAAAATCTGTAGGATTCCTTTTTTTGCTCAATGACAGACTCAGATTGGATCCTGCAGCGTTATCCTGGGACGGACGTATTTGCTTTCATTCGTGAGAGTTTCCAACTGCTCAGCCAAAGAAAGCATTGGTGCTGTAGTCAGGAAGATCAAGGGCTATTCAGTTCCAAGGGCCAGAAGATTAGGTGGGAAAGCATACACATGTGTGCACACGCACCAGGGTTCCGGAAAGGAAACAACCTGCAGGGGCTGACTTCGAAGGGCAAGTCACAGAATCGGCCACTGATATTCAATTCTCAGCAATGATGAAAAGAGATGACAGGGCTGGGGGCTCAGTGGTAGCCTAAGAGGGGCTCTCCAACCCCCGGACTGCTTGCACAAGCTCCATTTGTGCAAAGGAGCATGTGTGCACGCCCAATGCTTGTGCAAATGGAGCTGTGGTGCGCACGCACACTGTTTGTGCAGAGCCATCCTCTCTCCCACCAGCTGGAAAAATTAGGGACAGCTGACTTAGGAGATATTTGCAGTGAGGTGCTACTTTGATATAATTTGAATCAGAGGAATCTGAACAGTTTAACAACCATTTTAAGATGATAGATATTCAAGACATGCCTGTAAGGTTTTCCCGCATTACATAAACACGCACAAAAATTCTTCTCCGTAGAAAAACTGCATTCCATAAAGCCCCCAAATTCTGGGTCTTAAACCAAGTAGCTTTCCAGCGGCGGATATATTTTGAACCATTTACTTTAAACTATTTATCTTTGGCAGTGACATTCCATGTTTAATTATCTAAATATGTAAGCCAGTTCTTAATGAACTTCGGCCCAAATATTAAAAGTAATATTTCTATTTTAAAAGGAAGCAGAAGATTGTTCTACCAACTAAAATGCCTTAAAATAACTATCGCAGATGATAAACTCATGCAGAAGTATATATAGCAGCCAAACTAGTTGAAGTTTTTCACAGCCTGTTTGTTTCAAGTCAAAATTATATTAAATTAAATCAGCCACTGTATATTCTTTTTCCTATTAACCAATTTTATTGCTGCATTTTTCCCCAGGCAAACAATATCTGCCAAAATATTTTCTCCCTTATTGTCATATTTTAACACTTTGTATTCTGTGCAAAATGAGCTACAAACAAAAAATGCTTAGCGGTAGTTTTTCTGTGGGGCAGTTACAGGAAACATTTTAATCAGTGGTGATTATGACTTGCTTGGCTTCAAACGTTGTGGCTGCTCCATCGCTGGAGGTTTTTAAGAAGTGACCGGACAGCATTTATCCAGAAGGGTACTATAAGGTCTCATGCTTGAGCAGTGGGTAGGACTTGAAGACCTCCAATGGTCCTTCTAACTCAAGTATTCTGTAACCCGTATGAATGCTTAGCCGTGGTGGTGCAGTGGTTAGAATGCAGTATTGCAGGCTAGCTCTGCCAACTGCCAGCAGTTCAATCCTGACTGGCTCAAGGTTGACTCAGCCTTCCATCCTTCCGAGATGGGAAAAATGAGGACCCAGATTGTTGGGGGAAAGAAGCTGACTCTGTAAACTGCTTAGAGAGAGCTAAGAAGGGAGGGAGGGAAGGCAGGAAGGAAGGACGGATGGAAGGAAGGAAGACAGGAAGGAAGGAAGGAAGGAAGGAAGGAAGGAAGGAAGACAGGAAGGAAGGAAGGAAGGACTATGGTCGCACAGTGGTTAGAATGCAGTATTGCAGGGTGACTCTGCCCACTGCCAACAGTTCGACTCTCATTGACTCAAGGTTGACTCAGCCTTCCATCCTTCTGAGGTCAGTAAAATGAGGACCCAGATTGTTGGGGGCCAGAGGATGACCCTGTAAACCACTTAGAGAGGGCTGTAAAGCACTGTAAAGCAGTATATAAGTCTTAAGTGTTGTTATTGTTATAATAATGGTGCAACCTATGTGATAAGGAAGGAATCATTTATCAATAATTTGGCCCACCTGATGCTGAGTCCCTGATGTTTCTTCGTAGGTGCCAGGAGGAGTGTCCAGTGGGGACATTTGGCTTCCAGTGTATGGAGAAGTGTAACTGCGAGAACAGAGCCAAGTGCTACCATGTCAACGGGGCGTGTCTGTGTGATCTGGGCTTTAAGGGCATCCATTGCCAGGAGCGGATCTGTCCCGAGGGATACTACGGACTGAAATGCAACAAATGGTGTCCATGTCACGCTACTAACACAGTCAGGTACGTGTGCGGCGTTTCTGCAAAAGGGGAAAGATGTAGAGCAAGGAGCTTTCCGGCAGCCAGGAGGAAAACGTCACCAGGTGCTTTCTCTGCCTAGCGGAAGACATCCGTCTCCTGCTCTTAGGCCCACTGCAAGAAACATGGGGAGAGGGGATTGCCAGTTGGGTATGAGAACAGCCTCTTGCCAGGCTCTGGTGGAAAAGGGAGAAGTTGAACTGGGGCAAAGAGCATCTTTAAAATATGATTGATAGGATCTTTCACCCTTTTCAAGAGTCAAGGGTTTGGGGAAGTGTCTACAGGGCCTTGTGTCAGCAATTGGCAAGACAACAGAAGGCGGTGAGTGGAGTTCTGGCCCTTCCTTCCTTCCTTCCTTCCTTCCTTCCTTCCTTCCTTCCTTCCTTCCTTCCTTCCTTCTCTCCCTCCTTCCCTCCCTCCTTCCTTCCTTCCTCCCTCCCTCTCTTCCTTCCTTCCTTCTTCCCTCCCTCCATTCCTCCCTTCCTTCCCTCTTTCTTTCCTCCCTTTCCTCCCTCCCTCTCTTTCTTCCTTCATCTCTTTCTTCCTTCCTTCCTTCCTTCATCTCTTTTTTCCTTCCTTCATCTTTTTTCCTTCCTTCCTTCTCTCCCTCCGTCCCTCCCTCCTTCCTTCTCTCCCTCCTTTCTTCTTTCCTTTCTCCCCTCCGTCCCTCCGTCCCTCCCTCCTTCCTTCCTCCCTTCCCTCTTTCTTTCCTCCCTTCCCCCCTCCCTCCCTTTCTTCCTTCATCTCTTTTTTCCTTCCTTCCTTCCTTCCTTCCTTCCTTCCTTCCTTCCTTCCTTCCATCCTTCCTTCCTTCCTTCCTTCCTTCCTTCCTCTTTCAGAATCTGCTTTTTTTCCCCCCTCCACGTGCTTCGTCTGAGAAATCCTCCCTTGCTTGAAGAGCTATTACAGAAAAAAGGGTGTGGATTTCTTTGGGAACTTCCTCCTTGCTTGCTTGCCTACTTGCCTTTCCTCTCTTGGCCTGAGAAAGCTTACAGTAAATGCAAATCAGTCCGTGGTGTGGTTTTTTTTTACTTTGACCCTTGGCTTCATCTCATTTCTTTTTCACATCAGATGATCTGCATTGAATTGATGCACCACCTAGTCAGCATGTAGCAGAGGGGGAGGTTCAACAGACGGGCATTCTCGAACTGATGGCTGTCTGAGCTCTACGGAGCTTTGTTGTTGTTGTTTTACTCTGCGCCAGGCAATTTCGTACAAAAGTTGGCGAACTCTTCTGCAAGTGATCATTCTGTCCTGAGCCTTGTTTTCGTTTCTGCCATATTTGATTATCTCCGAACGGCTCGACTTCCTCAACCCCAATTCAAACAAGCATTTATAATTTATCTGACCTTTTCTGCCATTCCAGAGTTACATTCCAAAGTGACCCCTTTCGACCAGGAGACAAACAGCAAGGTGGATGTTTTAATGGAGATCACTCAAACTCTGTCTGGGGTTAAGCTCTTGTCTCAAAGATTATAGAGTTGAAATTCTCTTGAAGATAGTGGTGTGATTGGTGCCTTAGTTATATGCCTTTGGCTCAAATCAAATCAAATCAAATCTATTCTTTTGCTAAAGCCAGGCTGTCTGACACAGTCTATAAGCTTTCTCCATCAGAAAGAAGAAGGTAACCTAGGGCAGGAAAAGGAGGAAGGGAAGGGAGAAGAGATAAAGGGAAGGAAGAGAAAGGAAGGGAAAGGAAAGAAAAGATAAAGGGAAGAGAAGGAAAGGAAGGGAAGGGAGAAGATACAAAGGGAAAGGAAGGAAGGGAAGGGAAGGGAAAGGAGAAGAGATAAAAGGAAGGGAATAGAAGAGAAGGAAGGGAGAAGAGATGGGAAGGGAAGGGAGAAGAGATAAAGGGAAGGAAAGAAAGGGAGAAGAGAGGAAGGGAAGGGAATTCCTGGAAAGGAAAGGGCATTGGAAGAAAAATAATCCCAGTTTTTAAATGTCACATTTCCCGCTCTCAGTTTTGTATTTACATATGCTAATTTTCTACTGGAGAAGTCTAGCAACTGTTAGATATATTTTCACAGATTTTTAAGACTGTTCTATAAGAGGGGTCAACAACCTTTTCGACCTCAGGGACCACCAAACTCATAATTTTAAGTCCCAGGGACATGGGGTGTGGGCGTGGCCTAATTTGTGGGTGTGGCTTGGTGGTCATGTGACTGGCTGGGCATGGCTTGTATGTAAATATTATAAATATTTATGTAAATATTGATTTTTTTATTTAAAAAAGAGCAACTTTTACCCCAAATCAGGCAAAGCAGGCAGGCAGATTGAGTTGCTCACAGAATCATTCAGTGATCTATCTATCTGCCATCAGCTAGCTCAGCCTCTCAAATTTGCTTGCCGTGAGTCTGCACTGAATAACAGAAACTTCAGTCCTAAGGGAGGTTCAGCTGTGCTTAAAAGCCAAGCCAAAGATCTAAAGATTAGCTAGAAAGCAAGAAATCCATCCATTTCCTGCTTCCTAGTTAATCTAAATCTCCCGGCATAGCAGAACAGCTGATAGTCAGAAAAAGGAAAAATAGCAATTTAGCAGACAAGTTTGCTGGGTAAGGAGTGAGTGGGCGGGGAGGGTTCCCGCAGGCCATGCTGGAAGGGCAGCTTTGGGTTTCTGCGCAGCCTGGATTAATTGCTTTGGGGGGGGTAACAATTCTCTGTGGCCCATGAAAATTTTCTCACAGCCCACCAGTTGGCAACCACTGGAGTACACATCCCCAGTTCCCACAACCGTTTATCATATGTTTTTAACCTCCACTCCAGGTGATTCTTTGATGAGTCACACCTAAATTTACAAACTTTTTTTTGCCACCGCAATCGCTGCGGTTGTTAAGTGAATCGCACAGCATTAAGTGAGTCTGGTTTCCCCCCCCCCCCTTGACTTTGCTTGTTGGAAGCTGGCTGTAAGAACCAGCCTGTCAGCCTTCAAGATCTTTTCTACAGCTTTGCATCTTTTGGCTGCCATAAGTAACGGGGGGAGGGGGGAATTGTCTGGGAAGAGAGCTGGAGGTGTTACATTCTTGTGTTGTATAAATGAGGAAGGGGGGGGGAGTATAAATTCCTGCTCTTAAGTTTCTCTTTCTCGCTTAGCTTTCTTTTCTCTGCGCAGCTGCAAACCTTTATCAAAATATGTCAAGGTCAACGGACAGAGGCCTCATCAGCACCTGAAGATGCCCACATGACCGTATCCAGAACTTTTAATTGGAAGAATCTTTTGGGTGGGAACAATTCCATCCCTTTGTATATGTGATCTGCGCGCCTAATTTCTTAGGTTCAGAATTCTGTCTGAAGCTACCACTTCAATTTGCAGCTAAAGATTTCTTTCCTCTAATCTATGGAGTCTTTAAGTATTTCTTTCTTGGATTTTGAATGGAGCACAGACTGACATTGTTCTGAATCTAAGAAACCTCTTATCCCCTCAAGAAAGCAGAAACCCTTGAAACAGGCAGCATTTCAAAAGGAGCTTTTATTGGGAGAAAGCGATAGCAAGAAAAGCAAGGCAGGATCTGACGTTCCAGCTCAAAACGGTTAGGTTAAAAGTTGTAGAAACCCCCCCCCCCCCTCGGCCCAGTCCTACAGGTGCGAAGTTGTTGGGAGAACTTCAAGCTGGGAAAAGTTGTTAAGAAATTGTTCCCAGGCATCACTTGCTCCTCTCTCTGGATCTGAGACAAAACAAATGGCTCCGGGCTCATCCTCCCCCCTCCCGTTACAAGGAAGGTACATCGAAGTAAAGGAAAGACCAGAAATAAGAAATGACCATACAACATTATTGTTATTGTTATGGGGGGTGGGGGGAAATGCCTCCCACCAGAATAGCAATAGCACTTAAGACTTATATACCACTTTATAGTGCTTTGACAGCCTTCTCTAAGCAGTTTACAGAGTCAGCTTCTTCCCTTCAACAATCTGGATCCTCATTTTACCCACCTTGGAAGGACGGAAGGCTGAGTCAACCATGAACCGGTCAGGATTGAACCCCTGGAAGTCAGCAGAATAAGCCTGCAATACTGCATTCTAATTACTGGGAGGGAAGGAAAGAGGGAAGGAAGGAAGAAAGGAAGAAAGGTAGCAATAGAACTTAGACTTATATATTGCTTCATTAGTGCTTTCCAGCCCTCTCTAAGCGGTTTACAGAGCCAGCCTCTTGCCCTCAACAATCTGGCTCCTCATTTTACTCATCTGAAAAGGAGGGAAGGCTGAGTCAACCTTGAGAGCCTGGTGAGATTCGAACTGCCAAATTGCAGGCAGCCGGCAGTCAGCAGAAGTAGCCTGCAGTACTGCATTCTAACCACTGCACCACTGCTGGCTCTTACGGCAGCCTCCTGATAGGGATCTGGTTGAGAAGGTCACAAAGGATAATCACATGACCCTGGGATGTTGCAATTGTTGCAAATCCATGCTGGTTGCCAAGCACCAGAATTTGGATCCCATGACCGTGGGGATGCTATGATGGTAGAGGAGGACCGGGTTATCAGTCACTTTTTTCAGTGTGGTTGTAATTCTGAATGGTCGCTTAAACATATAGTTGTAAGCTGCGGACTACCTGTATTGATTTCCTTAAAGACGTTTTAATCCCAAGAGTTGCACCTTTTGTATAAAAATCCCAAAGCCTTTCTCAATGTTCAGCTACCAATCTGTTACTGCTTGATGTTCTGCCTTAATGGCAAGATCACTTACTGAAGGACCAAGGTTCTCTCCAAATCAGGAGATCTTTTCTGCAAAGCCCTTGCAAAATAATAATAATGATAATAACAATAACAATAATAATGTCAGAAAAGTTATCCTTATTTCCTGGTTGAATCTCTTCTTGATCAGTTCTCATCCATTATTCCTTGTCTTGCCTATATGTACCTTGGAAAACAGCTTGACCCAATCTATACCATTTCTGACAGGTGGCAGTCCAGTCTCTTCTTGAAATCCTCCAGTGAGGAAGCTCCCACAACTTCTGAAGGCAACTTTTGTTCCATGGGTTGATTGTCCCCCCTGTCAGAAAATTCCTCCTTGTTTCCAGGTTGAACCTCTCCTTGATCAGTTTCCATCCATTGTTCCTTGCCTGGCCTTTGGGTGCTTTGGAAAATAGGTTGAGCCCCCTTCCTCTCTGTGGTAGCCCCTCAAATATTGGAGGATGCTATCCTGTCTCCCTGGTCCTTCTCTTCCCTAGACTGACCATGCCTGGTTCCTGCAACCGTTCATCGTAGGTTTGAGCCTCCAGTCCCCTCATCATCCTGGTTGCTCTTTTCTGCCCTCTTTCCAGAGTCTCAGCATTTTTTTTTTATAGTGTGGTGACCAAAAGTGGATGCAGTACTCTAGGTGTGATTTACTAAGGCTTTATAGAGTGGTATCAATACCTCACTTGATCTTGATTGTATCCCTCTGTTAATGGAGTTTAGGATTGCATAAAGAGTTTCGCTACCCTCATTTCATGAGTTGTTGCTTTCATTAAAAAAGTCTGAAGTTTGGATGCATTCTTAATGAAGGCTAGGTAGGATTTTCAAATTTGATAGGAATAAATGACCTTCTTAACATTTATTCCCTCGGTATAATATTTGCATTATATGCTTCAGATCCAGCCAGATTTCTATTCACGGCTGGCTTCTTTTTAACTTCCTCTCTGTTTGTACCTGCTTTCTTGCCTTGAAACAGTCTTGTCTCCAGATGGTATCTGCAGCTCTTAATAAATGAGTCTAGTCACTCAACTGATAAAATCTGTCATTCCACTCAGCCTTATCTTGGTCCTCGTGGGGGACAGGAGAGACAGCGGCAGGCACGGATCCATAGATGTATTTTTCATGCATTGTGTTGGCATTTCAGGGTTTAACTTTACAAGAAACTCTGCTTCAGTTTGTTAAGTTTCAAGACAAAGAGGTACCAAAAGATGAAGGACCTATGACCTTCTCAAAGGACATCTGTCTGTCTGGATTTGGGTTCCAGTCTGACCATGGCATTATCATCATAGGCAAGGCACATAATGCCAGTGTCCAAAATTGGATCCGCTTCTTGTACTGTGATACCTTGGTATTCAATTGCTTTGAAATTCATCGAATTTGGTACAGTGTAGTCCTTGATGTAAACTCATAAAATATTTCTCTGGTCTTTTTAGAGTTGCCAACAGAAAGGGAGCGGGGAGCAATTGCAACGGCTTGCAAACCGAAACTGCATTCCATAAATGTTTTCAAAGATAGTAACTAGATGACTGAAGTTTCTGCCGTGCAAAATTCTAACTGGAGAACATGATTGATGGCTCTGGGCTATGGATGTGTCCCATTGGAGAATATGAATTACGATACACCCAGGGGGTGAGGGGAAAATCCAGGGTCAAGGGTGACAATGAATGATGTGTCTCAGAGTTGGCTACACCCAGGCAGTGCCAGACATGTTAACTCCCAATAAATCCTTTTGAAGTTTTGGAAGTTTGGCTCAAGACTCATTATTTAAATGGGGGCAACTGCCAGAATCCTGACTTACAACAACTCTTTTTGTTACAACAGCACCGAAAAAAGGGACTTATGAACATTTTTCACACTTACGACTGTTGCAGCGTCATGTGATCAAAATTCAGGTGCTAAATAGTTCATATTTATGATGGTTGCCATGTCCCAGGGTCCAATGATCCCCTTTTGCGACCTTCTGACAAGCCAAGTCAATGGGGAAGCCAGATTCACTTAACAACCATGTTACTAACTTAACCACTGCGGTGACTCACCTTACAACTGTGGCAAGAAAGGCTGTAAAATGGAGCACAGTTCACTTAACCAATGTCTCGCTTAGCAACCTAAATGTTGGGCTCAATTGTGACCGTAAGTCAAGGACAACTTGTACTCAATGCATTTTGACAGGAAAATTTTGTCCCAGTATTCGTTGTTTGGTACTCGATGCTCACGCTAGAGCGTGTCAACTGCGTTGTGACTTACTACATTATTCGTTATGGGGAAAATTTGTTTGGCACTTATTGCTTTTGGTGCTCATCAGAATCTCATCAGAACCTCATCAGTCTCCCAGAACCAATTAACAAAGAGTCCCGATATTCCACTGCAGATCTACTTCCAAGCTAAGGTCTTCAGTCTTGACCCACAGTCTTGTATCAACAGCGGACACTTTGCTGGAGCTGAACTAAATAAAATAAAAATAGAGACTTAGGCAAAGATAACTTGTTTTCAATCCATTTCACTTTCTTCAGTGAATTTCATAAGTGGAATTTGTACAGAGGAGGATAAAATTCAGAGTCGGGAGATATGAGCTGAGACAGAATATTACCGAAGGCAGAAATAGAGATTTTAGGAGACAGAGAGAGTGAGATTAAAAAACTAGCTTTCCCTGAATGGCGTATTGACTGTTAATTCTGTTCTTCTTGCTGTTTGTCCCTTGCATGCTTATTATTTAGGAGAATAAACTTTGTGCCACTCGTAAAATAAACGTATTTCATGTTGGTAATTTGTTTTTAAAAGGCCTAACCTTTTATATTCTGATGAAAGGCTCCACCTTGAAGGAGAAATGCTTACCAGGTGAAGCGGTTGTTAGGTTGAATTGTAATGTATGGATTCTGACTGCAAGAAACATATATTACTTTTGAAAGATTTAATTTAGCTATGCGGGGCCAAATGGCTTGAAAACGTCGCGTTGTATGTGCCACAAGGAAGAAGCGCAAAACCAGAGAAACCAAACGATTGCTTTGCTGTTTCATTTTATGTTTTCATTCCATGGAGATTAATAGAAGCGGAGGTGGGTGGAGGCACTGGCTGTTTTTATGAGTTTTCATCTAAATGTTAAGAGGCGTGAACCGAGGAACATATAATTCAAGGAGTATGTCAGTTGGAAACTTTTCTTATTTTTTTTTATTAAGCTGATTAATTGTTTTAATTAGTTACTCGAGGAAGCACAAGACAGCTACAGAACTTGGTAATTTTTAGGCACAACATTATGTGCTAGCTCTTTGGTTGATAGCTTAAGTAGGGGGTGTGGGGGGTAGAAACTAGGCCAGTTAAGTAAAACTTTTCTTGGGGATTTTGTAATTCTGGTTTACATTTTTCAAAGTAAAGTCAATGTAATCATAGGCTGCATGAACAGAGGGATAGGATCGAGAATGGAAGGATTTACACTCCTTGCAGACATGACAGGATTTACACTCCTGGTCATTTGCATTCTTTTAGCATGTCGTTAAGGTCACCTGGAGGTTTACCTGTGTTATCAGGGTCACCTGAGTGGTGCAAATGGGTGTGGAGCCTTTTTGTAACTGCTGAAAGGACCTTGCTGTAGACTGGAGGTAGATACCATACAGTCCTTTCAACACTTCCAAAAAGGTTCCACACCCATTTGCACCACTCAAGTGACCCTGATAACACAGATAAACCTCCAGATGACCTTAACGACATGCTAAAAGAATACAAACGAGCAGGAATTGTCTGCAAGGAATATAAATCCTTCCATTTCCCCACCATCAAGTCAGAGCTGAAGAAGCTTCTTGGATGAGAACAACCGCAGAGAAAAATCAGAAAGTCTAGTTGCCTCTGGGACAACCATGACTTGAAGGACTGGAAGACAACCATGGACAACCATGACCTGAAGGACTGGAAGACCTTTAGCTGGAATGTTTGTAAACATGGTGTGACACATAAATGGGTCAGATGTTGGCTTCCAAGGACCTGGGTTTGCTTTTCTTCCCGGCGGAATAGCGGATTAATCCCGCGTCTCTTTTTTGACAGTTGCCATCCTCTGTCTGGCGAATGCAACTGCAAAGCTGGCTGGGCAGGGCTCTTTTGCAACGAAACGTGCGCACCAGGGTTCTACGGTGAAAGTTGTCGCCTTGTTTGCCATTGTCAAAATGGAGCTGATTGTGACAGCATCACAGGGAAATGCACCTGTGGACCGGGATATATGGTAAGTCCTGACCTCCTCCTATTATTAGGATTGTTCATTGCACAGTCGGCCAGATGTTCAAACTGGATTTGGCATTTTGGTCCTTCCCAAGGACCTAGGATAGGCGGATGTGGATGTTTGAGACTGTTACAGATAAATGTTGCAGGATGGAATTAATAATTATTTATTAATTAATATCTATTAAAGTATCAAAATGGAAAGTGAGCAAGTAAAGGAGAGAATGATAGTTATGGGCTAAAATTTTTTGTTACACAATAGATAAGTGGCAGAAATTGTGGGATAGGAATTATAAATTAACGATGTCAGCTACATATAAGGAAAATCTTTGTAAAATGTTTTACAAATGATATTTTTCACCCACAAGGCTGGCAAAGATGTTTAAGGATATGTCCGCTAAATGTTTGAAATGTCATCAGATACATGGTTTGTATTATCATATGTGGTGGACATGCCCAAAGGCAAAAAAAAAAAAATTAGACAAAAATACACACATGGTTGGAAAAAATGATAAAGCGCCATATATATGGAAGCTGTTCTGAGAGACACAGAGCCCAGCCCAACTACTGGTATGTAAACTACTATCAGAAACATGTACTCTTTTTAGCACAGTACAAGATAACATTCCAACCTCAACTTTTTACTTTTACACATTAGTATATAACTCACCATTTCTATAACAATGAACCTAATTGGCAAAACAAAGTCAATATTTTATTTCTTTTTCATTGCAAGTGCAAAATCCAGAAGTGATATCCAAATAAAAAACACAAGTAAATAGTGTATATTCTCCTGTTTGAATAAATCCATCAATTGAAGAAGAAGCTCTTCTGAGTAAAAACCACCTTTTGCAGTTGACTCTGGTGAATTTTTCAATGCTGATGATGTTCAATTGATGCTCCAGATGTTTTGGGGGTTGCACCCAAGGCCCCTATTACTATTGGTTGTACTTTGGCTTGCTTTAGCCACAGTTGTTCTATTTCTATTTGCAAATCTTTGTATTTTATTATCTTCTTGAGTTTTTTTCTCTTCTATTCCGCTGCCTCCAGGTACTTCCATGTCCACTATCCAGAGTCTTTTATCTATCTTATCAACAATTATTAAATCTGGGGTATTATTTTTATTGTAGGGTTAATATACTCTCTTTTGAAAAGTGTTCTCAACAAATGCTGGTAACTTAGGGTCACTCCAAGTTTTAGAACTGCCAGAAATATGCATATGATTCTAAGGAACATTTGTTTTCTAGGAATGAAATGCTCTGAGGTCAAAACTAATTTTTCAGCTATTTTGACAATTGTACTTTTGCTTTTTTTAAATGTTTATTGTCATTTGTCATAATACACTGCTCAAAAAAAATAAAGGAACTAGAATTCAATTCTTAATTTAATAAGCAGGAATTTGAAAAATCTTCCAAATTTTGTCAGTAATTTTTATTTTCAGCCCTCTTTTATTTCTTTGTAAGCTTGACAGGTTGAAGGTCCAGAATTTTGATGAAGGCAAAGCAAATTAGGAAAAGAACAGCCGTGTTTATCTGATCGTTCTTATAACAATATCAGCAGGGATCAAGCAGGCGAGTGATAGTTAATTTGGAGAGGTTGGAGGTGTCTGTCAAGACTTAGAAGTTCTAAAATACAACAGATTTCTCAGCCTTTGGATTGTTATAAATTTATGAGAAGGCAAAGGGATATTTGAAAATTGGATATGTTACTTGGAAGGGAAATGGTTAACGTTTTACATTCTAACTCTTATTTCTAAAAGAATGAAGGGCGGGCGGAATAAAACTTGAGGCGGTGAGCCAACTCTTTCAGAAGAAAGAGTCAGTCTATTATGTCAAAGTAATTTCTCCTGCAGAATGAAAAAGACTGCTCTCGTCAAATGTCAGGGGTACCATGTGCCATTAAATCTATGCTGGGCACCCCTTGATTTGTAGTATTTGTACATATCAGCCCCTTGTTGTGACAAATATATTTGTATCTTCTATTTTCTATTCCCTTCTTTCCTCCCTTGCTCTCTTCCTTCCCTTCCTTCCTTCCTGTCCTCCCTTCTTCCCTTTCTCCCTCCCTCTCTCTCTTCCTTCCTTCCTCTCCTTCCTTTCCTCCCTCCCTCACTTCCTCTTCCTCTCCTCCCTCCTTTTCCTCCCTCCCTCCCTCCCTTTTCTTCCTTTACTCCCTCTCCCTTCCTCTTTCTCTCCTCCCTCCTTTTCCTTCCTTCTCTCTGTCTCACTGTATGTATATACTGTATGAATGTTTATGTATATCTCTCTCTTTATGTGTGTATGCATACAGACCGACACATACGCACACAGAGAGACACAAAAACACATCTTGGTATCCTTGTAGTTTTTTCCACCTTTTTAATTAAGCATTCTCTCTAATTACCAAGTAAATCCCACTGCGTCAAACAAATGCACAGATATAAGTGACCTTCTCCACTTGCTTTGATATGCTCAACTTACTCCTGGCAATTATCCCAAAGCATTCAGGTCCTCTTTTTCTGGTCCCAACAAATGGAGATCTAACCAAATAGACGTGGAGGCTTGCTCACATAACCAGGTTAGCAAACGAACCTGATTAGGTAAGGATGGATTATATATCCCTAATGAAGTAGCTGGAGGGCAGAACAGCTAGTAAAAGACCATTTACTTTGTCTTTCTATTCTACATTTGAGAACAGGTTGATTTTGACTCCTGATCAAGTAAATCGATTCTCTTAAGTTACACATGAGTCTGAGGGGGGAAAGACAGTCTTTCGAAAGTATTCAGTGTCAAGTAGAGAACAGGATCACAAGCCATAAAAGCCCACCTCTTAGCAACCCAAACACTTTCTCTCTTTTTTTATCACGTTTATATCCCACAGCAATAAAAAACAAGTCTCTCAGCAGTTTTACACAATATAAGAGAGCACTAAAACACCCAGAGTACTTTAAAAGGTCTAAAACGATCATATTATTTTTTAAAAAATTTCAACATAGATCAATGCAGAGAAAGCGAGGACAAGATCTCATGTAGAACGATGTATGGAACGATCTCTCTGTGATAGGAAATTTCCAAAGCTGGTAAATAAATAACTCTGGGTTTCTCCTCTAAGCAGAATAACAGAATAGAGTTGGAAGCAGGGGTGAGATTCTACTGGCTTGGACCGGTTCTATAGACCTGGTTGTTATGATTCTGTACAGTTTGGAGAACCGGCAAATCATGCCACTGGTTGGCCCTGCCCCTCTCTGCCCGCCCCCCCTCCTCACCCAGTAAGTCCTTATTGCACATGCCCAACATTGCTGACTTCATTCTCCCCCGCCTAGTCATTCCTTTTTTTAAAATTTTATTTATTTCTTTTTTTCCCCTCCTGACGATCAGCTGTTCTGATAATCAGCTGTGCAAGGATCCCCCTTGCTGTCTTACTGCTTCACCCAGGAGGCTTCCCTGAGGCCCAGGAGGCCAAAAAAAAATGCGGGGTTTTTTTTTCAGCAACCCCCCCACCCCACCCCCCGCCGCTCCATTTTTTGCCTTCCTGGGCCCCAGGGAAGCTTCCTGAGAGGAAAAACGGCCCCTCAAGGAGGCTTTCCTGAGGTCCAGAAGGCAAAAAAAATTGGGGGTTGCTGTAAAAAAATGTACCGAGCAGAATCCAAATGGAAGTTATGTATTATATTGAATGTTACAACTTTAGGGAAAGGATATAAAGGCGTCATACTCCTTGTAGGTCATCTAGTCCAGTGGTTGCCAACTGGTGGGCCGGGGACCGCTAGTGGTCTGTGAGAAAGATTTGGTGGTCCACAGAAAAATGTCCCCCCCCCCAAAGCACTCCCCTCAAAGCAATTAATCCAGGCTGCGCGGGAACACAAGGCTGCGTCGCCCACATGGCCCGCCCACCCGCTGGCCCCCACCCTTTGGCCGAACACAAACCTTACCTTGAGTAGAGCCACGCGAGCTGGAACTGGAAGGTAAGACTAACGGCAAGGGAGGGAAATCCGCCTCAGGGGGACCTTGCTGATGTTGGTGGGAAAGTCAGTCCCATATTCCAGAGCTTCAGTAGTCACAAAACTGGCCCTTTGGTCATCCCAGAGCAGCTCCTCCAGTCCATGGCAGGCCGGTGCACCTGAGTGGAAGAGCAGCTGCTCCAGGATGACCAAAGGGCCAGTCCTGTGACCACTGTGGCTCTGGAATATGGGACCGACTTTCCCACCAATGTCAGCAAGCCCCCGTCAGTCAAAATTCATATCAGTGGTCCACAGGATTTAAAATTATGAGTTTGGTGGTCCCTGAGGTCCAAAAAGTTGGTGACCCCGATCTAGTCCAACCCCCCGACCCAAGCAGGAGACCTTACACCATTTCTGACAGATGGCAGTCCAATCTCTTCTTGAAAGCTTCCAGGGATGAAGCTCCCACAACTTCCCAAGGCAACTTCTGTTCCATGGGTTGATTGTCCTCACTGTCAGAAAAGTTCTCCTTATTTCTAGGTTGAATCTCTCCTTGTTCAGTTTCCATCCATTATTCCTTGTCTGGCCTTTGGATGCCTTAGAAAATAGCTTGACCTCTTCCTCCTCTCTGGGGCAGTCCCTCAAATATTGGAAGACCGCTATTCCCTGAGAAATCTCTTCTGGGTTTTTTTTTTAACCCCTTCCAACTAGCAATATTATATTAGCCGCGGAGCTTGTAATGGAGGCCTTTCTCACATTTTCTTCCATTAAGAACAAAAATAATAACCCAGAGTTTCCAAGAGAAACTCCCCCAAAGGTTGATTAGGTTCTGCTGGCCCACTCTGGAAATAACATTTTATCTCCTGCTAAAGAGCTATTTCCACAATGACATTTAAACAGCTCGGTTATTGAAGATGGCACCGTAATCACTGAAGCATATTTAGGTATTAGTTGCGTTGCACTCCCATAATGTACAATAGTCTCTGGCAATTAGTCCAGGAAGAGTCGTTAAGCTGGGAATTGCTAATTTATGGCAGTGGAAGTGTCTTTGTTATCCTCGGGTTGAAGCCGGTTTTGGAGACATTGTCTCAGAACAACGAGGGTTATTGAATTCTGGGAGGCCCGCTGACTTTCAGGAGTGGGTGAGGCCACGCCACAGTCAGAAACAGGAGAAAGTGATTCGGATAGAACAGACCTGGAAGGGACCCTGGAGGTCTTCTATTCCAGCCCCTGCTCAAGCAGGAGAACCTATCCCATTTCAGATAAGTGGCTGTCCAGTCTCTTCTTAAACAACCTCCAGTGATGGATCAGTCACGATTTCTGAAGGCAAATGATTCCATTGGCTAATTGTTGTTATTATTAGGAAGTTTCTTCTTAATTCTAAGTTGCTTCTCTCCTTGATTAGTTTCCATCCATTGTTTCTTGTCCTGCCTTCTGATGCTTTGGAGAATAGCTTGACTCCCTCTTCTTTGTGGCAGCCCCTTGAATACTGGAACACTGTCAATATGTCACCCCTACATAGGTGGGATTCAGCAGGTTCTGACCAGTTCTGGAGAACCTGTAGTGGAAATTTTGAGTAGTTTGGAGAACCGGCCATCCCACCTCTGACTGGCCTGCCAACCCCATCTCTTCTCTGCCCCTCGTTGAGTGCCATCTGATCGGCTGGGTCTTCTTTGGTTGCCCTGCAAAGGAGAACGGAGCTGGAAAGCAGGTGGGGAGGGAATGGGATTTTTGCAATATCCTTCCCCTGCCATGCCCACCAAGCCACGCCCACCAAACAAAGCCACGCCCACAGAACCGGTAGTAAAACATTTTTAATCCCACCACTGTACCCTTAATTCTTCTCTCCAGACTAGCCAAACCCAAAGTAACACACCCCAAATCCATCTCAAGGCTCTTATCTAGGGTAGCTATCTGTGGGAATGACTTTGGAAGACCCAGTGAAGAGAAGCTGACTGGGACATGGTCAGATAAGAGAAGGCATAGCCCAGAGCTTCCCAATGGGCAGAATACCTTATGCCACCAGACTTGAAATTCTAGAGCTAGAAAACCTTGAATTATGCTGCCTTCAGTCCGATCTAAGTATAGTATATAAAATCATACATTGCAACGTCCTACCTGTCAATGAATACTTCAGCTTCAACCATAACAATACAAGAGCACACAATAGATACAAACTCAAGGTTAACCGCACCAAACTTGATTGCAAGAAATACGACTTCAGCAACAGAGTGGTCAATGACTGGAATCCTCTACCTGACTCTGTGGTTTCTTCCCCAAACCTCAAAAACTTTAACCTTAGACTGTCTACTATTGACCTCACCCCTTTCCTAAGAGGTCTGTAGGGAGCGTGCCTAAGCGCATCTTGTAAGCAACTGACAGAATTGTGCATCTACTAAGAGCTGCAGCGGCACAGCGGTTCGAATGCAGCACTGCAGGTTAGGCTGACCGGTGGGAAGTGACTCCAGCAGGATTTTGCACCTTGGGAAGGACATTTTTTTCCCCAAATGAGCAAACTCATTTTTAATTCTTAGCTGCAGCCCTCAGCATGAAACAAGTTGGCTGCGTGTGCATAAATACATTTTGATTAGTGACATCTAAGTAGCATTTGTGAAGTTGGTGGGGGAGGCAGGAAGGAGTGAAATTCTGATCAATCTGTATTCCTAAATGCGCCTGCATTTGAGGTCAGCAATGAAAGATTAGGAGTTCAAATGTTTCTCGTCTTTAATTCTGCTTCTGCCTGATGGAGTTCTGTTTATCGCTTGCCTTTCTCTTGAAATAAATTCCAGTTGCTTTCAAAGGGAGGGACCGAGGGGAGAAAAAAAAGAGGCTTCCATCGATAATTTAATTCGAAAATATAATTTAAGAAACAGCCATTTTCATTCAAGGAGAGGTGGAAGAAAAGCCACATCCCATACAGGTAGTCCTCGACTTATAACCACAGTTGAGCCTGTTGCTAAACGAGACATTTGTCAAGTGAATTTCGCCCCGTTTGATGACTTTTCTTGCCACAGTCACTAAGTGAATCACTGCAGTTGCTAAGTTAGTAGCATGGTTGTTAAGTGAATCTGGTTTCCTCATTGACCTTACTTGGCAGAAGGTCGCAAACGGGGATCACACGTGACCCCAAGACACTGCAACTGTCATAAATACAAGTCAGCTGCCAAGGATCTGGATTTTGATCACGTGACTGCGGGCGATGCTGCAAAAGTCATAACTATGAAAAATGGTCATAAGTCATTTGGAACAGTCACTAAATGAATTGTTGTGAGTCAAGGACTATCAGTATTGTTGCTTTTCGCTAATTTTTTAAGGATCTGTTTCCTCTTCTGGGGACAATTTTGCAGAGAACCATTTGGCCTTTTTTGCTTAAGAATAAAAACAGAGCTTTGTGAAAGCTTTGGCAGATGTTGTTGTTTTTAAATAGAAGACATTAGATTAACAGAGTTGGAAGGGACCTTCTAGGTCATCTAGTCCAACCCCCCTGCCAAGCAGGAGACCCTACACCATTTCTGACAGATGACAGTCCAGTCTCTTCTTGAAAGCCCCCAGCGATGAAGCTCCCACAACTTCTGAAGGCAACTTCTGTTCCATTGGTTGAATGTTCTCACTGTCACAAAGTTTCTCCTTATTTCCAGGTTGAATCTCTCCTTGTTCAGTTTCCAACTGTTATTCCTTGTCTGGCCTACAGGAGCTTTAGAAAATAGCTTGACCCCTTCCTCCTCTCTGGGGCAGCCCCCTCAAATATTGGAAGACTGTTATCCTGTCTCCCCTGGTCCTTCTCTTCACTAGACTAGCCAGACCCAGTTCCTGCAACCGTTCATCGTATGTTTTAGCCTCCAGTCCCTTAATCATCTTGGTTGCTCTCCTCTGCACTTTCTCTAAAGTCTATAGAATACTAAAACTAAAATAGATTTCTGTTATTTGCATATCCACTTCCTATCTCTTATACAGGTCGGAGCAGAAGTTATATAAAAGGACTCTTGAATAAAGTCATTATCTGTTAATACCATCTCCCCTTCTTGAATTTACTCTTATCTTTTTCTTTTCTGCTCCCTTTCTCAGTTTATATGCCAGCCAGCTTCCTAATTGGTTTGCAAACTCAAAATGTCTTTGTTTTGCATTGTTCAATTTTGCTTCTATTTCCCAGGCAGTTAACATAGACAGTTGCTAGGGTAGCAATTGAATTTGGTATGAAAATTTTAAGTCTGTTAGCGTCTTCTGCAACTCAGTTGTTTGTTTTTAATTTCATTCAATATCCTTAGCATCTTTTTGCGAAATAACTATACTTCAAACCTAGACTAAGAATCTCTGTATGATGCAGATTTAGGAGGAGGGCTATCCATTCCTCAGAAATGCTTGTAAATTTTGAATTTGCATCATTCCTGTCCATTTATGACATGTTACCTCATTTATGAAATATTTTATGAACAAGTGAACATCAAGTTGACACTAGTGGTGCATATCATTTTGCTTGCATGCTTTCTTTGTATCAAATCCAATCTAATCTTTATCACAGCCACAGACCAGAATAAGAGAGACAGAATGCTAGCAGTAAAGACTAACAAAGAGACAGACAAGGGCATAGAAATGTTTTATGAATTGACAAAGACATGATAACTGTCATGTCCCTGATGGAGTCTGACTCCAAGGGAGAAGAGGAACATCTGACAGGGAGTGGAATTGTGGCTCTGGAGGTTGTGGAGGAAACTGGGGAAGGGCACAGGCTGGCTGGGCAGTCAGAGGAAGACCCAGGCCCATCCCCTCTCCATCCTAGGGCACGCAGGGAAGAGAGGATAAGGGAGAGACATGAATGGCATGGTCTACAGGGGAGGAAAGGGCCCTGATCCCCTTCATGGGCTGCAGCTGTGAGGACTGTTTAAAAGGACAAACTGTGCATGGCCCAGTGCTGGAAGCAAAGCGTGTATTATTCTTGTCGGAGCTTATCTGTGTTTTGGCTTCCTCCCAAATGTGATGCCTGCCTTATCTGGTAGAAGCCTGCAATTAATCATCCTTGTCTGCCGTAGTAATTCCTTCAGTGTGGTTTGTGTTTGATTTTTTATTTCGAATTAACTTTACTTTGGGCGCGGACTGCATTTACTCATTCCGTAAACTGTTTTCTTTAAGAGTTTGATTTCCAGCCGAGGATAATTGGACATTGGAGCCAAGTTGGAGGCATTAAAGGAACTTTATTCTATTTTGTGACTTGGGTCATCACAATAACTATGTCATCAGTCCAACTAATGAACCCAACAAGTGTAGACACTCTCAGAAAGTCTGAGGTCCCAAAAGCAAACGTTATTGAGTTCATCATTTCAGCACCGAAGAAAGCAAAACCAACTCTACATCTTCCTGCGCAAGCCTGAATAGTTACAAAATAGGATTCATCCCCTCCTCCCATGGAACAGGTCACATTGTCCAGTTCTTTTGCTTTGATAACAGTCCATGTTTTGGCTGCCACCTGCAGAAGTGTCCTTGGCTCTCACGATTGCAGTCTGGAGCCTCCGCGTTCCATTTCCACCCTTTCCTCTCCTCAATTCCTTGTCAAGCTGAAAAGCAGTAAGAGTCACAAGAAGCTTAAGCATTTTTCAATCTTGACAAACTGCTTTCCAGTACTTGGGGGAAGGCAGAGAAGAGGAAATTCCCCAAATATACTCCAAAGCAAGGGTCGCCAACCTTTTGGACCTCAGGGACCCCCAAACTCATAATTTTAAACCCTGTGGACCAGAGACCCTGGGAAAATCTCAAAAAAAGTCTGCAGGAAAATTCCCCACCTCATTTTCCTACCAATCATTCTTTACTGGGGATCGCAGGATACCATCTCCAACTCGGTTCTCAGGTGGAAAGAGAGGGAGAGAGACTTTTGGCTTCATGCAAGGAAAGCAGCAGAAGCAGCAGAAGTCTTTCTTTCTCTCCCCCAAACTCCGCCAGAAATGAGTCTTTGTGAGACTTGTCATACTGGCGCGGCCTCTTGGAGCAGGAGGCCTTTCAGGGTCCCAAAGACTCATTTCTGGAGGAGTTTGGGGGAGAGAAAGAAAGACTTTTGCTGCTTTCCTTGCATGCAGCCAAAAGCAGAAGAAAAAAAAGAAGTGGAAAAAAGTAGCCCAGTGGCCAGGCGAGACGTGTGGGGCAAGTAGGGCAAGTTCTGCCCCTCCCCCCTTCTCTCCCCCTCCCCTCACTACCTTGTGTTGTTTACAATGCAAGCAACGCAAGCCTTGTGTTCCCACACAGCCTTGATTAATTGCTTTGGGGGTGACATTTCTCTGCAGACCACCAAAATTTTCTCGCAGACCACCAGTGGTCCCTGACCCACTGGTTGACGACCACTGCTCCAAAGCACCTGAGAGCAAGACAAGAAGTAATGGGTGGAAGGTCATTAAAGAGAGAACCAACCTAAAACTTAGAAGAAATTCCCTGACAATGAGAACAATTAATCAGTGGAATGGCTTGCCACCTGAAGTTGGTTTTCAAGAAGAGACTGGACAACCATTCGTCCAGAAGGGAATAAGTTCTCTTGCTTAAGTAGGGAGTTGGCCAAGGTCTCCATGAGCTCTACGTTTCTATAATAATTTTAAAAGTCATTGTGTGTTGAGAGAGAGAGAGAGAGTATGTGATTTTGTATCACAAAGTTAAAAACACATTTGAATGCTCCGAAACTAATTAAAAAGGGATTAAAATAGAAATAAATCAGTGCAAAAATAAACATAAATGCTAATGTATGGCTAATGGACGCTATCATAATGCAAAAGGCTTTCAACTAATAAGTCAAATACTCATTAAGGCAGGTTTGAGGCACAGGTCACTTTCTGATGGAGTTTAATCACAGCTGTGCAAAATCTGGCAATCTTGCATACTACAGTATATTCCGTCAGTATGCAAATGAAGCCAATAAGCCGAGAGAGAAAATATAAATGTGAAATGTCTTCTCGTTTGCTCTGTTATGTTAAGAGGCTGGCTGGGGAATTCTGGGAATTGAAGTTCACCCATCTTCAAGTTGCCAGGATTGGAGGGGCTGCCATAAAGAAGAGGAGGTCAACTTATTTTCCAAAGATAGATGGATAGATGATAGATAGATAGATAAATAGATAGATAGATAGATAGATAGATAGATAGATAGATAGATAGATAGAATGATGAATAGAATAGAATGGAATAGAATGGAATGGAATGGAATGGAATATTGGAAGGAATAGAATAGAATGGAATGGAATGGAATAGAAATAGAATAGAACAGAACAGAACAGAACAGAACAGAACGGAATGGAACGGAACGGAACGGAACGGAACGGAATGGAATGGAATGGAATGGAATGGAATGGAATGGAATATTGGAAGGAATAGAATAGAATGGAATGGAATAGATATAGAATAGATATGGAATGGAGTGGAATGGAATGGAATGGAACGGAACGGAATAAAATAGAATAAGGAATGGGATAGAATGGAAGAGAGAAAGAAGGAAGGAGAATAGAATAGAATAGAATAGAATGGAATGGAATGGAATGGAATGGAATAGAATATTGGAAGGAATAGAATAGAATAGAATAGAATAGAATAGAATAGAATAGAATAGAATAGAATAGAATAGAATAGAATAGAATAGAATAGAATAGAATTCTTTATTGGCCAAGTGTGATTGGACACACAAGGAATTTGTCTTGGTGCAAATGCTCTCAGCGTACATAAAAGAAAAGATTCATTCGTTAAGAGTCGAGAATCATAAGGTACGACACTTAATGATAGTGATAGGTTACACGAGAAGGCAAGATGGAAACTAATCAAGGAATTAAAAAGAAACTTCCTAATACTGAGGACAATTAACCGGTGGAACGGCTCGCTTTTAGAAGTTTTGGGTGCTCTATCACTGGAGGCTTTGAAGAGACTGGACGGTCACTTGTCTGAAATGGTCTAGGTTCTCCTGCTTAAGCAGGGGGCTGGACTAGAAGACCTCCAAGGTCTCTTCCAGCTCTATTTCTGATTCCAATTCCTGACAGCTGCAGTATTGCCAGGAACTCACGATCCCCATTTGCAGCCTTCCCAGCCACCTTCTGAGAAGTCAATGGGAGAAGACAGATTTGCTTAATGACTTCATGATTCACTTAACAACTGCAGTGGTTTGCTTGGCAGCTGAAGTTGGCAAAAAAAAAAGTTTGTAAAATTGTGTGCAACTCCCTTAACAACTGCTTTGCTTAGCAATTTAAATTCTGGCCCCAAGGACTACCTGCATAATCAAAATGAATAAAAGTACTAATCTCTGGAATCATTAAGAGGCAGTTTACTTGCCCCTGAAGCTGTCTATGTGTTTGTCTATGTAAGACCACAAACCTTGCCTCCTTCATTAAATGATAGGTTTTGTAGTTCCACAGGGCAGGCGGCCCTGGGAAAAATAAAAAAATATTAAAAATTCTGAGGGAAAATATTTTTTCTTAAAATATCAGTGGTGATATTCCTCATTTGAGGCTGGGATGTTTCATGGCAAGTGTAAAAAAAAAATTGACTTGTTTAAACTTATCTTCTCCCTTGATGTAATTGCAAATATACTCTTAGCGGAAATCTGCATTCATCAAAAGAAAACACAGTTGGATCCTAGAAAATGGTCACATTCAAAAGAGCTTGAGCATTTTTATTGTAGAGTTAATAAGATTCCTCCAACACACACGCATACAGACACAGAGTGGGGAGGAGAAAAAAAGAGGGGGAGAGAGGGAGGGAGAGAAAGGAGAGAGAGAGAGAGAGAGGAAGAGGGAGGGAGGTAGAAAAAAAGGGAGGAAGAAAGGGAAAGAAAGAGGGAGGGAGAGAACAAAAGAGGGAGGGAGAGAGAAAGGGAGAAAGAGAAAGAAGGAGGGAGGGAGGAAAAAGAGGGAGAAAGAGAGAGGAGAGAGAGAGGGTTCCTAGGTTCTTTTTTTGCAAAATAAATTTGTCTATTTTATTGGGGGTATTTTTGCTAGCAATTACTAGCATAAATTTTATTCCCTGTAAATTTGGGATTAGCATTACAGCACAGCAGTCCAATTAATTTGAGCATTGCTTGCAAAAAGACACAAAAAGGGGAAGCTTCTAAAAACAGCCTGCTTTTCATTCTGGATATTATCTAAGGACAACCGAGAATGATAAGATTAAAAGAAGAAACGGGACAGGATGTTGGTGCATTGTGCGTTCCAGCCAAGAACATTTCCTTTCCCTGTTGCTCTTTAACCAGCTGTTCGTTTGGACTTCTGATGATGTTTGCAAATAAAAAGCCACTTTGGGCCACCGAGGTGAGGAAGTGTGTGAACACCAGAATTTCACAAAACAAAACGATTTCTCTGCGCTTTCCAGAAAATGACTAGCACGGAAAGTTTCACAGAGAAAAGGATGCAATGAGGAAAAAAAAAATACATACTTTTAGGGAACCTGTTTTCCCATCCATTACAAATTTAAAGTCACTCATTGCAGGTTTTGTGGAGGACAGTTGGGATGGTCTAGATTAGGTGTCTCCAACCTTGGCAATTCTAAGATTTTTGGACTTCAACTCCCAGAATTCCTCAGCCAGCAAAGCTGAGCAATTCTGAGAGTTGAAGTCCCAGAATTCTGGGACTTGAATTCTCGAAGTTGAAGTCCACAAGTATTAAAGTTACCAAGGTTGGAGACCCCTGGTCTAGATCAAGGGTATCAAACTTGATTTCATTGAGGGTCACATCCGAGTTGTGTTTGACCTTGGGGGCCCAAGGTGGCATGGCCAGCTTGACATCACTCGTATCAGGGGTGCCTGTGGTGGCTGAGCACTCTGCCGGTGAAAATGGGCTCCCAAGCTCCATTTTCGGCTGGGATGGCAACCTGTGACTCCCTGCCAGTGAAAATGGAGCTTGGGGTGGTGTTGGAGGCGGCGCACATGGCCTTCGTGAGCTCCGTTTTCAGCTGGGATGGGCCTCCTGGCAAAGCCAGTGAAAACGGAGCATGCGGCCCTCCCAAGCTCTGTTTTGGCTGGCAGAGGGCACCGCGGCTGGTCCTTCACTGTTTCCAGGACAGCCACACGGGCCAAATCTCAGCACCCCGCAGGCCTTGAGTTTGACACTCTTGGTCTAGATAGACAAAACATTTCACAAGAACAGGTTCATGTTCATCAAATTTGTTGGTCTGAAAAGGTGCCCCTACCTACTTAATGATTTCAGGAATTTAAACTGACTCTCCTTGTCCTAAAACTTATTTATATACAGGTAGCCCTTGACTTAACATTCACTTAGTAAAACCATTTGAGGCTACAACGGCACTGGAAAAAAATTCTTATGACCCTTACGACCATTTCACATTGATGGCCATGGTTACGTGATTAAAATTTAGGCATTTGGAAGCAAGCCAGTGGTGGGATTCAGCCGGTTCACACCGGTTTGGGAGAACCGGTTGTTAACTTGCTAAGCAGTGTGGTGAACTGGTTGTTGGAAGAAATCATTAGGGCAGAGAACCAGCTATTAAATTATTTCAATCCCACCGCTGCAGTTAGCATGTAGTTATGACTGTTGCGGTGTTCTGGGATCATATGATTATGATTTGTAACCTTCCCAACCAACTTCCAACAAGCAGAGTCAGTGGGGAAGGCCAGATTCATTTAACAACCACATGATTCACTTAACAACTGCAGCGATTCACTTAACTGTGGCAAAAAAAATCTTTTTGGGCACAACAATTGCATTACTTAGCAATGGAAATTATGTGTTCAATTGTTGTCTTAAGTTGAGGACTATCTGTATGAGTTTCATCAGAGCTCAAACTATTGTTTTCTGAAAGACATCTTCCAGATTTTTTAGTGTGGGAATATTTCAGTATATCATGTTCAAGGTAATAGAAAAGGAATATTAATTGAAGATACTGAAATAGTAAGCATATTGCCCACAGGCTTAAAAGATGGAGGATATTAAATATAATTTTCCCAGTAGCTTTGGAGAGAATATACTGTGTATACTAAGCTGTTCATCATTTAATCCTTTTAACAATATATTCACCCACTGATCCCTGTGCATATTATAACCAAGGTCTTTAGCCCATTTTATCATACTTTCTTTCACTTGTTTTTCTTCTCTTTCATATTCCAATCAAAATACATACATTTTAGCAATAACATAACATCATTTGAACCCAGTTCCATTGGAAATTCAGTCTTACATTGACTGAATTTGAAACCAAATGCTCTTTTATCTATTTGAAATCCTTCTAATAACTATACATATGAATACCATTGATACGAATATCTTTCTACTGCCAGTTCTTTTGTTTATAATTCTAAATTCTCCTCAGCAAAATGCTAATGTGCCAGAGTAAACCAGCCATTTATGTTTAATAATCATTTCTCTTCTATAAAATACTTCCTGGGCTGAGAGCCACTAAAGGATTTTCTGGCACAGCCTAAGTTTATATCTGTTCCATAATCTTGGTATGGCACATCTAACAAAATGATTTTTAAAATCTACTTAGCTTTATCGTACCGTAGGTATCCATACCACCCAAATCTTAAATCATGCCCTTTCTTAACAACATCCATTCTTTCATCCAGACCAAGGAGCAGGCTGCAAAATTTCATTTCAAATCAAGGAAGTGCAAACCTCTCCTTATTTTGCATCTTATATTTAATTCGCTTTTTTTTTTTTCTGTTTCAGATAAATTTACAAATGTATTATTTCTGCCATTATTTAAATAGTACATCACATGTCACAACTGACCGGCCTCTCTGCTCTCCCCTCATCCATCTTTTTGGTTATAATATTGATGTCTTCCCATCGTGTTCCTTTTTATTGTTTATTCTATTGTCCTGTTATTTTACTTCTGTTTAAACTCCTTCTGTTTTTCCCCCTCCTTTTATTATTATAACCTGCCTTGAGCAGTCTCATGGCAAGATAAGTGGCAAGTAAATTTTACAGATAAATAAAAGAAATCATGTCTAAAATAAAAATAACATTCCATGCAAGACATTCATCTTAAACACAGAAATTCACCCCAGTAATGCCAGTTGTGTTTTCTTTCATCTTAACATCTCTTTTTTCATTTCACTGCATGTCTTCACATAATTATTTTGAAAAAGAAAACATAAAATTTATATTTGTCATATTAATATCCAAATGTTTTATTTTATTTTCAACCTTAAAACCTATATATGGTTCATCAGTTCTGTTTAACTTTTGTGTCTTGGTGTGTGGTATATCTTGATTTTGTGTTTACTGATTTTAAAACCTGCAAGTGCATCTAACATGTGTCTCTTGTTAGCAGATCATATCTTGTTATATTTTTTTTTCAAATTATCATTTTTTTCCTCCTTTGAGGAGCATTTGCTCCATTTATATTCCACATTAAGCACTTGTCATCCATAATCAAATCAAAACTTTAGAAAAATCAATATTTGTAATACTTAGTTCAATCTCATCCTTTTCAATTTCTTGCAGTTTTTGTGTAGTCTCCTCTAATAAATTCATTTGAATTTCCTCCATTTTAAAAAATCTTTCTAAAAACTCCCTTCCCTTCTGGACAGAATCCAATGAAACTTCTGTTGTTTAAAACTAAAGATTACATCTTCCAATTTGTCTCACTGACTTTCAGTCTTTTTCTGTTTTAATCTGTCTGTTTAATCTGTTTTAATCTAAAATCTTTTTTCTGCTATGTAAAATTCTGAAGGAATCTCCTTAAGGATAATTATATCTGTGTTACCAATCTTCAGTTTTGTATTACAAAGCTACTGCAAAACTTGATCCCTTGTTTTCTTCCTGACAAAATGCACTAAAACATCCCTTGGAACGTTTCTTATTACAGCAAATCTTGAAATTATTCTATAAACTTTATCGATTTGTCTGGCTCTACCCAACTTGTCCAAATTTTAAAAAAATATCCAAGATTTTAATAAACTTCTCCCTAATATCATCATCAGAAACCTCTGGGATAGCCTTAAGTCTTAACAAAATTCCTTCTCTCTCGATTTTAATAGAGACAGATTATCTAGTTCTCTTTCCATCTCTCTGTGAATAACTTCTTACACTCCAAAATTTCCACTTTGTCATTAATTTATTTTACATCTCCAGTCACTTGTTTTACAAAGCTTTCCATCTTCTTAACCTCTTCTTTCATCTCCTCTTTCATCTTTACAAGTCTTTCATCCATTCTTTTTTTCAAAAGCAGTCAATCTGGTATCAAGTGATTCACCTAACTTATTGCCAAGCTGTTCATACATTTTCTGAAGAAAATCTGGTGTAATTCCTCTCTCTGTGGGTTATTTTAATCATTCTCTCCTCCCTTCCTCCCAATTCTTGCTGCTTTTCAAGTAGTTGCCATTATGATGTTATAATCCAAAAATGAAAATGTTTCAAACATCAGAAAAGAGATGGAATTGAATATTCTTTATTGGCCAAGTGTGATCACACAAAGAATTTGTCTCTGGTACAGAAACTCTCATTGTACATTCAAAGCAACAGAGTAATAATAATCATACTATGATACCCAAAAGGAAAAAGCATACCTCCCCATTTGTTTTCCTCATTTGTCTTCCTGTGCATTAATACTTATATATTAATGAGATATCATAATTACAGTCAGCATTACAATTCTCATTCTACATAGTCAAAATCTCAGTCTGGCTCATTATTGCAGTCACCATTTTACAATTTTATCCTCTTTTGTAGAATAAATAAATGCCCTGAATAAATAAATACCCAACAGTGCAATCAGTTGAAGTTTAAAAAAAGAGGTAGTGAAGATTTAAGACATTTTTAATTATCTTAATTTCAGTCTTTATCAATGCAATGGCTCAGCAGTTAAAGATACTGGGCTTGTTGGCTGGAAAGCTGATAGTCGGGTTCGAGACCTGAGCATCACATGACTGGGTGAGCTTCTATGGCTTGCTGCAGTTCCTACCCATACAACAGTTTGAAAGCATGTGGATGTGAGTAGATAATTAGGTATCATTTCAATGGGGAGGAAACAACGCCCTGTGATATCATGTTGGCCACATGGCCACAAAAACAAGGCTGGGATTCTATCTGCTCGGACCTTTTCTATAGAACCGGTTGTTACGATTCTGCACAGTTTGGAGAACCGGTAAATCACACCACTGGCTGGCCCCGCCCCACCCACTTACTCCTTACCTGGCGTGCCATCCAACTTGCCTGCATTGTGCCTTCACCTAATTTTTGGTAAGTTGCTATTTTTCCTTTTTTTCCCCAACTGTCAGCTGTTCCGACTATCAGCTGTGCCAGGAGATTTAGATTAGCTAGAAAGCAGGAAATCGTTGGATTTCTTGCTTTCTAGCTTAGCTAAAAGCAGAGCTGAACCTTTCTTAGGACCGAAGCTTCTATTTTTCAGTGCAGGCTCAGGTAGCAGATTGCAGAAAGGTAGATCTCTGAGTGAATCTGTGATTCTGTGAGCAACTCAATCTGCCTGCCTGCTTTGCCTGATTTGGGGTAAAAGTTGCTCTCTTTTTTTAATAAAAAAATTCGATATTTACATAAATATTTACATACAAGCCACACCCAGCCAGGTCACGTGACCACCTAGCCATGCCCAGTCAGCAAGCCACATCCATCCAGTCACATGACTACCAAGCCACACCCACAAATTAGGCCACACCCACAGAACCGGTTAAGAAATTAGAATCCCACCCCTGCACAAAAACATCTTCAAACAGTGCTGGCTCATGTCCTCAAGGTGGAGATGAATGCCAACCCCTTGAGTCCGCAACAACTAATGGAGTAATATCAACAGGGGCTCCTTTCCAGTCTTCAACTCAAATCTTTAAAGTTCTGTTTGCACATTGTTGGAATGAAATATCTATTTATTTATTTCTTTATCTAATTTATATATCTGCCCATCTCAGCCAAAGTGACTCTGGGCTGAGTACAACAAAGCTAAAACAGTAAATATATAAAGAACAGAACAGAACAAGAAAATACCAGGCAATCTATATGCTCAGAATACATTTGCATGAATGAATTAATCAGAATAGGGATGGAAGGGACCTTGGAGGTCTTAGAATAGAATAACAGAGTTGGAAGGAACCTTGGAGGTCTTCTAGTCCAACCCCCCGCTTAGGCAGGAAACCCTACACCACTTCAGACAAAGGGTTATCCAACATCTTTTTAAAAACTTCCAGTGTTGGAGTAGTTCCCAACTTCTGGAAGCAAGCCGTTCCACTGATGAATTGTTCTCCCAGTCAGGAAATTTCTCCTTAGTTCTAGGTGGCTTCTCTCCTTGATTCGTTTCCATCCATAGTTTCTTGTTCTGCCTTCAGGTGCTTTGGAGAATAAGTTGACCCCACTTAACTACTTGGAGTTTGGATTTGATTTTCTGGGCTTGGAGGAAATAGATTTCATTTTCTTGCAGATAGAGTAACCAATGTGGCTTGTTTTATGGTCGTCTGTTTTGTTGTGAGGTTTTTGTTTTTTTTGCTAAAGCCAGAAAAATGATGGACTATTTGCTGTTATTTACTGAGGTGGAAAGCCAACTCATATATCATTATTGCACAGGATGACTTCTACACGCTAGTCAACTCATAGGATCTCAAATTAACCAATTACTTTAAACCCTGTATCATTGTTAAATACACTGGGATGCCAACAGTTCTTTTCTTCAAGGACATAATTAGTTCCTTATTGCTGAATGAACTCATCAATCAAGAGGAAATATGATACAATGTCTTGACTTCTGGTTTAGGAAATGAACTAGGATCCCAAACCAGATCCAGGTCTTCTTTCTAACTGATTAGAAACCCTGACTTCAGATGTCCAAATAATCAATCCATATTCTTGAATGACATATCCCACAAAAGATCTTTTTGCTGGGGGAAGAGAAACTATAAAGCTGGACCCAATGCATTGTGATGTCTGAAGTCAAAATTTTGGGCTTTATTTAGCACGCACCCATTGTCCTCGGAGCGATCCTTACAATCAATTCCCTTCGCTTAGCAGGCATCCCCTGTCTGAGCCGCTCCCCGAATGCTGCAACCAGAAAAGCCCTTTTCCTGTATGCAGAAAAGCTCCAATTGCTCTCGGGATGGCAATCCCTTTTCCTATTAGCGATTCATGGCGTAAATCAAGTCCCCGATTTTCTGTTTGAACAATGCAATGAGTTTATTTTACTCTTTTGACCTTAAATAACCAACTGATCTTTCAAGGAGAGGAGCTTGAATAACAACACGGTTTAATCAAAAGCTTGACTTCCCGCTGCCAGCGTCTTGCCTTGTTCTTTACAAATGTTTCCGTTGGTGAAATATTTAGTTCACCTTGTTCTTCCCACCGGGAGGTCTCAGAAGCAAGAACTTTAATTGTGAGAACAAATTTCTCGGGACACTTTCTTGGCATTCGGGATCTCCGTTGGAGAAAAGGTCTTTTGCAGCTCATTAGGAATTCTGCTGAATTCCAACATGTTCCCCGTAACCACAGTAGAGGTGTTGTTTTTTAATCCCTAGACAGCAGAAGGTGTTGTGTGAAAGGTCAGCGTTGTGGTCTGCCGGCAGCCTGCAGAGACGGCAGCAGAGTCGGACAGTGGGGAGGAACATGGGCCACTTTCTGGAGTCTGGGGAGGGCTCGGACGAGGGATCTGCATCTGACACAGAGATGGGGCCAGGGTCATCTGGGAGTTATGTGCTGAGTCTGGAGCCTCCAGAATCTGACAGCAGCAAGGCAGAGGAATAGGGGGAGCCTGTTCCCATGCACGCTTGCGTAGAACTGCCAGAAGGCAAGAACGGTTAAGACAAAAGGGGTGACTCGGGAGTAAGGCTTGGAGGTGATTGGCCTCTCCCATAGGACATAAAGGAGGAGCAAAGGGACATGAGCCTTGGCAGGAAGCAACTTTGTTCACTCTGGTCGGCTTAAACTCTGAAGCTCCATGTTGACTTTGTGCTCCGTTTGGCCTTGTACAGCTAGTTGGCAATTTAGTCTTTGGCACCATTTCAAGGGAGATAAAGGTGGGTGCTTATCAGCCTTATCCCAAAAAGACTGTGGCAGACTTCTGTTGGGCTCTTCATAAACTATTTGGGGCCCATTATGGCCTGTGAATGCATATAATTCACAGCTGTTGAAATAAAACAAAAGGTCTTTGGGAACAGTGTGTGATTGTTACTGTCTCAGGAAGCCTTGGTTAGAACAGCCAGTGGTCAGGGCACAGCAAAGATCCTTGTCTCTTGGGGAATATTTGCAAGGGGAAATTGGAAAAAAATGCAAAACAAATTGCAAAAAAGAGAGAAAAGAGTGCACCCATGGACAACCAACCAGCAGTCAGAAAAAAGGATAAAAACTCTTTAATTCCACACCATGTGGATGGACTTAACTATGGTTTGAACTGAGAAACTCTAAGCACTCTAGAACAAGCCAAGGCCCCCAAACGCATGGGGGTTTCTAGAAGCCTGGCATTCTGACAAGTTAGCCATCAACAGACACATAGATGTAACATATAAACAGAGAAAAGTAAGGTTTTACACTTAGGCAAGAGAAACCAAATGTACAAGTACAGATTAGGTGAAACCTGGCTTAAAAGGAGTAAACTGTGAGAGGGATCTTGGAGTCCTAGTGGACAATCACTTAAGCGTGAGCCAGCCCTGTGCGGTGGCAGCCATAAAGCCAATGAAATCCTAAATTGCATCAACAGAAAGATAGAATCAAGATCATGTGGAGTATTATTACTGCTTTATAACACATAGATATAGACGATATGCATATGCCATTCAAAAGAGACAATCCATAAGCCGAAAAGGGAAGAAAAAGTCCAAAAACTCACCAGCCATCAACACCCAGATGAGCATAGATTAACTCCAAGACTGACATCAGCCCAACAATCCAGTAAACAGTACCCCAATCAAGAAACTGCCAAAGAAGCCAACAATAAACAGCCCAACCAAAGAAATTCTCTCCCGCCAACAGTGACAGGGCAAGCCACCAGAATAAAAATTGAGAGCAAACCCCATTCCTTCCTGGCACTGATGATGTTACCTAGTTTGAGTAATGAAACGTCTGCAAGAAAACCACCAAGCTCAGAGAGCACCAAGGAGCCCAGAGTTGTTGCTGTTCCTCCTCCTCCTCCTCCTCCTCCTCTTCCTCCTCCTCCTCCTCCTCCTCCTCCTCTTCCTGCTCCTCCCAAACCCAATTCCCTTCTAGCACTGATGGTGTTGCCTATTTGGGTCA
>NW_020769351.1:2400030-2429275 GCF_900518735.1 Pseudonaja textilis
GCTCCTCTCTGCATACCCTACCCACCCCCTTCTGGCACTGATGATATTACCTAGTTGGATCATGAAATGTCTGCAAGGAAACAAGCAAGCTAAGAGAGCACCAAGGACCCCTCAGTTCGTTGTCCTCCTCCTCCTCCCACTCACAAACCCAATTCCCTTCTAGCACTGATGGTGTTGCCTATTTGGGTCATGAAACATCTGCAAAAAAACCCACCAAGCTTAGAGAACACCAAGGACCTCTCAAAGGGAAATTAGTGGAATAAATGATGACTCCCCAAAGGATCTGATTTTCTCTCAATCGTCTAGTTCACATGACAAATAAGCCATAATGGAATTTGAGTTTTTCTTAGCAAAATGTGAGAACTGGCTATTGAAATGGGCAAACATGGGTTTATGGTTTAACCGTGTGTTGTTGTGTCTGTGGTCGAGTATGACGTACTCATTGAATCACTGTTTGAATAACCATGGTTCAGACCACCATCTAAACTAAGTTTAATCTTTTTTTTTTCCCCTTTGGAGCTGAGTTGGGGGAAGGAAAAGATTTCAGCAGAAAAGAGGATTTGGGAGAAATTCTTTGGAGTGGAGTTCTTACACTTGCTCAAGGCTTAAGAGGCCACTAAGAGCTGTGTGACTATTCCATCATTCCAGGTCGCATCTGGTCTTACATGGTGGAGAAAAGAGGTATATACAAACTGTGTCATAAAAATGACGTATGGTAAAAAAAAAATGTAGGAAGCTGCTAAAGAATGACGCAAGCATTGCCTTCACATCATGGGTGTGATCACTTCATGATGCAAAGAGCATCTTCCTGATGTCATTCTAGATCAGATGTTTTCCTTGGTGGCCTCCTGGGCAGTAGAGGGTTCCTACATTGGTTGCTACCGGTTTGGTGGGCGATCATGCATCCACCCTTGCGCCTCCCCAATGCACATGGTGTGTGTGCCCCTAACACACCAATCAGCTGAGAGGAAGAAGAAATGAAAAGCTAGGAGTGACCATCCCACCTGCCCATGTGCTTGTCGCTTCTTTTATCCTCTCAGCTGATCATCAGAGGAACAGGTTCGGCCAACCGGATCAGGTTTTTTTTTTACTACTGGTTCAGGGGAACCGGTAATGATTTTCACCACCAGTTCACCCAAACCGGGGTGAACCGATAGTATACCACCACTGCTCCTAGCCTCCCCACATCTTCTCAGAGCTATGGAAGAACGTCAGGAATGGATTCCTTGTAGGAGAAGAGCATTTAGATTTGGAGCAGGCATGGAGGGTCAGAAAAGGCCCAAAAATGTTACTGGTGACATCTGTTTCCCACAAAACATTGATGCCAAAACACCAACGGGGAAGACATTCTCAACTTCTTAGAGGAACAGGAGAAAAACAGAAGCCGCTTTCTCAGAAGGAAGAACACTTTGAGAAGTTGCAAGATTTATTTCCGTTCTGTAGTGCTTGGTTGACTCACCTCTCATCCTTTCCTTAACAAACCTGCTGTCCTCCACTCTCCTACGCATCATCCTGGGGTTATTTTCTTCTACATCCTAACCTTTCTTCTCTCGGTTTGGTCATTAGCACCCATAATAACCCAGGCAGAGAGCAATTAGCATCCCTGAAAGAAAAGAAAAATCACACCAGAAGCCTTCGTTGGTAAAGTTAAAAGCATCCTCTTTAATATCATTATAAAATAGACTGCCCCGCTATACCTCACTCTAACCCTGGAGTGTTGTGAACGTGCCTGAGAAATACAGTCTCCATGGATTCCTGTAATTTCCATGTGTGTGTATGTGTGTGTGTGTGTGTGTGTGTGTGTGTGTGAAAGGCAGTAACAGTTACTTGTTATTTGTCATTTGTTACAGTCACTTGTACATCGTACAAGTACGCCTATCAAACCTACACTTATGTATATATACAGTATATTACCTATATATATTACCAACCTAGAAATTAGAAATTTTATGACAGCGAGAACAATCAACCCATGGAACAGAAGTAGCCTTCAGAAGTTGTGGGAGCTTCATCGCTGGAAGCTTTCAAAAAGAGACTGGATTGCCACCATCAGAAATGATATAGGGTCTCTTGCTTGGGTGGGGAGGGAGTTGGACTAGATGACCTACAACATCCCATCCAACTCTTCTATTCTGTTATTACGTTTCTAGTTAGAGTTTAACCTAACCCAAAGCCCTGGGTATTTCTGCTGGCCTTCAATCATCTCCTACTGAGGTCTAACCCTGAGTAGCTTCCTGAGATGAGATCAAGATCAACCCCGGTATTTGATTGACTGAGAAATACTTCCTCCTTTTCAATTGGGTACAGCCAAATAATTCTATTTATATACGTGTCGGTTTTCTTGTTGGTAGCTGTCCATCTCAATAAATGATATTGGGCAGTATACATCATAAGACATAGAAATAATTAGAATCTGAAGGAAGGACAAGAAGCAACAGTTGGAAACGTATCAAAGAGAGATCCAACCTAGAACTAAGGAGAAATTTTCTGACTGTTAGAACAATTAACCAGTGGAACAATTCGCCTCCAGAGATTCTGTATGCTCCATCACTGGAGGTTTTCAAGAAGAGACTGGACAGGCATTTGTCCATAATAATACAGGGTCTCCTGCTTTAGCAGGGGATGGACTAGAAGACTTCCAAAGTCCCTTCCAATAGGTTGCTATGATTCAGGACAAAAGAATTGACAAGGAGCACATAAAAGAATCAAAGAGGTTTTTTAAAAAATATTTTTGGGGAATTGTGTGTTTCTATGTAAAATTTAGTTTTAAAGGCGTTAAAAAGGGGAGAGAATAGGAAGGCCTGCACAAATACAATCAGAATCATTACTTTGTTCATAAAAAAATAAATATATAAAATAAAGTGAGCTATCATAGTGTAAAAGAAATGTAGGGTGGAGTATTTATTTAATCGATCGATTCCCCCATTTTCCGAATATTAGTAGATCAGAATTGAAAACTGGAAAAGGTTGATCTAATGGTATCAAATTAAGACTGAAAAATTAAAAACGTCCACTAGGTAAAGGTAATGTTTCCCTTCGCACATACGTGCTAGTCTTTTCTGGCTCTAGGGGGCGCTGGTGCTCATCTCCGTTACAAAGCTGAAGAGCCAGCGCTGTCCGAAGATGTCTCCGTGGTCATGTGACCGGCAGGACTAAATGCCAAAGGTGCATAGAATGCTGTTACCTTCCCACCAAGGGGGTCCCTATTTTTCTACTTGCATTTTCAAACTGCTAGGTTGGCAGAAGCTGGGATAAGTAGCAGGAGCTCATTCCATTATGCGGCGCTAGGGATTTGAGCTGCTGATCTGCCGACCTTTCTGACTGACAAGCTCAGCGTCTTAGCCACTGAACCGCTGCGTCCCATAAAAACGTTGTTTGCCCGTGTGTTATTGCGGATTGAAGCTGAAGTAGTCGTTGACAGGTAGGACGTTTAGCAGACAATTTAGTGTACTACGCCTTTTACGTGGGCATGGAAAACATCTCAGAAGGGACTCTCCCTGGTTTCTTAGGCTGTAAAGGTGAGGGGGGGAAATGTATTTTCAGATCTACAAGGTTGATTGACTACCTTGTGAAATAGTCCAGACAGGAAGAACACCCAGGTGAACTAATTCTGCTTTATTGTAAGGTTACAATAACAGAATCTTGTTCTCATTCTCAAAACCTGCAAGGGAAAAGCTCCTAGGCATTTGACATTGCTTCTAGTTTGGTGTGTAGTTTAGCAAGAACTTGGTAGAGCAAGAATCATGATTTTTTTTTTAATTCCCCAGGCCAACCTATTCTTTTTTCTTTTTTGCTTTCTCCTTTGAATGGGAACAGAATTTGGAACTAGGAGAAAAACCTTCGTAGTGGTCTTCAAAGTTTAGTATCTCATTAGTGAGGAAGAGGTGAAAAGGTAAATTGGGGTGAATAGTAGCCCTGTTCTTGAAATCCTCGATATGATTTCCTATTGCATTATTTGGGGTGCGTCCCTTTTTCCTCTCTCCTTTAAAAATGTGATTAGCTTGGTTATTTGAAAGGGGTGGCATGTCTCTCTGGCTTCCAAAGGCTTTGAAAAAAGAGTTTATTAGGAGGATTCCTTTCAAATAATTTGGTAAGTACATGAAAGAAATCAGGTTGGATCAGAAAACTAAGGCTATAACTGAGAAGCAAAAATCGAGATGAGCTTCAATAGCAGCCCAGCTCCGGTAGCTTTAAGCAATGAAGACATGTGGACTTCAACTCCCAGAATTCCCCAGTCACCATGGCTGGCTAAGTCATCCTGGGAGTTGGAGCCCACCTTTCTTAAAATTCCCAAGGTTGAGAAACATTGCTCTAAGGGAAATCCAATCACCACCGTTCGTTTAATGACCATTGAAAGTTACCAGCGACACTGAAGGAAGTGAGCATTTTTCACACTTACAATCCTTGTAGATCTCCCTGGTCACGTGATCAAAATTTGGGCACTTGGCAACCAGCATGAATCTACAATGGTTGCACTGTCCTAGGGGGTCACGTGATCACCCTTTGCCAGCGGGCATCTGACATGCAAAGTCAATTGAGGAGGCCAGATTCACTTAATAACCCCATGAGTCACTTAACTGCAGTGATTTGCTTAACAACTGTGGCAAAAAATAGATAGATAGATAGATAGATAGATAGATAGATAGATAGATAGATAGATAGATAGATAGATGATAGATAGAAGATAGATTAGAGGGCGAGAGATGATAGATAATAGATAAATAGAATATAAATAGATAGAAGAGATAGATAGATAGATAGATAGATAGATAGATAGATAGATAGATAGATAGATAAAAGATAGATAGATAAAAGATTAGAGAGAGATGGTAGATAATAGATAAATAGAATATAGATAGATAGTAGATAGATAGAAGATAGATAGATAGATAGATGATAGATAGATAGATAGATAGATAGATAGATAGATAGATAGATAGATAGATAGATAGAATAACTTTATTGTCACTTTGAATGTACACTAATTGTCACACATTAAAATGAAATTTCGTTGCATACAGCTCTCAAAGGATCACCACCTTCAATATACACTACCTAGATTTTACAAAATAAATAAATACAGAATTGTGCACACACCCACATATATTATATGATGCAGAGAAACAGCACAGTCAAGTTCGGATGTATACAAGTACGTAGTGAGAAAAATGAATCTTGTGAGTTTGCCGGACAGATGGCGCAAGGAGCAAAGCAGTTACAGAATATGGGGTGCAATTCACTCAGCCCAACCTTTTGGGGCACCAGGGACCGGTTCCGTGGAGAGAGATTTTTTTCGTGGACTGGAGGGGGCGTGTTTCTCAACCTTGGCAATTTTAAGAAAAGTGGATGCCTCAAGCTGAGACCAGCCCTGAGCGTTTTTAGGAGCAGGCCACCTGTGAGAAAGCGGGTCAAAAAAAGTCAAGATGGCAGCCACTGTCGTGCAATCCAGGCCGCGACCTTTTGACTGTGCACACTGCGTAAAGTAGCATAGCATCAGTTGTGCAACCATGGCTGCGATTTCCCTCTTCCCCACACCCCCCTTTTTTTTGACACTCCTGTTTAGCAACCTGGTGGAGTACAGGTAGATCTGTTTGTGGTTTGACTTCTCCTTTGATGGCGAAGAATTCGCAGTTCGGGGAGCGGAGCTGAGCCCCAGTGGACAAAGTCTCTTTCAGATCAATGCAGTCGGTTAAAATCCCAGAGAAAACAATTAACTTCGATCAAGCCTTCATCTGGCCCAGATGGAACCCTCAACTGCTGGTGGGGGGAAGCATTAAATATCAGTCTATTTATGGCAAGAGCCTTAAAATAGCTGTAACATTTCTCTGACTCGTTCCCTTGGGCTTTTATGAATCTTCGCCTGAATTATGTATGGCTCCCGTTTCATTCCATCCCCAAAGCCAACCCTTTTCTCTCAAACACGCGGCACTGATTGAGTTGCTCAACTTCCCAGGGAAAAAAAGAAAGAAAGAGGAAAGAAAATAAAAGGGAGAGAGATGAAAGAGAGAAAAATAATCACCATATGCAGCCCAGCTGTTGATTAATTCGGGCAAATAGAAGAGGAATCCAAAATGTTTTATCGCCAGAGAGAAGTTCGGGTAATGCCAGATGCTTTCCCAGGTGGAATACAATGAATCAGAATAGAGCTGGAAGGGACCTTAGAGGTCTTCTAGTCTAACTCCCTGCTTAAGCAGGAGACCCTATACCATTTCAGATAAATGGCTGTCCAGTCTCTTCTTCAAAGCCTCCAGTGATGAAGCTCCCACAACATCTGAAGGCAACTTCTGTTCCACCGGTTGATTGTCCTCACTGTCAAGAATTTTCTGCTTAGTTCTAGGTTGCTTCTCTCCTTGATTAGTTTCCATCCGTTGCTTCTTGTCTTGCCTTCTGGTGCTTTTTGCCCGCGGATATATTTAATTGGAATGATGACACCCAGCCTGTGGATGGGCTCCATTGGAGAATCTGGTTGATGAGACACCCAGGGGAGAGGGGGAAAAACAGGGTCACGGGGGACTGTAAATGACGTAGGGCAGAGTTGGCTTCATACAAAGCAGTGCCAGTATGTCGCCTCTAATGAATCCTTTGAAGTTTTTTTTTGAAGTTTGGCTCAAGGATCACGATTGAATTAGGGTGATTGCTGGAATCCTGACACTTAACTGCAACGATTCACTGAAAAACTGTCGCACGAAAGGTCCCACGATGGGGCAAAACGCAATAACGGTCTTGTTGAGCAGCAGAAATGTTGGACTCATTTTTGGACGTAAGTTGAGGACTCCGTATTGAAGGCTAGCTAAGAACCAGAGAGGGAGAGAGAGCATGAGGATGACCGAAACTGGGAAAGGGCCGCCTGCGTGGGTCATTCCTGGAAGGCAGCCCTGATGCCGCATGATTTTATAAGTCGCCTTCCCCAAATTGAGGGTCAAAATGTTAATGAATTGTTTGCAGGGGGGGTTGCACCCAGGATTAATATTCTTCCTGAGGCGCTGCAGTTGGCACCTCTTTTCATGCAGCCTCCGTGACTTTGCATGGGGCACCCAATCGCGGCCATGTTTCTGCAAGGGCGAGCGATGTGGCACCAGGGTTGCTCAAACATCTTCACGGGGAGGATAAATGGGAAAAACAGAGGGGAGGGAATAAAACTCTGGAAGAGGGAAGTGTGGGATTAAGTCAGAGGCCTCTAGATAGGTCAAAAAAGTCAAAATAGTCTGTGCAATGAATGCCCTGCCCTTTCGATGTGCTTATTTTAAAAGTCTTGGGGGTAGCGAGGGGGTCAGTTCAATTCATATTTGTTTTGTCCTTCCGCCGGTCAAAGAGCAGGATTTTGATGGCACCGTTGCCTGCTTGCTCTCCTTGAGACATCTACAGCTTAGACTTCTATTTTCCATTAAAATGAAAGCAATCCTTTTAATCTTCTAGCTTTTTTATTTTTAATTTGATCCCCAACGGAGGTCTGACTTCAGGCAGTATCTGAATTCCCTTTCTGAGTTTGCAGGCGGTATTTTGAACCGCAAGCCAATGGCACAAGCTGGCGTCTGAGTTTTTTTTTTTTTTTAATGTAAATCCAGCCAAAACCGAACATAGCAAATTTGCACGTAAAGCAGACCCTCGGATCTTTTTGCTGTAGGTTTGAGGAGGCAGGTTGTGTGAATTTGCGGCACCGGCTAGGCAGGGGCACACCTGTGGTTGGATAGTTGTGACGCAGGCTGGGAGACAAAGGGCACATCTAGAAAGCTATAACCAGAGAGAGACTGAAATGATCAAACATGGATTACGCAGAGAAAATAGTCACAGTTGCATGACGATGTTGTAATTTATGTTTCATCATATGTTCTCCCCCAGTCACAGCCACTCATATGGGCAATCTCTCTCTGTGTGTGTGCATGCATCTAGAGTCCTGCATCCGGTTTTGGTCACCACCCTATAAAAAAGATGTTGAGACTAGAAAAAGTGCAGAGAAGAGCAACCAGGATGATTAGGGGACTGGAGGCTCAAACATACAATGAATGATTGCAGGAACTGGGCTTGGCTAGTCTAGGGAAGAGAAGGACCAGGGGAGACATCATAGCAGTCTTCCAATATTTGAGGGGCTGCCCCAGAGAGGAGGAAGGGGTCAAGCTATTTTCTAAAGCGCCTATAGACAAGGAATAATGGAAACTGAACAAGATTTAACTTGGAAATAAGAGGAAACTTTCTGACAGAACAATCAACCCATGGAACAGAAGTTGCCCTCAGAAGTTGTGGGAGCGCCATCACTTGAGACTTTCAAGAAGAGACTGAACTGCCATTTGTCAGAAATGGTGTAGGGTCTCCCACTTGGGCGGGGGGTTGGACTAGATGACGTATAAAGTCCCTTCCAACTCTGATAATGTGATTTGACCTTCAAATCAGTGTTGTAAGATTTTTCAGAAGTAGTTTGCCAATGCCTTCATCCTAGGGTTGAGAGAAAGTGGCTGGCCAAAGGTCATCCAGTTGGCTTCATATCTAAGATGGGATTAGAACTTGTAGCCTCTGGTTTCTGGCTTGGAGCTTTGAATTACTACACCAAACTGGCTTTCTACTGGACGTATTTTTGTAAGAAGATTCAAGTTAAAAAAGAAGAGATATCCAACTCAGGTCAGGATACGCCTATGATGTTAAAATTTTGCTATTTACAAGAAATCCTTGATTTATGATCACTCACTTAAGAACTCTTGAAAGTTATGATGGATTAAAAAAAAAAACAGTTACAACCGGTCCTCAAAGTTATAACTGCTGTACCATCCCCACAGTTACATGATTGCATTTTGAGTATTTAGCAATCGGCTTGTGTTAACAACCATGGTGACTTATGTAATGACCATTGTAAAAACTGATGAAATTAAATCTGGTCATGTTAAATGTGCCTCAAATTAGGACTGAAATTCTGATCTCAAATCAAGAACTGCTTGTAAGTCTAATAGATCTCTTATTTCTCCAGACAAGTAGAGTCTCTTCTCTTTCTTCATTTTCCCTTTCTTCTCTTCTCATCTCTATTCTTCTCTTTGTTCTTTTTCTTCTCCACATTCTCCTTTTCTTCTCTTTTTTCTCATCTCCTCTTCTCTTCACTCTCTTTCTCTTCTCTTCTCTTCATTCTTTTTCTTCTTTTCATTCTCCACACAGACCTTCAAGGTTTAATCTGAACAGAGTGAACGACTTTGCTTCCTGCAAAGGTTTTGTCATCTTTGCATTTCCTTTATACCTTATGGGAGGGGCAATTACCTCCCAGCCTTACTCCCGAGTCGCTCCTTTTGTTTCAGCTGCTCTTGCCTTCTAGCAGCTCTGTGCACATGTGCCCTGGGAACAGGCTCCCGCTGTTCTTCTGCCTCGCTACTGCCAGACTCTGGAGGTTCCAGAGTCAGCACCCTACTCCCAGATGGTCCTGGCTCCATCTCTGCCTCGGACACAGGACCTTCGTCCAAGTCCTCTCCAGACTCCTGGACTGGTCCCCGTTCGTCCCCACTGTCCGATTCTGCTGCCATCTGCACAGGCTGCCAGTGAACTACAACAGGTTTAAACAAATACACAAAAAGGAGAAGATTAGAGGCCTACCTGCCTCCCAAGATTTTGGAGTTACCCAGCCCATTCCAAAGCATAGAAATCAAGGCACCCATCGGCCTTTCCACTCGTCACAAATATCCGATGATTTCAAAAAAACCGTTGGTGACATGTACTCTCGACTATATCCTGTTGCCACCTGACATCATAAAATCTGGATTAAGGGGGGTTTACGTCTGGAGCACTTAAATCTGCCACCTATAACTGTCAGCCATTAATAAGATGAAGGTTCTTGTTAATGTCAAACAAATTCTTTCTGCCCCCTTCTCTGTGGCATTTCTCCACCTCACCCTCGATCTTAATAGCCTGTTTAGTCATCTTCATTCTTCTCTGCTAAAAAGCCCCAGCTGCGTACTTGGGTTTTCATGGCATTTATTAAAAAAGTCTATTGTGGCAACGTTCCCATGATCAACTTAATAAGGCGGTGCGATGCTGAGATCTGGTACCCAAAGGTGTTCCAAGGCACACAGAGGCGAGTCTAGGACAACTGGCCACAGCCAACTTGCCACGGCTACTTGCCACGGGACAAGCCACTGTGGAACAAGAGTTACAATAACATCGAAGAAATGGTGGAATAGAATCATTTTAGAAAGGATGCAAACGGAGGGACAAAATGAAAAGCAAGTGACAAGAAATAAAATATGCTTTTAATTATTGTAAATAATTCGATTGGATTGTTGAAATTGTCCTGGGGCAAGCTGGCTGTGATAAATGTCTGTGGAGATCCTCAGTCATCCAGATCATGGTTATCCCAAAGGTGTTTTTTGTTCAAGGGGCAACTGGATTTTCTGGTTTTTTCTTTGAAGACATTTCACTTCTCATCCAAGAAGCTTCTTCAACTCTGAATGAATGGTGCGGAATGGAAGGGTTTATATTCCTTGCAGATAGCTGGTCATTTGCGTGCTTTTAGAGAGTCGTTAAGGCCACCCGTCCTCAGGGTCACCTGAGTGGTGCTAATGGGTATGGAGACTTTTGGGGAACTGTTGAAAGGACTGTGTTGTAGGTTGGAGATAGATGGCGTTGTATCCCTCCCCCTCTGTTGAGGAAGGGCTGTTCAATTTTGACATAGATAGCCTCTTTGACCCCTCTTTCAAACCAGCCATCCTCTCTGTCCAAAAGGTGGACTTTGTTGTCTTCCAAAGAGGGACCTGTGTGTTTTAAATGCAGATGGACTGCTGAATCTTGCAACAGTTGCAGCATCCATCCCTGTGGTCATGTGATCAAATCTCAGACCCTTGGTAACTGGCATGTACTTATGACTGTTGCACAGTCCCAAGGTCATGTGACCCTTTTTTGTGACCTCCTGACAAGCGAAGACAATGGGGAAACCACTTAATGACCGAATTACTAACCTAACAACACGGCAGTGATTCATTTAACAACTGTGGCAAGAAAGCCGGTCAAAATGGAGCAAAATTCACTTCACAGCTGCCTCGCTTAGCAGCAGGAATTTTGCGCTCAGCTGCCTGTACGTAACCAACTTCCAGAAAAGACTAGGGGGGCATTCAGACAGCATCTCAGCTCAGTCAGTGTTGAGCCTATGTACTTGGTGTGTGTGTGTGTGTGTCTGTCTGTCTGTCTGTCTGTCTGTTTCTGCATGTGGGACTTAGTGTGCTATACACAGCCAGCCCACTGTCTTCCTTGATAACTCAAGCTATTTTGCAACACACATGCGCACATCCCTCCCAAAACCAAGTTAATTCAAAGTCCGACCGAGATGCCTTGTACAAACCCCCCACCTACGAATTAACACTAATAAGCACACTGGAGACTTTCAAGAAGAGACCGGACTGCCATATGTCAGAAACGGTGTCGGGTCTCCTGCTTGGGCAGGGGGTTGGACTAGATGACCTACAAGATCCCTTCCAACTCTGATGATCTGTTACATTAAAACTCTCAGCGATTTACAGCTTCATCCAGGAAACCGAATCCTGGCTTTTGACGTTAATTTGCAATGCCTTATGTATATATTGATATTCCAAGGGGAAAAAAAAATACTGCATAATTTTGTGTAATGCTCAGCAATTTATCTGTACTTCTGCAAGATCAGAACCTGGTACGGTGTGTGTGTGTGTGTGTGTGTGTGTGTGTGTGTTAGTGGCTTGCTTGGTTCAGCAGCTGAGCACTGCATGCCATTAAACCCTTGTCGGATTTTGTGATTAGTGGTTTGCTTGGGATGTTTCCCTTAATGAGCAAACAGCTGTTTCAGGAGATTTGCCATCCCACCTTTCCACCTCCTGCTGGGTCGTGGCTGTCTTGGTTTTCTTTCCACCTTCAAGGCAGCCAAAGGAACTCTTCTTATTCTAGAGGACAATGCAGGTGTCATCTGTAGAAGGACGTCACCCGGGGGGGGTGGAGAGTTGGCCTGTCCAAGATCAGCCGCTGCTTTAAAACACCGAGAATTTTATTGTGATCTTCCGCTTTGATTTCTTTGTTTTAACTTGATATACCACCGACGGTGGAAATTTCGGACGAGAAAAGCCCTGTTAACACCTAGGCATCGCACGCGGTTAAAATAGCAATTAAAATAAACAAGGAATGCAAATAGAATTAATAATTAAAATTTGGAGTCGGCAATTAAATGCCTGTAGAAAAATATGTGCTTTCAAGACCTAACGAAGAGGCTATTCTGGAGAGAGTATCTTCCAAAGAGCTGGATCAAGATAGGGAGAGCTTGATCTGGATTGGGCACCAGGCAGGCATGCAGCAACTATGGGAATACTTTTAGCTAGTTACCTAGGTGGAGAATGAAACAGACGAACCAAGCTCAGAGAACACCAAGGACCCCACAATCCTCGTCCTTCTTCTCTCCTCTCCTCCTCCTCTTCCTCCTCATCCCAAACCTTACTACCTTCTAGCACTGATGATGTTGCCTTGTCTGGTAATGAAATGTCTGCAAGAAAACAACCAAGCTCAGAGAATGCCAAGGACCCCACAATCATCTTCCTCCTCCTCCTCCTCCTCTACTTCACAAACCTCATTCCCTTCTAGTACTGATGATATTGCCTTGACTGCTAATGAAACATCTGCAACAAAACAATCAAGGTCAGAGAGCACCAAGGACTTCACAATCCTCCTCCTCCTCCTCCTCCTCCTCCTCCTCCTCCTCTTTGCAAACCTCACTGCCTTCCAGCACTGATCTGCTAATTGCCTTGTCTGCTAATGAAATGTCTGCAAGAAAGCCGCCAAGCTCAGACAGCACCATAGACCTAACAGTTCGATCCTAACCTACAGATATTCTCCTCTATACACACCTTCTCTAGCAGGCCATGCCCCGTGCAACGGTGAAGGTATGATGGTTGAAATAGCATCACGTTGTGGTGACACGAGCTTCACCCCATTAGTACTCCTGTTAAGCTGCATATTATTTTTCCAGTTGCAAAGACACATTTTCGACGCCATGGAAAACACCAAGGAGATTGCAACGAAAGGCTTACAGGCTTTGTGTTTTCACCATTTCTGGGTGGTTCTGCCAGGCCACTTTTGGGTTGACTAACGTGATGCTACAAAATTGGGGCCCTTGTTTGTTGGGGAGGCCCTGGAATGCAGCCTCAGCTTGGCTTCTGCGTGATCACATTTGTGGCTTCCTTGGGAGAAATGTGCACAGCACACAACAGCTACTCAATAGTTGGGACAGTTAAACTCTTGATAAAATTTCCTCCCTCCCTTCCTTTTATCCTTCCAACCTATCTACTTACCTACACAAAAACCTAGGGGTTGTCCTAAGTAGCCTAGATGGAGGAATACAAGCAATGGGGTATCCTAAAGTTTTGCTTTAGGCCAAAGACTCTTCAATATCTTCATAAACAATTTAAGTGAAGGGATGGAAGAGGAACCCATCAAATTTGCAGAACGATACCAAGCTCGTAGGAATAGCCAACACCCAAGAGATGGATCTTGATAGATTCAAACACTGGTCCCTATCTAACAAATGAAATTCAGTGGAGAGAAAAGTAAGGTTTTACATTTAGACGTGGAAAAAAAACAAGTCTGTAGGTCAGATTAGTTTAAACCTGGCTCGATAACAGTAACTGCAAGAGAGATCTCAGAGTCCTAGTGGGCAATCACTTAAATATGAGCCAACAGTGTGCTGCAGCCACCAAAACAGCAAATGCCATCCTAGGCTGCATTAACAAAGGGATAGCAATCAAGATCGTATGTACTGTTTTATAAGCCTTGGTAAGACAACATCAAGAATACCGTATCCAGTTTTGGTTGTACGGTGTAAAAAAGATGTTGAGACTCTTGGAAAGAGTGCAGAGAAGAGCAACAAAGATGATTTAGATGGAGGCTAAAACATATAAAGAACGGTTGCAGGAACTGGGCATGGTTAGTCTAGTGAAGGGACGTGATGGCTCAGTGGCTAAGACGCTGAGCTTGTCGATCAGAAAGGTTAGCAGTTCGGCAGTTCGAATCCCTAGCACCGCATATAATAGAGTGAGCTCCTGTTACTTGTCCCAGCTTCTGCCAATCTAGCAGTTGTATTTTTATACAAACCTACCATTTGTATTTTTGTGGCTTGGAAGTTTCATGGCTTGGAGAACTGTCAGTTATGAAGCAGGGCTGATCTTTAAATACGCAGCTGTTTTGCTTCTGGTACTGATCTGAAAAAGAATGAAGTGGGTGAATGTTAAACGCAAGATTCCTTTTGTATCTTGGCCCTGCTATCCCGATGGGAGAAGTTTCAGTGCATGCACAGAGTGTATTTATCTCTGGGGAAGAAGCTGCTGAACTGTAGCTGTTCGATTAAAATATTTAAAATAGTTAAGTGTCCAGTTCTGGTCACCACAACACACACACAAAAAAGATGCTAAGACCCTAGAAAGTGTGCAGAGAAGAGCAAGAAAGATGATTAGGAGGCTGCAGGCTAAAACATAAGTTGCAGGAATTGGGTTTGGTGGTTCAGTGGCTAAGACGCTGAGCTTGTCGATCAGAAAGGTTGGCATTTTGGCGGTTCAAATCCCTAGCGCCACATGACGGAGTGAGCTCCCGTTCCTTGTCCCAGCTTCTGCCAACCTAGCAATTTGAAAGCATGTAAAAAATGCAAGTAGAAAAATAGGGAGCCCTTTGGTGGGAAGGTAACAGCATTACGTGCGCCTTCGGTGTTTAGTCATGCCGGCCACATGACCACGGAGACGTCTTTGGACAGCGCTGGCTCTTCGGCTTTGAAACGGAAATGAGCACCAGCGCCCCCTAGAGCTGGAAACGACTGGCACGGATGCGCCAGGGGAACCTTTACCTATAGTGAAAAGAAGGACTAGATGGGACATGATAGCAGTCTTCCAGTATTTGAGGGGCTGCCACAGAGAAGAGGGGTCAATCTATGCTCCAAAGCATCCAAAGGCAGAAAAGAAGCAATGGATGGAAACTAATCAAGGAGAGAAATAGCCTAGAACTAAGGAGAAATTTCCTAATAGTAAGAACAATTAATGCAACCATTTGCCTTCATTAGTTGTGGGTGCCCCATCACTGGAGGCTTTTAAGGAGAGACTGGACAGCCACTTGTCTAGAATAGTATAGGGTCTCCTGCTTGAGCAGGGGGGTTGGACTAGACGACCTCCAAGGTCCCTTCCAACTCTGTTATGTTGTTATTCTGTTACGAGAAAACCCTCACGTTCTATGTTCATTTCATTGAGCAATTCAGGGAGAAAGTGAGTAATTATTCCGTTGTAAGTCTTATCTTTCCTGTAATGTTTAATTCTTCAGTTTCAGAGTCAGTAACACATTATTCTGACTTCTATTTCTTTTTCCTTCTTTAGATGACATTTAATTGGGGACTGCTCTTATCTGAACAGGTGCTCGAGAAATGTTTGGGCAAATAATTAAATAAGACTTTTAATGCTAAAATGTCTTGCAACTATTTTATTTTATTTCTAGCTATGGACTACCAACCATCCTTTAGACCAGATCAGCATTATGTCCCAACAGAATTGCAAAGCAGACTTTGGGATATTTGTTCGTTTGTTTACTCTATTTATTAAACTGATTGGCCGCCCATCTTACCACAGGGTAACTCTGGGTGGCTTATAATATTAAAATTATAAAACTATATAAATATAATTATTCTTCTTCTGTGCCCAGATCAAACTTTAAACTGCCAGAAAGAAGCAACAAATAAGTTGTTATTGGTACATGTTTCTGGTAGTAGCCGACATACCAATATCTCTCCATATTTACACCACATATTGTTATCTGCTAACAGCCTCCACTTCAGCATATTGGTTTTACACTTAGGTGCTACAACTCTCAACTTATCCAGGGTCCTCCAAGTAGTATAAGGGAGGTCAAATCAGGATGATACCTGAAAGTTATAGTAAAGAAAAGACGTATTTAATCATTCATATATTAATTGCAGCTAGAATAGTATTTTCTCAAAATTGGAAAAGTGAAAAGGTTCCAATCGAAGAGAACGTGATCACGAAAATATTAGAATGTGCAGAAATGAACAGATTAATGCTGGCAACTAAAGAAAAAGAACAAATTGAATATTGTATGATATGGGAATTATTTTGTCAATGGTTAAATAAAAATGGAAGATAGAAAATATAAGAATATAGAGGAGGAGTTAAGAAGGGGATGGTTATAACAATAAGAAATATCATGCGTAGTAAGTTAAAATAATAATGTAATTATTGTTGTTATGGTAAGGAATTTGTATTAATTAGAAACATTATCGCACAAGATATTTGTACCCAGACGACACATTGTTTAAATGAAAGATGGAATATTTGTAAAATAAAATAAAATATATTTTTTTTAAAGGGAGGTTAGATCCTTCAGCCATATCCTCTTTTAATATTATTCCTTAAATGATGTTGTTCCTTAAATAAATAACGTATGAAAAAGATACTTCTTTTTACAACCCTGTAATTCCTTAATTTGGGGTACAGTCAGGGTGACTGAATGGAGCTGAGCATTTACTGGCCGGATGCCCTTCCCAAGGCCTATGCAGAGTTCACAGCAGATTTTTTTTTTCTTTGTGCCCTGAGAGAGAAACATCTGTCGCTTTTAGGATTGAACTCTCAACCTTCTGAGTGGGAGGTGAGCATCTTCACTTCTAGGCCATCACTCCACTCTACAAAGATACTACATACTTACAAAGATATAACTCTGCAAAGTACATTTGGGGATTTTGGGCTTCCCAGCCTTTGCTGAAGGACAATTCCCGGCATCAGCCACCCATCACTGATCATACTGCCTGGGCTTTGACTGATGGGAATTGTAAATCATTAACAGATGAATTACAATCCGTTTCCCCAGGATCCAAATTTCAAACACTCAGACTAGATCTGTTTTGTTTTTTTCAGGGAGAGATCTGCTCGGTTACGTGTCCTCCTGGGAGCTATGGGATCAATTGCTCTTCGGTCTGCAACTGCAAAAATGATGGCATGTGTTCCCCGGGAGATGGCTCCTGCTTCTGCAGAGAAGGTACAATTCCCAGTTTCAAGAGCTGTTGTGCATTGGTGTCCATCAGGCTTTCACTCAGAATGGTCCAGGTCTGTTATAGGTCGCCGGCAGCCTGCGCAGACGGCAGTGGAATCGGACAGTGGGGAAGAACAGGGACTGGTCCGTGAGTCTGGGGAGGACTCGGATGAGGGTCCTGCATCAGATGCAAAGATGGGGCCAGGACCATCTGGAAGTGGGGTGCTGACTCCTGAGCTTTCGGAGTCTGGCAGCAGCAAGGCAGAGGACCCAGGGGAGCCTGTTCCCAGGGCGTGTGTGCACAGAGCTGCTAGAAGGCTTTAGGGGTATAATACCCCTAAAGTAAGATATCTGACCATCCACTTATTGACAGTGGCATGGATTTCATTAGCACAATATTGGAAGAATCCAAGTGTACTGCTGATACATATTATTATTCAAAAAACATATGAGTATGCCCAATTGGAGAGGCTCACGCTCAAAATCAATGGGAAGGAGGACACAGATTATTTTAGGATATGGGATAAATGGTACAACTGGGTAGACTAGAATGGAAAAACACGTAAATGAACCCAAGAAACAAATTATATTCAGCTGTCTATATGAAACATATAAGAATAACAAAGGCGTTAAATCATCTTTTCTTCTACATTGTTATCATTAGCATTATATATTCACTATATCTTTTTATTTATTATTTAAAAATTACGAATGTATTATTAATTAATAAATAGTTATAAACCAACGAGATTAGTAGAGTATTGTGAGTTACTTAGTGATTAAGATGTGATAGTAAACGGAAATGTGAGAAGTATCAGTAACGACTATTAGGATGTATCAAATTCGATATCAAATGCAAGGAGGAATGTGTTATGTATACACTATTGGTTTTGTATTTTTAAATTGGTATGTTTTTAATTCTTGTAAATAAAGTTTAAAATCTAAAGAAAAAAAGAGCTGCTAGAAGGCAAGAGCAGCTGAGACAAAAGGGGCGACTCGGGAGTAAGGCTTGGAAGTGATTGCCCCTCCTCTAAGGTATAAAGGAAGTGCAAAGGCAGAGAAACCTTTGCAGGAAGCAAAGTCGTTCGCTCTGTTCGGATTAAATCTTGAAGCTCTATGTCAACTTTGTACTTCGGTTGGTTTTTTATAGTTCATTTGGTACTTTAGTTGTTGGCAGCAATTCAAAGGAGAGAAAGGTGGGTGCTTATCTCAAGGGACTATTTGGGACTCATTACAGGCTGGGAATGAACATAATTTCCAGCAGTTGAAATAAAACAAGAGTTATTTTAACTAGGCATGTGCTTAATTACGGTCTCAGGAAGCCTTGGTCGGAACAAGATCTCCCAAGTTTTTCCTGTTGTTTGAGTTTGGTGATCCACATTGTTCCTGGCTGCTAATTAAGGTTGATGCAGTTTTGTGGTTTTTCTTTTTTTGCCATGGCTTAATCTTTCCTCTCTGACTGGGCGCACACTTAAGATTTGGTCCATGTCAACAACCCCAAGTGATGTCTTTCAGGTTCCAGCTTGTCCAGGATGTGATGGCACAGGTGCCATGTAGCACCATGGCAAACATTGTACTGGATACTAGTAAATTTCCAGGTGCAATTCAAGGTGCTGGTTGTGATCTCCTGAGACTTTCAGTGACCGAAGGCATGGCTGTCAAGGTTCCAACTGATGAATCTAACTAAACAAGTACTCTTGAGATGATCTAATAATGTAGACCTTTATTGAGTACATCATTTCAGCAGAGAATGAAAGCAAAACCCGCTCTGCTTAATTCCTGGGCAATTCAATATAATTAAAGCATAAAATCCTCCTGTCAACTGTAAAACATTACTATGCCTGTTTTTGAGTCACCATAAACAGGTGGGGGGGGAGGGAATCTGAAGGAGTAGTATGGCAGGTTAAAACCAGAAGTACATTCTATGCTTATCTTACAAAGATTGTAGCTAGGCTACCGGATCTTCTGCCCATGAAAAATCCTTCATTGGAGAACATGATTGATGGTGAAGAAGTCAGGTGAAGACTTCTGGGAAAAATAATACTGTAATCCACACATCTTGTTACTCCCCTCAAAAATGTATTTATTTCCAAAGAGAGAGGGCACACACAGCCATGGTTAATAGTTTACCTAATGTTTTTTGGCTCTTTGATTTTACAGGCTGGCAGGGAACCGACTGTTCCATTCCATGCCCAAGCAACACGTGGGGTCTGAACTGCAACCAGACATGTTATTGCGCCAACGGAGCTGCCTGTGACCCTGTGGATGGATCTTGCCTTTGTGGTCCTGGGTGGCAAGGAGAAATCTGTGACCAGCCCTGCCCTGTAAGTCTTCCTTGAATTGGAGAGATTTGCTGTTTTCATGGGTAATCCTGTTGTGGCCTGCTGGAGCTGGCAGCAGAGTCGGAGAGTGAGGAGGTTGGGGAGGAACCTGGGCCGGTCCTGGAGACTGAGGAAGGCTCGGACGAGGGCTCTGCATCAGAGGCAGAGTTGGGGCCAGGGCAGGCTGGCAGTCATCATCTGCCTTCGGGCTCGGACAGCAGTGAGGCAGGGGAGCTTCTGGAACCGGTTCCCGACGTGTGCATGCGCAGAGCTGCCAAAAGAAAAGAACAATTATGAACTAAGGGTCGACGTGGGAGTAAAGCCACAGGTGGCCCCTCCCATAGGGATTAAAAGAGGAGCAAAAGGGGAGGGGGCTTTTGCAGGAAACAATTCCGTCACTGCAGCAGTGTGAAAATCTGTCTATGCGTCTCAGAGACTCTGTGCCGAGTCCTTCCTTGTCAACACTGCGTTTGGAAATATTTACTTGGCAGCACTCCAGGCTGGATAAGGTCTGTGCTCCTAATTACACCCTTGAAAGACTGTTTGCCAGGCCTTTGGCTGAATGTGAATAGAAGAAATTCACCTTCGTTTAATAAAAGGGGTTTTGCCAGGACAAAGAGATGGCTTAGTGCTTTTCGGGGAAGCCGAGGTCAAAACAAATCCAGGCTTAGATCAGGGAGTTACATGTAATATTTTCACTGCATGTATTTTGAAATCAGTCCGAATAACAGAGTTGGAAGGGACCTTGGAGGTCTTCTAGCCCTATCCACTGCTGTTCTTTAACCACTATAATTCAAGAATCTAGTATGAAAAGGGAAACTCAAAAGAAGCTACAAAAGCGCCTAGTCTAGGTGAGAACTCCAGCGATCAGGGACCAAGTAGCTGATGATTGTCCCATCTTTAAAGTTGGCGAGAGTGAATGGTGCTCAGGTTCTCTCCAACGTTGGTGGGAAGAAGGATCAATCCACTGAACGAACGAACAGAACCACTGAGTTGGAAGGGACCTTGGAGGTCCAGCGTTCACCAACTGGTGGGCCGCTAGAAAATTTTGGTGGGCCGCAGAGAAATCTCACCCTCAGAGCCCGCCCCCACGAGCAATTAATCCAGGCTGCACAGGAACACAAGGCTGCGCCACCCACATGGCTCGCAGGAACCCTCCCCACCCACTCACTCCTTGTCCAGCAAACTTGCCTGCTAAATTGCTATTTTTCCTTTTTCCGACTATCAGCTGTTCTGCTGTGCCGGGAGATTTAGATTAGCTAGGAAGCAGGAAATGGTTGGATTTCTTGCTTGCTAGCTAGTCTTTAGATCTTCGGCTCTGCTTTTAAGCACAGCCGAACCTCCCTTAGGACTGAAGGTTCTATTATTCAGTGCAGACTCACGGCAAGCAAATTCTATGTGACAGACTGAGCTAGCCGATGGCAGATAGATAGATCACTGAATGATCCAAAATGCCCCCAAAGGTGGGTGACCCCTGTTCTAGTCCAATCCCCTGCTCAAGCAGGAAAGACCCTTTACCATTTCAGATAAAAGTTGTCTTCTTAAAAACCTTCAATGCTGGAGCACCCACAACTTCTGGAGCAAGCTGTACCACTAATTTATTGTTCTAGCTGTCAGGAAATTCTTCCTTAGTTCTAGACTGCTTTTCTCCTGAGTTTAGTTTCCATCCATTTTGTTCTTGTCTTGCCTTCTGGTGCTTTGGAAAGTAGCCTGACTCCCTCTTCTCTGTGGCAGCCCCTGAAATATTGGAACACTAATGTGTAGACTCCAGAGAGCTATTACCACAGGTGGCTTTGACAGATTAGGTGTGCATGCATGCATGTACATATGTATGTGCTTATTGATTAAATTTGTTTGTCACCCATCTCGCAGCAGTGACTGTGGGCAGCTTACAATCACTAAAAGCAATTAAACAATAGAGACACATATATCCAACCGTAATAAAAATGCAAAATACGGTTTCTGACTAAAAGATAGGGAAGGGAGGAGTAGGATGAGCCAGAGGGGGGAGGAGGGATCTGCCATTGGTCCATCAACACTCACCCACCCCCGTGTGAAACTCCCCCATTGGGACCCCAAGCCAGCTGGCAGAGTCTTAATTAAGATCTTAATTAAATTAAGATCTTAATTTGTTTTTTTTGGGGGGGGGGGGGTTGGTTCCAAGTTAGCTAAACTGGTAACGATCACCACTTCTTGTGCGACAGAATTGTGCCAATTAGCTCCAGACAGATTAAGCAAAGAAACCAGCCCTCAAGATTTTCTGGGATTCAGGCAGAAACATTACACCTGATTTAAACACGTACGTTTAAATCTGCAACTGTAATTGCAGGTAGTCCTCAAATTGCAATAGTTCACTTAGTGACCATTCAAAGTTATGACGGTATACTGAAAAAAGTGACTGATGACCATTTTTTCACACTTGTGACCATTGCAGCATCCCCATGGTCACGGGACTTACATTCAGATGCTTGGCAATTGACTCACATTTATGACGGTTTGCAGAATGCCGGGGTCATGTCATCCCCTTTTGTGACATTCTGACATAAAAGATTCCCTTAACAATGCTGTTCCAATTGAACAACTGCAGTGATCCACTTAACAAACGTGCCAAGAAATGTCATAAAATGGGACAAACTCACTGAACAAATTTCTCACTTAGCAACATAAATTTTGGACTCAATTATGGTTGTAAGTTGAGGAATAAGTGGAGGAATGTAAGAGATTGGACTGCCATTTGTCAGAAATGAGGTAGGGTTTCCTGCTTGGGTGGGTGGGGTTGGACTAATGACCTTCAAGATCCTTTCCAACTCTGTTAATCTGTTAGAGTACCTGTATATGTTGTATATATGGGACGCTGCGGCTCAGTGACTAAGATGCTGAGCTTCTCGATCAGAAAGGTCGGCAGTTCGGCGGTTCGAATCCCTAGCACCACGTAACGGAGTGAGCTCCCGTTACTTGTCCCAGCTTCTGCCAACCTAGCAGTTTGAAAATGCAAGTAGAAAAATAGGGACCCCTTTGGTGGGAAGGAAACAGCGTTGCGTGCACCTTCTGCATTTAGTCATGCCGGCCACATGACCACGGAGACGTCTTCAGACAGCGCTGGCTCTTCGGCTTTGTAACGGAGATGAGTACCGCCCTCTAGAGCCAGAAACAACTAGCATGGATGTGCAAGGGGAACCTTTACCTTTACCTTTATATGTTGTATAGTTGGAATAACTTTGTCTCGGTAGATTCCTGCATCCACCTATCTTCATTTGTTCTTCTTTTTCTTCTTCTTCTTTTTTTCATTGGTTAATGGAAGGATGGGACGTACGGCCTGAACTGCAGCGAACATTGTGATTGTGACCACGCCGATGGCTGTGATCCTTTGACTGGCTATTGCTGCTGCCTTGCTGGCTGGACAGGTAACATGGCGTGCAATCAAACGCTTCACCTTGGAGCTCAGTTAGATGCTGCCATCTCTTCATCCTTTGCTTTAAATTAGGAAATGGAAAATAGAAATTGAATTCTTTTATTGGCCAAGTGTGATTGGACACACAAGGAATTTGTCTTGGTGCAAATGCTCTTATTGTACATAAAAGAAAAGATACATTTGTCAAGAGACAAGAATCATAAGGTACAACGCTTAATAATAGTCATTATAGAGATTATAGGCAAAAATATAATAAAGCAGTTAGCTCTGAGTTTACATTTGTGGATCTGGTTGTTTGCAACTGGCATACATCATTGGAGCTGTGGTGGCGCAGTGGTTAAAATCCAGTATTGTAGGCTAACTCTACCATCTGTCAGCAAGGTTGACTCAGCCTTCCATCCGTCCAAGGTCTGTAAAATGAGGACCCAGATTGTTGAGGGCAAAGAGGCTGACTCTGTAAATCACTTAGAGAGGGCTGGAAAGCACCAGGAAGCGGTATATAAGTCTAAAGTGCTAGTGTAGTGCTATTCTATTCTATTCTATTCTATTCTATTCTATTCTATTCTATTCTATTCTATTCTTATTCCTATTCCTATTCCTATTTCTATTCTATTCCTATTCTGTTCTATTCCATGTTTTCTGTTCTATTCTATTCTATTGTTGTACTATTCTACTGTATTCTATTCTATTATTATTTTATAATTTTGTTCCCTTCTCTTCTTCTACTCTACTCTACTCTACTCTACTCTACTCTACTCTACTCTATTCTATTCTACTGTTATTTTGCATTTTTGTTCTCTTCTATTCTATTCTAGCGCAGTAGTTAGAATGCAATATTGCAGACTAATTCTCCTCACTGATCAGCTCAAGGTTGACTCAGCCTCCCGACCTTCCGAGATCTGTAAAATAATGACCCAGATTGCTGCGGGGAGGGGCCGATATACTGACACCGCAGACTGCTTAGGGAGAGGCTGTAAAATCACTATGAAGCAGTATATAAGTCTTAAGTGCTGTTGCTATTTGGGGCATTCCTCTCCTTTCCCCTAAAACATAGCCAGAACCAATTGCACCAGCTGGCCAACTTTGCTGATTTGCTCAGTCCACTTCCAGCTTCTCAAATCTGTTTTCTGAAACCCAGACGTGAGTGTTACCTTCAGGTGTAAATTTTCCCCTTTCGGTCACGCTAGTGAATCGAGAACCCTCTCTTTGTTTGGGCCATCACACTCCCGGGGGCGTGTGCATGCTCTCTTATTCACATTTTAGGGACCAAGCTGGAGAGGAAGATCATGACTGAGCATTTGCCGGCCAAGGACCTCTTAATTTCAAGAGGCTGGCAATTTCTGCCGTTCCAGGTCTTATTTTTAGAAAAGGCACTATGGCTTCACTGCCGCGATTGGAGTATCACGCTGAGTAACAGCTGGGCGAGCCGAGATGAAAAACTCTTTATGTTGTTTCGAGTTTCCAATATGATTTGGTGTAATCCCGGGTTGTGTCAGATCCGGAATTACAATGGACTTTGCCAATTTGATGCTTTCCTAAATAAAGGAAATTGTTTTGGAAGATGGACTTTGCTTTTTTTTTCTTTTTAAATGGATTTTGTCACTTGGAAACCTAACATTATTCCAGATCTCCACAACCTGGAATTACCTCCACAATATTAGAAGTTAGAAACAACCCCCCAAAGTCACGTTCTCCAATAGAAGTAATTGAATGTTGCCTGGTGTCCGCAGTCTCCAACTCCAGGTCTCAGCAGGGTCAGCTTTCATTCCCACGGGAAGAAGAACCACCTCGCCTAAACAACTCTCTCTATCTCCACTCCTTCCCCGCTTAGGCATGTGGCAAGCCCGAAACCCTTCCTCCCATAACCAGCAAAGAGAAAGTAAGAAAAGGAATATATATCAAGCCTAATTAAAATGGCTACACATATGTTCACTTTCAGGCTTGACAGAGAGAAGGAGAAAGAAGGCGAGGGAGGTTGGGAGGGAGGGAGAGAGAGAGGAAGGAGATTATAATGAGAGGGAGGGTCTCAGGGAAGTCCTGCCTTAGCACTTGGCCACCACAGGTTCCCCAACACGAGGGTGTCGAGCTGGCCATGCCCCCACTCACCCCGCAACCCAAGGTCAAACACAATTCTGATGCAGCCCTCAATGAATTCAAGTTTTAACACACACACCCCTGTTGTACAGCCTTCTCTGCCTTCTCCCTTTGGCTGATGGGCATCTCACTGGGGCAGGGGGTCTTCTGAGGAACTGGCAGGATTGCCAAGGAAATGGTTCAAATCTTCCCAAATCAGAAGGATACTTTGACCAATAAACACAGAAGGAAGAGGAAGTAAAAAAAAAAAAGGACGAACAGGACAATATTACTTGGCTTAGAAACCAGATGGATCTAAAACCGTCAGCAATACAATCTGGGCAATATAAAGTGTGTTAGGCCAGCAGAATTTTGCTCTGATCTTCTTGATCGTTGGCTTGACAGGCAATCGTTTGCTATGCTAGATAATCACTGGTTAAGAATCATGGTTTCTGAAAGAATCATAATAATAATATCCGCAAGAAATATTATCTGCCTGCAAGCAGAGAACTGGTAGAACCGTGGAAGGCAAAGTGATAAAAAAATGAAGTGCACTGGGACTTTAGAATTCAAACAGACAAGCCCTTGTAACACCACAACTGCAAATGTAACAATTCTTAATAAAAAAAGTCAGAAAAAGAAAAAGGACAGGGTGGTACCTGGAAACAGCAGAACAGAAGGGAAAGAACTGGAGACAATGGCAAAATATAAAGACCTGGAAATAGAAGTAGCATGACGGATAAAATGTCCTAGGGGCGCGTTTTCAAGAGGCAACTGAACTTTCTGGTTTTTCTTTGAAGACGTTTCACTTCTCATCCAAGAAGTTTCTTCTGCTTTGATTGGATGGTGAGGAATGGAGGGATTTATATTCCTTGCAGACAGCTGGTCATTTGCATCCTTTTAGAGGGTCACTGAGGCCACTTGGAGAGGTTAATCTGTGTCCTCAGGGTCACCTGAGTAGTGCAAAAAGTTCCTTTAGTCTGCATTTTTTTTTCCTCTGGACACCCATTCCTACTTCCACACCATTCCAAGGGTGTTCATCCCAAATTGTATGCCTAAAAGTCTGTAGAAATTCTCAGTCCTCCAGATCACAATTCTCCCAAAGGTGCTATTTCAAGAGGCAAGTGGACTTCCTGTTTTTTCTTTTGAAGACTTTTTTAGCTCTGGCAAAATAAAACAAAAAGTAGTCCCAATAGTGGTCGATGCCTTCGGTGCGATCCTAAAACATCTAGATCACCACTCGGAACACCATTGGCATTGACAAAATCACCATTAGTCAATTGCAAAAGGCAGTTTACTCAGGGAACAACTCAGTAAGTAAATTAAAATGCCATATCCAGTCTGAACATCTGAATGGCTAAGCAACCAACCATAATAACATACCATTGGTGTTGATAAAGTCACCATCGGTCAATTGCAAAAGGCAGCTTTACTCAGAATAGCTTTCATCCTGTGATGATAGCTCTGACACCTTTCAACATCCGCATCTGCCTATTCCAGGTCCTTGGGAAGGACTTCATATGCCAAAATGCCAAATGCAGTCCAAACCTCTGGCTGGCTGTGCAATGAACAATGATAATAATTTATTAAAAGTATATGCTGCCTAACTGCCAGTTCATGTAAAACAGAGGTCTCCAAACTTGGCAACTTTAAGACTTCTGGACTTCAACTCCCAGAATTCCTCAGCCAACTATGAGTTGAAGTCCACAAGTCTTAAAGTTGCCAAGTTGGGGGACCGCTGATGTAAAACTTTGCTTCTGTGGCTGAAATTTTGTTGCATAAACTGGGGTGACACAAAGACTAGCCGTGAAGGAAGCCACCAGGAGACATAACTCCTCCAACAGCCTCTTGTTCTTGAAACAAAGTGGAGTAGCTTCTCTCTCTCTCTCATTCTCTCTCTCTCTCTCTCTTTCTTTCTCTGAGTTACAAAAAGCAAGTTTTAGCTACCTTCTTTTGGTGATCAAGAAGACAATGGTCATTTCCATGTGAGAAACGTAGAGCAACTTCATAGCATCACCCCAAACATCTCCACATTACCGTTATGGCACACCATGATGGTTAGATAATTCCAGGAGAGGCTATGGTTTTCTCGTTCAGGAATGACCAAGGACAAGAAGGTTGTCAGAAGACAGTTCCGTAGATAAAAGCTTATCTTTGTTGTTCTCTGTAGATTCCGGATTTCAGTGGAAGTGCTATCACATTGGCATCCTTATATATCTTAGTGGCCACTCAGAGCCCTCTGGGAATTGGGCAGCTTCCAAATTGAATCTAATTAAAGAAAGGAAGGATACCTCCTCTCCAATATGTGATATATGTGATAAAGTGCAGTCTAGAAGATGTTTTTTTTAAAACTTGCTTTAGAAAAAGGACTAAACTGAAAGTCTATGAAAATTGATTTTTTTTTAAAGGTACCCATTTTAGGTTGATAACATTTCTGAAGAAGTTATCGTTCCTGGAGATAGGTGATAACTCAGACATGCAGCAGTTACTTTACATATTGAACATTTCGGGTTAAGTCAGCAGGGTCCACAGTTGGATACTGAGCTGTCTTCAGGCAGATGGACAATCCTGGAGTTGACTGACACAAGCACATAATCTCTCTCTCTCTCTCTCTCTCTCTCTCTCTCTCTCTCTCTCTCTCTTTCTCTCTCTCTCCCTCCCTCCCTCCCCCCCCTCTCTCTCACACACACAAAACACATATGTACACTAAGGATGTGGATTGTCTTGAATGCAACAATAATAAGGGGCTTCAGAGCACACTAACCATAAAGAATTTATCCGCAACCCCTTAAACCAGACATTTCTATTCCCCAAATTGTGCTGCATCTACAGAAGGCAGGTACCGAACCAACGAAGTAGACCAGACCAAGAAACCAACACCATGTAAATCAGCGCTACTTTTATTATAAACCTTTAGTAACAGAACCCCGCAATTCTGAATAGGCTGCCCACTCCTTCCCTTTAGGGTGAACTAGGGAAGGGCTTGTCTGAGAAGTTTTCTCAACTTACTTTCTGGGTCCAGACTCCAAGCCCTCTTATCTGATTGCTGCCTTGATGGCAACTTTTCCTCCTGTCTCCCCAAGGCCATTCTCTCTTCCCTCTAGAGCACTGGGGGAATCCTGGGAAGATGTACCAGCTTGAGGAAGTTCCGCGTGGAGCCCATGCTTCCATGCTTCAAAGTGTGTCCTGTGTAAAGTGTTGCACTTCTGTAATCTAACACAAAGGCTTTCCTTTCTATCACTTCTTTGTTCTCAAATGGCAAGGTGTGCTTGACTGCTCAGGGGAGAAAGCCATGAGCTCTTCAATGGGTAGAATCATCCATGGGACCAGGTCCAGAAGATAACCATCCTCCTAAAGTCAACCATGTTTGCCCTCTGTGATGTCATCTAAGCCTCCTTCTCTGCTCCCTGATTGGCTGGAGCCATACTTCAAACAGGAACGATGTGAGGCACAAAGGCATTCTTCCCCAAACCCCAAAAACTTTAATCTTAGACTGTCTACCAAGCCATGCCACCAAGCCACTGCCACAGAACTGGTAGTAAAAATATTTGAATCCCACCACTGAGTTCCCTGTACATGGTGAGCTGTCAGACTCCTGATCAACTTTGTTACTCTTCTCTTACACTCTTTCTAGGGAAGACCTAGTTTTTCAACTTTGGCAACTTTAAGATGGGTGGACTTCAAGTCCCAGGATTCCCCAGGATGGCTTAAAGTTGCCAAAGATGAGAAACCCTGACCTAAATGATCCCTTCATGATCTTTCTAGGGCCTCAGCATCTTTTTTGAATTGCGGTGAGAAGGTTAAAAAAAAAAAAGCTGGTCAGAAAATTCACCAGTTTAGTTTTCCTAAACATCTTCACTTGCAGAAAAAAATAATTACTACCAACCTGCCTTCCATGGAGGACCTGTATACTGCACAAGTCAAAAAGAGGGTTGTGAAAATATCTACAGACCCCTCACATCCCAGACATAAACTATTTCAACTTCTACACTCAAAACGATGCTATAGAGCCCTGCACACCAGAACAACTAGACACAAGGACAGTTTTTTCCCGAAAGCCATCACACTGCTAAACAACTTATTTCCTCAACACTGTTTACAAAGTCTGCACTACTATTCCTATTAACCTTCTCATCACTCCTTATCACCCATCCCTTCCCACTTGTGACTGGATGACTGCAACTTTGTCGCTTGTATCCTAATGATTTATATTGATTGTTTCCTAGTATGATTTGATGGCTGATTGTACCCTGTGACTATCATTAGGTGTTGTACCTGATGATTCTTGATTCTTGATGAACGTATCTTTTCTTTTATGTACACCGAGAGCATTTGCACCAAGACAAATTCCTTGTGCATCCAATCACACTTGGCCAATAAAAGAATTCTATTCTATTCTATTCTATTCTATTCTATTCTATTCTATTCTATTCTATTCTATTCT
>NW_020769351.1:2429285-2446758 GCF_900518735.1 Pseudonaja textilis
CTATTCTATTCTATTCTATTCTATTCTATTCTATTCTATTCTATTCTTATTGTACCCTATGACTATCATTAAGTGTTGTACCTGATGATTCTTGACTCTTGACGAATGTATCTTTTCTTTTATGTACCCTGAGAGCGTTTGTACCAAGACAAATTCCCTATGTGCCCAATCACACTTGGCCAATATTCTATTCTATTCTATTTTTACAAACAAACTTTGTTTCCTCGGCATGGAGAAGTATTCAAGCTTACATTTCCTATTTCCTTCCCTCTGCAGTGGTGCAGCACGAGCAGCACATGATATTGTTCAACCAAGATTTACTTCGATTCTAAAATTCGCCCGCCTGTGTGTGGGGGTTTGTTTTTGGGTGGGATAAATCAAATAATTTAAAAGGCAGGTGCAAATGGTTTCTCATTTAGCTTTCCCTGTTTGCAAAGTTTTACAATCAAAGAACTTTTCTGGTTTGTGGTTGCTAATCACCTGGATTAAAAAAAAAAAAATCAGAGTTGGATGTTTGATTTTAATATTTGCTGTTTGAACTTGAGGGCTAGGTCCTCCTGTCCATTTTATCAATTAGACCTCATAAATTTTGAGGCATGGATTCCTCGGAGGGAAAAAGTGGAAGGCATTTGAAACGGTCCCGAATTTCAAAATTAATTAGACGTGGCCTAGAAAAGATCAAAAAAAAGTCCTGGACTGTGGAGGCCCTTGCTTGTGGGATGAGGACAATTTGGGTCTTCTCTGATCGAAGTGGCTAATGAAAATCTGATCTTAAAAAAAGTTATTCTGTACGTTCATTTTCACACGTGGGACTTCCATTGATGTCAGTTCTGTTCCGCGGATAAAGGAAAAGAGAAATAACTGCACGGTTTGAAAAGCAGGTTCTCAAGATGTTGTTCATTTTAAAAAAAAGCCCTCAGAGGGGAAATAATATGAATGAAGTGAGCAGGGAATAAAAAGAAAGAAGGAAGGAAGGAAGGAGGCTGGAAGGAGAGTTGTGCGCTTGTGTCTCATACGCTATTTTCATGTCCGGCTTTTCAGTGAAGTCCACCCTACGGTTGAGCCAAGTCACAAGAGATTGTAATCACATCTGTGGCAGTGGTGGGATTCAAAAAATTTTACTACCATTTCTGTGGGCGTGGCTTGGTGGGCGTGGCAGGGGAAGGATACTGCAAAATCCCCATTCCCTCCCCACCCCACTAACCTGCTTTCCAGCTCTGTTCTCCTGTGCAGGGCAACCAAAGAAGACCCAGCCAATCAGCTGGGACTCAATGGGAGGCAGAGAAGAGATGGGGTTGGTGGGCCAGTCAGAGGAGGGATTTCCCGGTTCTTCAAAACTACTCAAAATTTCCACTACCGGTTCTCCAGAACTGGTCAGAACCGGCTGAAGACCACCTCTGATCTGTGGGCAGAGGCGAGGATTGGTAGCTAGTTTACACAATATCAAAACTAATTTAATTTTTTATTTAATTTTTTATTTAATTATTTTATCTTAATTAAAGAAAAAATTATTATTTTTAATTAATTAAAATTAATTTTTAATTTAAAAACTTAACCTAGTTGAGTTTTTAACCGCATCAACATGCCTACCATCCCTGTACTAATGTTCCTTTTTATTCGTACCCATTTCATATATTCGTAATCACGTTTATACTTATACCTGTTATCTAATTCTTGCATGACAAATAAAATCAATAAATAAACATGCTTCATGCAAGCCAGGAGTGTCAAACTCATTTTCATTGAGGGCCGCATCAGGGTTGTAGCTGACTTCGGGGGGCCGGGTGCGCATGGCCAACTGGGTGGGTGTGGCCAGCTGAGTGGGTGTGGCCAACTGAGTGGGTGTGGCCATCTTGACGCCATTCCCCAAACTGCTGGCATGTTTCCTCTTCGCGTTGGGTAGATCGAGACGAAGCTACACTGGCCCGATCTTTCCTCTTTGCATTGGGTAGTCCAGGACGACCCCGATGGGCTGGATCCAACCACATTGCAGGCCTTGAATTGGACACCCTTGATGTAAGGACTGAGTAAACCCAATTTGGAGGGTTGGAAAAGATGTCAGACAATTAAGTAACAGATGGTTGCATTGAGCAACCCAGTGAAGCACACATAAAAAAAACCTCCAAATTCCAGTTAAACTGAATTAAGGATAGTAAGTTTATGGTGCATTGGTTTGGACCAGAGGTGGTATTCAGCAGGTTCTGACCAGTTCTGGAGAACCGGTAGCAGAAATTTGGAGTAGTTCGGAGAATTGGCAAGTATCACCTCTGACTAGCCCCGCCCCCTTCTATTCTCTGCTTCCCATTGAGTCCCAGCTGATTGGCTGGGTTTTCTTTTGTTGCCCTGAACAGGAGAACGGAGCTGGAAAGCAGGTTAGTGGGGTGGGGAGGGAAGGGGGATTTTGCAGGATCCTTCCCCTGCCACGCCCACCAAGTCATGCCCACCAAGCCACGCCCACAGAACTGGTGGTAAAAAAAAATTGAATACCACCACTTTAAGCATGATATGCCTTGTGTAAATCAAGGCAACGTGCGGCTTCGGAGATGTCCACGGGGAGGTGTGGTGAAAAACACTCAAGCTGAACTTCTCCAGTCCTTTGTCCAGTAGCTTTTGCTCAAACATACCCAGATGGAGCTTCAACTTCATGGCTGTGAAGATGAAAAAGATGCTCCATGATTGGACGAGGGGAGATGCTCGCCTGTCACAAGATAAGGCTGGCTTTGAGTGCCGAACGGGGACTAGCCCAAAGCGAGATATGTGCTGTCACTCAAATGCCAAAACAGCCTTCTCCACCCTTGTGGTCACATTAATAAGAGGAGATAAGAGGAGAACTTTCTGCTTCCCGTTACTCTGGGGAGCCCTCTTTGAATTCTGAGCGAAGCAGCAGCTTTGACAATCAGCTGGGGGGTTATTTTAACTAGGTTTCTGAGCAGAGGATACCTGAGTGAATGGAAACACTTTGTGGAAGAAACAAATTACAGGATGGAGTCATTGTTTTACTAATGCAGACAACTTCTTCTCAGATGCTGTAGATATTGGCTATACATTGAGTTTCACTGAATTAATGTGAAATTGTTAGAGTTGGTTTTGCTGAAGAATTTGTGTACATTTTTTTTTATCAATATGAATGATTAATGAACATTGCATTGTCTGGGTCATTCTGCTTATGCGGTCCAATTGTGATGACCCAAAGGGGCGTGGCACAAAGGCAACACAGTCAGATAATCAGTAGGAGTCCCTTTATCAGCTCCAACTTTGACCCCAATGTCCTGGTTACCTTTTGGGCTGAAGAAAAACTCTATCAAGAACAGCCTTTGGCTGCAGAGAATCAAGTCCAAAACGTGGTCAACAAAAACTGTAACTATAAGTCCAATCAAGGCAAAATGAGGTAATTAGTTCAGCAGGGCAAGAGAAGGAATTCCAGGTGTGAAGAACACGGTTGGGAGGATGCCAGGAACACAGATAACCAAAGTACACACAAGATAAACTCACATTTCTTCCCAGCAGCTGCTGCACACAGTCTGCCTTTCTTATCAACTGTCTTCCCAGCTGTGGCTAATGAAGGGAATCAGGGCCCTTTCCTCCCCCGTAAGCCACGCAACCCACGTTGCTCTCTTCTCCATTTGTCCCTAGGAGGAAGAGGGGGCGGACCTGGATCTTCCTCTGAACTCCCTCTCCCTTGTTCTACTTCTTCCCTGCTCTGCCCAGCTGGACTTTGCCCTTCCCCAGTTTCCTCCACAGCCATCAGAGCCAGACTCCCACTCCCAGTCAGCTGTTCAGCTTCCTCCTTGGATTCAGGCTCCGACAGGGGCATGACACCAATATTCATAATAAAACTAATGCTAATAATAATAGTATATTGTTTACTTATATATAATAATCTTTCATAATTTACTTGTACATAGTATTAATCTTTTATCTTTTTAACTTCTACTTCTATTACCTAACCACCGATGAAACAAATTCAGAACGTGCACACATGCCCATGCATGTGGGGGTGCCAGAGCACTGGAAAACTGAAGACCAACTGGCCGGTGTGCGCATACCTGCTTTTTGGCAGCTTGGGTCCATTTTCAGCCCATTTTTTAGCTGTTTTTGGCCTGAAAATGCCCCCCAAATGGTCTGTTTTGGGGGCATTTTTTCAGGTCATTTTTGGTACATTTTCAGGCTGTTTTTTGGACCATTTTCAGGCCATTTTCCAGACCAAAACAGCCCAAAAAAGGCCCCCAAAATGCCCCAGAAAAAATGGCCCAGAAAGTGACTTGTTTTTGGAGACCAGCTGGCTGGTGCACGTCCCATAGAGAGGGCTCTGTGTGTCACTTCTGGCATGCGTGCCACAGGTTTGCCATCACGGGTATAAGGCATCGGTTTCACCAAAGGCTCCTGGACAGAGACTGGAGAGAAGGCGTACCCCTAAAAGCATCAGTGTGCTATTGTGATGCCAGATCCACCCTTTTTTTTCTGGGCAGGTGTCATGACAGCACTCGGACAAAGACAAGGGGTATGTCTTATATCGCAATGGCACAATGCTGCGTCTACCATTTTGGTGAAAGCAACGGGCTGAGTTTCTGCCTCTCTGAATTTCTTCTATTCTTTTTAGGGGAAATATTCTGTCTTTTTAAGTATATCCTAAAATATTTCATTTTCCTAGGAGAGGGCTGGGTTATAACTTCCAGCAGAAGTCCACAAGTCTTAAAGTTGCCAAGTTTGGAGAGCCCTTGTCCTAGGGGCATAATAAAAGAAGTCTAAAAATCCATCAGAATTTCCTTTTGCCTTTGCTTCTAACCTAAAGAAATCCAAGGTCAGTTATTCTGAGCCTTTCCCCCCTGCCACACACACACACACACACACACACACACACACACACACACACACTTTTCACCGTTTCACGGACTGAGCTGGCATTTATTTTCTCGTAAGAGCTCCTGCATATCTTCGTCAAGTTATCTCCAGGATTCTGTCCACAGATCTCCGCTCTCTGAAACCCTTTGGGTCCTCACACGGTTGTTGCTCAGCAAAAGGTTGTGCAACACTTTGAAGATGCAACACGGAGTTATTAAGCATGCAAACATCCGCAGCCTGCAGCGCAAAGCTTTGGCAGCCCGCTGAGCAGCCCTGAGCAAAGGCAGAGCCGCCGTTTCTATAGGCTTGGCCTACTCAATTTCAAAGACAAAACAAAGAAGAAAGCAGACAAATGTAAAACCCAGCAGGAGATTAGAAAAATTTTGTTTTTGACAGAGCTGCCTGAGTGACCTTCTTGTTATTTATCCCTTTCTGGTAGGTCAGCCTGCTGGCTAGCCTATCTTTAGGATACCGTCAGTGGATATCAACAATTTGGTTTACTGGCTCTTGACTAATTCTTCCCCTTGTTGCTACTTGGCCCCAGCCCATCTTGTCGGGATAGTTGTCTTGCAGGAGAAATTTCAGCAGTTCACACATATATGGGGGGGCATCGCGCAGGTGTGGTAGTGAATGCCGTTTGTGTATGTGGGAGGGTGCATTTTATTAACGCAACACGAGCAGGGACTACATGTGGTCATTTAGTGACTACTCAAAGTTGCAACGCCACTGAAAAAAGTGATTTATGCCCATTTTTCACACTTATGCAACTTCCCCACTGGCCAAACATCCTAATTTATGATGGCTGCAGTATTCCGGGATCACATGATCCCCTTTGGTGTTCTTCTGATAAGCAAAGTCAAATGGGGAAACCAAATTCATTTTACAATAGTGTTACTAACTCAACAAGTGCAGTGATTCATTTTACAATGGTGGCCAGAAAGGTCCTAATACGGAGCAGAACTCTCAACAGCTCTCTGGCTTGGCAACAGAAGTGTCATGCCCCTGTGGGAGACTGACTCTGAGGGAGAGGAGGAACAGCTGACAGGGAGTGGGAGTGTGGCTCTGGAGGGTGTGGAGGAGGCTGGGGAAGGGCAGAGGCCGGCTGGGCAGTCAGAGGAAGACCCAGGCCCATCCCCTCTCCATCCTAGGGCACGCAGGGAGGAGAGGATAAGGGAGAAATGTGAATGGTGTGGTCTACATGGGAGGAAGGGGCCCTGATCCCCTTCATGGGCTGCAGCTGCGAGGACTGTTTAAAAGGACAAACTGCGCATGGCCCAGTGCTGGAAGCAAAGCGTGAAATAATTCTAGTCTTTCAGTTCTTATATGAGTTCTGGCATCCGTGTGTATTTCGATATCTGTGGACATCTTCAAGCCCTCATCCTGCCTTGTCTCATTAATTGCTTCAGTGTGGTTTGTGCTGTTTTTTTTTATTTATAATTAATAGGTATTTTTAATTTGAACAGCATTTCCTCCTTTTAGCAACTGTTTGTGGGGGAGTTTTTTTGTCTCCAGTCAATGATATTTGGACCTTTGAAGCAAAATTGAAGGTATTAAGGGAACTTCACCTGTTTTTGTGACTTTGTTGCTTTTGTATCCCATCCTGGGTCATCACAAGAAGTTTTGAATTCAGTTGTGGCAGTAAGTCAAAGACCACCAACTATAATTTAGGCAGTTGCCAGGAGAATACTGACTTAAAGCCACCAGTATATAGAGATATTAGAGATAGAGAGAGCGATAGAGACAGAGATTGATTTCTAGAACCTGACATGAAAGAGAAATTAAGGCTAAGCTCTAAGCATCCAGTTCTGTATTTTATGCAGAGGAATTAGAACATTAGAACTGCCTTAAAATGGTTGTTTGTTTTTTACTGTCTCCGTAATTCAGACACTATAGGGACGTGGTGGCTCAGTGGCTAAGACATGAGCTTGTCGATCAGAAAGGTCAGCAGTTCGGCGGTTCGAATCCCTACCGCCGCATAATGGAGTGAGCTCCCATTACTTGTCCCAGCTTCTGCCAACCTGCAGTTCTAAAGCACGTAAAAATGCAAGTAGAAAAATAGGGACCCCTTTGCTGGGAAGGTAACAGCGCTCCATGCACCTTCGGCATTGAGTCATGCCGGCCACATGACCAGGGAGACGTCTTCGGACAGCGCCGGCTCTTCGGCTTTGTAACGGAGATGACCAGCGCCCCCTAGAGCCGGAAAATGACTAGCACGGATGTGCGAGGGGAACCTTTACCTTAATTGAGAGACTGCTCAGGTGCCTGACAAGCTGTACGGGGTCAACCTTACTCCGAGGCTGTTCCCAGTTTCTTGACTTCTTTTCTTTATCTAAAAATAATTCCAGTTTTCCAGCAAAAAAAAAGGAGGGGTTCAGCTTGTTCTCGGGGGCACCTGAAGGCAAGACAGGGAATGGTGGGTGGAGGGTCATTGGGGAGGGATCCAGCCTGGAACTTGGAGGGAGATTTCCTGATGGTGAGGTGTGTTGATTTTGCCTTCAGAAGCTGTGGGCGCTCTATCGCTTGAGGTTTTCAAGAATAGATTATTAGACAACCATTTGACTGGGAATGTATAAGGTCTTCTGCCTTGAACAGGGGCTGGACTAGTAGACCTCGAAGATCCCTCCCCACCTCTGTTATTCTGTATTAATATAATCTACATGTGGTCCAGAGCCTTGCTCAAAATGACTGTTGAGGGACCTTTGGCCACAAAGCTTTGCGTTTACAACAGGTGATTAACTGAATAATCCCCCTGGGTTGGCTTCCCACTCCACACTGAACCATACATCTTGGTTTACCAACCACAGTGTCTAGATTTGCACAATATAGCCAAAACCACACCACTGCATTATTTTAGAGTGCACTTTGTGAAAGAAGGCAAAGTGTTTCGGTGGGACCATTTCGTGTGTTCCTCGGTGAATAATCCAATGTTGATTAAGCTTGATGGGACTCCTCGCCATCGTGGAGAGAAATTGCAGTTTGCTCAGCAGTTGGGAGAGAGGAATTAAGAAATGTTCATGCACCAATAAAGTAGCTCTGAGAAGCAGTGAGTTTAAACGCCTGCTTGCAGATCTACTGAGTGTTAGAGGAGCAAGTTTAACACACACTCGTTTTACAGCCTGCTCTTAGAAATACGATTCATTTGAGTCAATTTTTTTTAAAAATCTGTTATAAGTTGAACCAAATTGGAGGTTTCATTGGGCATGTTTTCATAGAGGAGCTTTTCAAGGCAGCTCAAGGGTGTCATGTTGCTTTTTTTAGACACATTGAAAGTGCTTCATAGTGTATCTGTTGCAAAGCTAAGCACTTGGAGGAGCAAAGGGTTAGCTTTCTGCCCTTCCTGGACTTACTCTGCAACACTGAACGCTCCACAAGAGAAGTGCATTTTTCTTCACTTCCTGGAATGACCATGCCATCAAGCCACACTGAGTAGTCCACAAGAGCAGTGACATGGTTTCAAGAGCAGTGATTTCATTTTTTCTGCATTTCCTGGAATTACCCTGCAATGCTGAACACTCCACAAGAGCAGTTTTGGAAGTACTAAAAAAAAAAAGAAACAATATTCTTTTGAAGAGGCTGGCATTTCTAAAAGTCTATCAAGGTCTTCAAAAGAAGGAATAGATACCAGTGGTGGAATTCAAAAACTTTTACTACTGGTTCTGTGGGCATGGCTTGATGGGTGTGGCCATGTGACTGGGTGGGCGTGGCTTTTTTGCAGCCCCCACCCATTTTGGGGAGCTTCCTAGCCTCAGAGAAGCCTGGGGGGGCGTTTTTGCTCCCCTAAGGCTCCTCTGGGGGTCTGGAAGATAAGGAACAGAGCATGGGAGGGGCACACAGCACCCCACCAAGCGACTGGGTGGGGGGCATGGTCAGCTAGAATTTACTACCGGTTCAGTGACGCATGCCAAATTCTTGCTACCAGTTCGCCCAATCCGGTGTGAACCGGCTGAATACCACTACTGATAAGTACATTTCACCTTTTTATAGTACTTCAATTTTATTCTCATTTGTTGGCCAAATCTGGCCCCAGGTTCTGCCTCAGTTTACCTTTTCCAATAAGTAACTGAGTCAGAAGATCATTTAAAAGCAACTTATTACAGATAAACTGGAGTCTCCCTATGAAGTGAAAAAGGGAAACCTGGAGAAGTGGATTATATTTACTTTTATAGTTTAGCACAACAAAGAATTTCAAAGCAAAAGTGGATTGGGTTAGAAATAGTCATCTGTTCAGTTACCTCACAAGAATTACAGCATCCAATAATAGCAAAGCCATAGAAAAGAGCGTTGTATTCTGAGTAAAAGTAAAAGAAACATTTGCAAAGTAAAACATCACAACAGGTATTGGTAAGGTTATGGCAAATTATTAACAATACAACTGAAAAAGCAAATTAAAAAATGCAAGAAAATTCACATTAGTTAGCCAGTGTAACAGTACTACAAAAATCATGTTTCAAGTATTACAAAATCCATCGTGTGTGGCCCTCACTTCCCAACCAGTTTATTCTCCCTCAAGGGAGAAGGCACTAACCAGAATTCATTCTAGCTAACCTATCATAAAGCTACTGAAAATGAAATCTCCTGATTCGAGCCCATCAGGATTCATGGCTTAAACCCGCTTCAGTCCCTAGAACCAAAGAGAGCTAAACTCAGTTCATTATCGAGTGTATAATTAATCTATTTTTTACTTCAATACGCATAACTGCCTGGTTCCAAAACAGATTTTCCTGGAATGTAAATATGGAAATGTTGATAGTTTATGCCCTGAGTAATTGTGGGAGGATTGGTTAAGTCAATGTATAAATTGCCTTCCAGGGTTTTCCATTCCAAAGCAAAACACACAGAGATGATCTCTCTTTCCCAAGTACTAAGTAAATGTATTGTGCAATGATATAAATCAGCATTTGCATCTTGGCTGGCTATCCCAAAATATCAGATGATTCAAAAGCTGTGTCTGTTATGTAAGATCAGAATGTAAACAAACAGTCTCGCACTTCGGGAAACTCCTTTCATGTTTCGTGAAATCAGGAGTTATAAAGTTAAATGCTTTCTCACTGCATCTGCCAAGCTGTTAAGCAAGATTCTTACGTGCATTTCAATGTATATTAATGGAAAGTTTTAAAAGGTCTTTATTCTTGTTGCCTTTATGGCCTCTGATAAAACAGGAGACATAAAATATCCAGCTAACCCTCGACCTACGACCACAGTTGAGCCCAAAAATTTCCATTGCTCAGAGAGAACGATCGTTAAATGAGTCTTGTCCCATTTTACGAGTTCTTAAGTGAGAGCCAAATCTGGCTCTAGGTTCTGCCTCAGTTTACCTTCCCAATAAAGAACTGAATTGGAAGATCATTTAAAAACAGGTTTTAGGTTAACCTGGATAAAGGAAATGCATGAGCACCGCCCTCTAGAGATGGAAATGACTAGCACGTATGTGCGAGGGGAACCTTTACCTTTAAACAATCTGTGTCGGTTGGTTTACCAATTTTTGTGCATCCATTTTGTAGTCTCAATTACAGTTACATTACATAATAACTCATATTATCAATCAGAAATTATATACCCTAGTATCACTATTAAACAATCATTTGACTATAATTTTATTCATTCATACTTTGCGAGATAACTATAATTTACTTAGTTTATTTTATAACAAATCATATAAACATACCAAATCTATCCTGAAAACATTTTATTAATATGATATCAAATAAAAAAGAAAAGAAAAATTATCTCTTTATATATTCATTATTATCTAAAATTCTAAATATTTGCCAAACTTTTGTTCACGTTTTGTCCGTTGGTTTTTGCATTAAGATGCTTTTAATGATTGCATCCAGGGTTTTTGCATATTTAAGGATTTAAGAATCTCTTTTGAAAGATTACTCCTATATCTTTACATGACTTCCTTTTTTTAAAGGGTTACGGCAGAAATGAGCCTGGAGATGTTGGTTGATAGTTTTACTGGCAACGTTTACCTTTTTCCATTGAAGCTTTCTTAACAGAGAAATATTTTTTTCCATTTGAAATGGAAATACTTACACATCCTGCCTTTTGCGAGGCTCTTTGAAACCTTTAAATATAACATAACCTCATTTGGAAATTAGCTTTAATTTTTCCACTAGCTTCATTTCAAGCGAGTTAATAAGGTTTTAAATATCCCTGTCTTGCTTTAAAATGTTGCCTTTGAGAAATTTTAAAGATGCCTCCTAACGCTATTGCTTCTTTTAAAAATGGAATCAACATTTCTGAAGTTATCAATCAATATTTCTGAAGTTATTTTCTTCAGTGGTGCCCCCTCATTAAATTTATTTCTGGAAGTATTTGATGAAGAGTATAAGCTGAGCCAGGTCATGATTTTGTTCAATTTAGTTTTCTTTTTCTCTAAAGACACTTCAAATTCACAATAGAGCTGGAAGGGACCTTGGAGGTCTTCTAGTCCAACCCCCTGCTCAAAAAAGGAGACCCTATACCATTTCCGACAAATGGCTGTCTAATCTCTTCTTAAAACCTCCATTGATGGGGCACCCACAACTTCTAAAGTCAAGATATTCCATTGATTAACTGTTCTTAAACTGTTCTTAATTGTTTAACTGTTCTTAAAACTTCTTAAGAAGTTTCTCCTTGATTCCAGGTTTCTTCTGTCCTTGATGAGTTTCCATCCGTTGTTTCTTGTCCCGCCTTCAGGTGCTTTGGAAAACAGGTTGACCCTCTGGGTGCAGCATTCTAGGTGTGGTCTTACTAAGACCTTATAAAGTGGTACTAATACTTCAGGCATGGGCTTAGATTGTACCACAAAGAAGTTTTTAAAAAGGTATGGAAGGCAGCGGGGAAAACCAAATAGAATATCTTACATTTAAAGGAGAATTCTTTTCATTATTGTTCTCCATCGTAGAATTAATTCATTTTCTATTTTCATCTGCTCTTTATTGCAGTCCAATTTGTTTGTTTTTAATTGGAGGAAAAAATCTACATTATCACATAAATGCTAAATAATTAACTGGAGATTAATTAAGCACTTTTCCTTTCTTACTAAATATCCTGCAGAATTAATTAATTAATTACATTTTCTTTGCTTCCCACGCCAACTGGGCTCATTAGCAATATATGTAACTTCCGTGGTATAACATAAGGATCAAGAGAAAAAAGTTCCATGCTACAAGAATAACCAAACATCTGCAATAAATATCATTTATGCGACGGATGCACATATAATGCCATATCCATAGCACCCAGATCAGCAATGCTGAAAAAATACACTCAGCCAATTATTAAATTAATAGTCCTAGTAAATATGCACAGCACAGACTTTTAATTACATACTGGAAGATATTCCATCAACACCTTCTGGAAAATATAAGTTTTCCCTGCATTCTGCTAGAGTATTCACCATTGGAGTGGATTTAATAAGGGGGTCCTTGACTCACCATCATTTATTTAGTGACTGTTCAAAGTTTCAACGGCACTGAAAAAAGTGACACAACTATTCTTTTCTCAAAAGAAAAACGAACAAACAAGAAAGTCCAGTTGCCTCCTGACGAAGCACCTTTGGGACAATCACGACCTGGATGACCTGAGAACCTCTCCAGACCAGGGGGATGCTACGAGAGTGGGTGGTTTTTCTGAAAACCAGAAGTACATGATGAGATACAACCACCGGAAATTAGAACTGGATCATAATTACCCCATGGGGAGATTCATCAGAACTTCTAGAGTAGAGTGGAATGGAGTGGAATGGAATGGAATTCCACTACCGGTTCTCCAGAACTGGTCAGAATCTGCTGAGTACCACCTCTGATACACAGGTGCACTAAGTTAAGATACTCTCTATGGTGCAGCAGTAGAAGGTCACCAGCAGTTTTTCATTCCGTTGCTGTTTCCTGAGAAGCTTCAGGTAGTAGAATCTCTGCTGGGCCCTTTTGACCAGGACTGCAATGTGAGCATCCCAGGTCAGGTCCTCTTTGGGGGTAACACTTTTATTCTGCATTTCTGTCTGACATTCATTTATTAATCTTGTCTAGCCTCGTTGGGCTGACAACTGTGAAAGAAAGTCTCCCGAAGCGCATGCCTTCTGTTGGATTTCCATATTCCCAGGCATCTGCGCCCAGTTCAAAAGCCCAACCAAATCAATTTCACCTTCCTAAAGCAAGGCTGGTTAGAGGACTTTGGCTGGAAAAGTAAATCACTCAGAGATACCCTCAGCGGGCCCCATTGGTGAGCAGGATGGATGGGCTTTCTGGACCTTTACTTACCTTCTCATGCCGCCCTCGCATGCTCCAGTGTACAGAAGTACCATCCTCTCCTCTGTGCCCCAGTTATCCAAATGCTTCCAGGACTCTCGATGGTCGTATTGAATTTCATTTCTCCATCACGCGAGAGATGGAACAGCATCCTCGGTGTGCACCTCACCCCACAAGTTTCTGCAATCATTTAAGAGCAGATTTACGGTGGAAATAAGCTATTTTGCACCAAGGCAGGAGTGTAACACGCAAGAAACAAAACTAGACATTCACTGGGAAAGATGCTGTAAGTAGCTCTAATTAGAAGGAATTGGTGTTTCTGGATTATTGTGCAGGCATCTCAGTGGGAAGGGGGAAAGGGTTTTGACTATTATTGGGTCAATGTTCATCGAATCACAGAGTTGGGTGGCTCCAAGAGGACATCTAATCCATCCCCTGCTCATCCCCACTAGAACTTTAGTTGAGGCATAACCCAATTACTTTCAGCAACCAACCTGGCTACCACTGAATCGAAGTTTGATAGTCACGAGTGTTCTATAGATCGCCTCTGAAGGACACATAGCTTATTGTTTTTTGTTTTGTTTTTTTAAAAAATAAGCTCACTTTTTAAAAAATGCAATCTTTCCTCTCTCCCAAAGCTCCAGCAGAAGTTATTATAAAATAATTTCAGCCCTGACCTTCCGGCAAGGTTTGCCCCGTCAGAATGCTCTCAAACTCTCAAAAGTTAATATTTCTTTAATCTTGAAATCTGGTAGCCGCAGGTGCAAACCTGTTATAGTTAGCTCTATAGTGATTAGATCTCTCACCCATCTTGAATCGGATGCAAAGAGAGAGATAAACTGCAGATTGCATTCCTGGCAAAGGCTAATCTCCAAATCCAGAAATCTTTCTTGCCTCAAAGGCTGAGAAGCTGGAGTAGATCATTTGATTTTCGTTGAATAGGTGGAGACTACAACTCCGGAATGACTAGACAGGCAAGGAAGTTGCCAACAGGTTGGGGTTGGCAGGGTGGTGGTGAGGTTGAGAGAAGTCAGAACTGGCAATTCAGAGAGACTAAATGGACTGACTCTAGATAGCAAAAGCAATAGCCCTTATATACCGCTTCACAGTGCTTTATAGCCCTCTTTAAGCAGAGGTTTACAGAGTCAGCCTCTTTGCCCCCAACAATCTGGGTCCACATTTGAGCCACCTCAGAAGGATGGAAGGCTGAGTCAACCTTGAGCCTGGCGAGATTCGAACTGCCAAATTGCAGGCATCCGGCAGTCAGCAGAAGTAGCTTGCAATACTGCACTCCAACCACTGTGCCGCCACTGAACAAACATGAGTTTATCTGGTGTTGACTTTGGTTATCTGTGTTCCTGGCATCCTCCCAACTGTGTTGAATTTTGGCCCTTCCTTCATGCCTGGAATTCTTGCTCCTGCCCTGCCGGACTAATTACCTCATTTTGCCTTGATTGGACTTAAAGTTACAGTTTTTGTTGACCATGTTTTGGACTTGATTCTCTGAAGCCAAAGGCTGTTCCTGGGAAAGTTTTTCTCCAGTCCAGAAAGTAACCAGGACATTGGGGGGAAGTTGGAGCAAATAAAGGGACTCCTACTGATTATCTGACTGTGTTGCCTTTGTGCCACGCCTCAGGCTATCACACATCTCCATGGTTATGTGGCTGGCATGACTAAATGCCAAAGGCACATGGAACACTGTTAGCTTCCCACCAAAGGGGTCCCTATTTTTTCTACCTGCATTTTTACATGCTTTCGAACTGCTAGGTTGGCAGAACCTGGGATAAGTAACAGGAGCTCACTCCGTTAGGCGGCGCTAGGGATTCAAACCGCCGAACTGCCGACCTTTCTGATCGACAAGCTCAGCGTCTTAGCAAGCAGCTGTTAAAAGTCCACATCCTGCTGAGAAGGCAGCAGAGAAGCCGGACATTTAGGGATAGAAGTGGCATGTCCTGCCAGAATTGATTTCACCAAGATAGTAATGAGTGATTTGAAAAGGGGAGAGGAAGTAAAGAGACAGATAGAGAGGAAATAATTTCCACCTCACATTGATCTGTCATCCTCCCCATAGAGTTCTTCTCGTGAGCGCATCAGAGGAAAGGAAGGTACACACTGTAATTTCTCTAGGTCCTGCATTCCTAAGAAATAATTAGATTTAGTTTCGGTAGCAGAAATTCTCCCTTGCCGAGACCCGGGTGCAGTCAAGAAGATGGAAATAATGAAATGCCTTGAAGCCTCCGGCACTCATTTATTCTGGCCACCTCGTCTCTTCTCCTGGCTTGGCGGAACCTGTCGGAATTGTCTTAGGGGCTTGTGCAACCAGGCACATTAAGAGGAGGAACCAGAGTCCATCGAAGGAAGTTTGCAACAGCAACGGAGAAGAAGTTATTTTAGGTAGTCCTCAACATATAACCGTTTAGTGACCGTCTGAAGCTACAGTGGCACTGAAATTTAGCAGTTAATCCCTGTTGAGGATCCCAGCCATCTTTCCTCCACCTACTGTAGAAGGAGGACTATTAGAAAAAGATGCTTTAATTCTTTCGAGACTTAGAATTTCCCATAAGAAATACTTTGGAGAGTTGAGATCATTTTACTGTTCTCACGCTAATGCAGAATTCCATCTTTTATGTGTGTCTCCAGATATTTATATCACCCAAATCTTTTATCTGTTTTAACTTGGTGCCAAAACCTTAAATTTCAATTTCTCAAAAAATCTTCCTTTGCAAAAAGAGATTTCCATATATATTTTTTTGCCTTATTTGCAGGTGCTGAGGAATTCCTGATTTCTCTGGGTGATATTTTTTGACCCAACTTAGTTTGCTAAAGTAGAGCAAGTTTCTGCAGGAAATATTTTTTATGTGTTGCAGCTTTCCATCTTTCTGAAACTCTTGTGATGGCCCTTGGGATTAATAAAAGTTCAAGGAAGCCACAGAGAGGTCTGTGGCATGAAAGAAAGGCCATTCATACATACCAACGCACATACACACAGAGAGATGCCGTGGCCAACTTATTATTAGTTAAAGAACTCCGGGAATACTCAGGAGAATTTTCTGAAATTCTCTTTTCCTTTGGAAAACAAAAGTCAGAAGCAAAGTCTCTCGCAATCAATTGAAGGAGAACTTTTCAATCTTTTACTTGCTACTGAAATTGCACGGGACGCATTTTTAAAAATTTAAATATTCATTCAGTTGCACTTAAATAAAACAGCATCACAGGGTTAGTTTATATACTTTTTTTTAATCTGTAATTCCTATGGCTATTTGGTCTTCCATTTTAGATTGTCACATGAGACTTGGTTTTTTTTAAATACCTAGAATAATAATCCAATATAATTTATTCAGGAAGTTTGGTGACATTAAATACTGGCTTAAACAATAAAAATATGAAGAAGTGTTGGTTTTAAAGCGTTTCAGGAGTGTCAAAAGCAGTTGAGCTGGCAAAGGCCAAAGCTTTGCAGGTTGTGGCTGCCATTTTGCTTTTTATACCACCACAATTCACCTCATCTATCCCTGAAAATTTCTCCCCAAATCACAAATGATCCACAGGGTCCTTCCAGCTTCTGGGATAGCAGTAGCAGTTAGACTTATATACTGCTTCACAGTACTTTACAGGCCTTTCTAAGTGGTTTACAGAGTCAACCTCTTGCCCCCAACAATCTGGGTCCTCATTTTATCAACCTCGGAAGGATGGAAAGCTGAGTCAACCTGGAGTCGATCAGAATCGAACTGCTGACTGTGGGCAGACTTTGCCTACAATGCTGCATTCTCACCCAGAACCACCAGGACTCTGGGATGACCCAGTCCTGAGTCAAGTGCCCTAGCAACGTTTTTAAGATGGCTTGTGTGTGTGATGCTAGGGCCATTTTCTCTTGATTTACTGAAAGATATCTCCATGCATCAACAGAAATATTTGCTGATGAGTCCCAGGCAGGCATATCTAAGATGGCTGGTTTCGTTGCAGGTGGTCACTTAGGCCAGTGCAGAGCCTTTATTGCTGCATCAGATGATAACTTCACTTTCAGAACTGATTAGATGCAGAGCCATTAATGTTCTGTGCAACAATAGAATGCTGATTGGGGGAATTGACTGTGCAATATGGGGTAGACCAGTGTTTCTCAATCTTCGCAACTTTGAGATGTGTGGACTTCAACTCCCAGAATTCCCCAGCCAGTTTCCCTTCCTCCCTTCCTCCCACCCTTCTTCTCTCCCACCCTTCCTTTTTCCCTTCCTCCCTCTTTCTTCTTTTCACCCTTCTTCCCTCTCATCCTTCCTCTCTTTCTTTTTTCTTCCCTCCCACCCTCTCCTCCTTCCTTCCTTCCTCAGTATCTAGGCAACATTTCGATGAAGTCTCATTCATCATCTTCAGGCTTCTGTCTTCGGCTCTGTGCTTCTCAGAGT
>NW_020769351.1:2447158-2461415 GCF_900518735.1 Pseudonaja textilis
CAAAGATCCATATATGTATGTATGTTTCTTAAGTTATATATGTAGTATAAATATATAATATATATTTCTTAAATATACATATACATACATATATATATATACAGATATACATATACATACACACACACGCACGCACGCACACACACATCCTATGAATCAGATGCAGTCAAATGAAGCTTTTAACTCACTAAATCTCAACAAGGGCATCAGGTATTTGAAAAACTTCTAAAAAGGGCCATTTAAGATATTTGTAGCATCTCTGCGCTTCTGAATATCAACACAGTTAAAAGGTGTGATTTCGCTCTTGTCTGTTTAGGTGCAATTAAGGACTTCCTGCCATCATTTCTTTCTCTCTCGCTGTTTGCATTAGAACAATATCCTCATTAGGAATCATTTTGTCTTTATTTAGTCCTGAGAAGATTGTGCTCATTAGTCTTCTTCAGGAGGTGACTTTTGTGTTGGGAAGAAGAGAATGCATTTGAAAGCATTCTCTCTTTTTGAAAAAGAAAGAAAGAAAGAGAAAGAAAGGATCACTGTCACTTTCTTCAAAGCTAACATAAGGAATAATGTTCCATAATTGTCTCCGTGTATAAATAACCTCTCTCACAATAAAAGAATTCTCCTCCAAATATTGCTGTTAAAACTGGGGAGGAAACATGACAGCCATTCTTTTAAACTCTGTTTGGGCTTAATTGCAGAAGCCGGCTCTCCTGTCTTGAAGATGATGGGGGATAATCCATCACAGGATTAAACAACTCAAAGACACAAACAGTTTGTGGGCAGGTTAATGCAATTACTTCCAGCAACTTTCCATCTGTAGGAGAGGAGCAAGCTGAACTGGGGGTGAAGTTAAGTGAGTTATCAGCTTAGCATTGTTATGTGCCACAAATGGTCCAAGTCTTGCCCCTCTTAATAACAGAAAACAGATAATCAGAGTTGGAAAGGACCTTGTGGGTCATCTAGTCCAACCTCGCACCCGAGCAGGAGACTCTACGTAATTTCTGACAAATGGTCAGTCTCCTCTTGAAAGTCTCCAGGAGTGAAGTCCCCACATTTTCCAAAGGCAACTTCTGTTCCATTGGTTGATGGTTCACACTGTGAGAAAATTTCTCCTTATTTCCAGGTTGAGTCTCTCTTTGTTCAGTTTTCATCCATTCTTCCTTTGGTCTTTGGGTACGTTGGAAAATAGCTTGACCCCTTCCTCCTCCTCTCTGTGGCAGCCCCTCAAATATTGGAAGATGCTATCCTGTCTCCCCTGCTCCTTCTCTTCACTAGACTAGCCAAGCCCAGTTCCTGCAGCCGTTCTTCATATATTTTAGCCTCCAATCCCCTAATCATCCTGGTTGCTCTTCTCTGCATTCTTTCTAGAGTCTCAACCTCTTTTTTATAGTATCAAAATCAAGTATCAATACCACTATATACTGCCTTACAGTATTACTGCCTATACTGTGAGACCGCACCTGGAATACTATTTGTCCATAATGGTATATGGCCTCCTGCTTGAGCAGAGGGTTGGACTAGAAGACCTCTAAGGTCCCTTGCAAATCTGTTATTCTCTATTCTGTGAGAACAAGCGATCAGCTACATTCAAAGAGAGCCATCAACCTCCCCCAGTCACTTTCGTTTCAGATTGGCTTCTTTTATCAGGCCTCCTGTAGTTGTCCTATAATCTCTGCCACCTTTTGACTACATATTTATGCCCTAATGGAAGGCTCTGAGTCTATAAATGTAATGTCAACAGTAACAGAGATAGATTTAGGAGATTACCTGCCCTTGCCATGTCTTTAAGATCTCACTTGAGCTGGGATAAATACTAGACCAACAGTTGTCTTAGTGGGAGTTAAGTGAGCTGCTTGGTTGGCTGTAGAGAGCAGTGGCTCAGTGGCTGAGATGCTGAGCTTGTCGATAAGAAAGGTTGGTGGTTCAGCGGTTCGAATCCCTAGCGCCGCATAATGGAATGAGCTCCCGTGACTTGTCCCAAGTTCTGCCCAACCTAGCAGTTTCGAAAGCATGTAAAAAAATGCAAGTAGAAAAATAAGGACCACTTTGGTGGGAAGGGAACTGCGTTTTCATCATGCAGGCCACATGATCACAGAGATGTCTTCAGACACCGCTGGCTCTTCAGCTTTGAAACGGAGATGAGCACCACCCCCTAGAGCTGGAAACGAAGGAAGGAAGGAAGGAGAGGAAGGGAGGGGAGGAGGGAGGGAAACTGGCTGGAGAATTCTGGGAGTTGAAGTCCACAAGTCTTAAAGTTGCCAAGTTTGGGGATCCCTGGGCTAGGCATATCTAATTCACTTAACCCTTTATTGATCACTATATGTTCTTGATCCCAATGCAACATGTATCTGGAAAATAAACAATAACAGGAAGGTATAAGAATTGCTAGCTGCAATAATGTGTGCTTCTAGTTGCACACATCTGGAAGTTGCCAAAGTTGGCACAATCTTTGACGGTCCTTCTTGTTTTGGGTTCAAGGACTAAAATCAAATTGGAGGATTGCCAACTTCTGGGCAGATGGCTCATGAATGGCATTCTGCCAAGTGGTGCTACAGTCAATGAAAAGATCCAAAAATGTATGTGGAAAAGGATGCACTATTTGAAAAGCTCAAAAGTGAAGAGTATGTCAGGAAAATCAAAAAATTGATGCATCCAAACATGAGCAATATTGGATTAGAATTTACTGTACAGAACTGCAATTGCCATATTGATTCACTTGTCTTCCTAAATAGATTGTTTCTAGAATTCACAGGAAATGTTTAGACCAAATTCCTTTCGAAATGGTTGGGAATTCATCTTACTCATTAAAACCAATTAATTGTCTCAAACGTTACATCTTGTGAGGAACTTTAGCAAGGAAGAGCTTTTAACAATAGCAGTTCTGAAATACAACATTAAAAGGAAATAATAGTGTTGCATTACAGTAACATTTCAAGCAGCTTTGACTGTTGGCTGGACAAATGCAGGTTGCTTTTTTGCAGTTGTAGAAGACCTAAAATGATCAAAAAGGAAGAATAACGCTTGAAAAAAAACTGCTAGATTTTAATTCTAAGTATGGAACAGGTGCCAAGTCTGTTTGAAACCGGGTTTTTTTAAATTTCTTTGTCCTGATAGCATTTTTTTTCTTTCTCAGCCTTGTTGTAGGCAGAGTTAATCTAATGTGGAAATTTAAGATGAATTTACTTTCTTTCAAACCAAATAATTCTAAAAAAGGAACTAGGGACAGATATTCCTCCGCCGGTCCTTATGTGACTCCGTGCAGTCATTAAAACAACACTGGGGTACTTTTTATGCCACTTAAACCTATTTACATTCAAACTTTCATTTCCTTCATAGTGATTCAGACAAGGTTCCAAATCATTGACTGTACAGGGAGTGAATTGTATTTGTAAATAGGAAGATGAGAATTAATTCAGAATCTCATTCTGTTTCATTAAACCATGTATTGGATGGCAAGGTCCCTTTTATATAATTTTATATTATTTATTTTGAATCAGGGGAGGGAGGAAATAATCAATTATTTATTGATTTTTCCAAAGGCCACCTTGTGATTCAGGCCAAATTTCCAAGCACAAACTTCCTTGTACAGTATATAATTTTCCTATCTCTTAATAGAATAATCATATTTTAAATTGTATGCTACACAACTCTCTGTGCCTTCTGAGCATTAATAAAATCATAAACAACTCAATAAAATAATCAATATGAGTCAGATGCCAAGCACTTGAATTTTGATCACATGACCATGGGGGATACTGCAGCGGTCGTAAGTATGAAAAATGGTCATAAGTGCCTTTTTTCAGTGCGGTGTAACTTTCAAAATGGTCACTCAATGAAGTGTTATAAGTCGAGGACTACCTGTCAAAGCCCTTCATGACATAGAGTTATCTGAGGGCCCATCTATTTCAAATTGGCCACTAAAATGGAGCAGACTTCTCTATGATGGTGTTGGTCATGTGACTTCTCTATTGTGGTCCCTGATGTCTGGAACACAGGTAGTCCTCGACTTATGACCACAATGGAGCCCAAAATTTCTGTGGCTAAATGAGACATTTGTTAAGGGAGTTTTGTCCCATTTTATGACCTTTCTGGCCACTATTGTTAAGTGAATCACTGCAGCTGTTTCAGTTAGTAACACGGTTGTTAAGTGAGTATGGCTTCTCTATTGACTTTGCTTGTCAGAAGGTCGTAAAAGGAAATCACATGACCTTGGGACACTGTGACCGCCAGGTTAGTTACCCAGGGGTGGGATTCAAATTTCTTAACAACCGGTTCTGTGGGTGTGCCCGAATTTGTGGGTGTGGCTTGGTGGTCATGTGACCAGGTGGGCATGGCTTGTATGTAAATATTGTAAATATTTATGTAAATATTGAATTTTTTTATTTAAAGAAAGAGCAACTTTTACCCCAAATGAGGCATAGCAGGCAGGCAGACTGAGTTGCTTGCAGAATCACAGAGTCACTCGCAGATCTATCTTTCTGCAATCTGCTGCCTGAGTCTGCACTGAAAAATAGAAGCTTCGGTCCTAAGGAAGGTTCAACTCTGCTCTCAGGCCACGGGTGCGATGTGCCGGTTCTCCGAACTGTGCAGAATCGTAACAACCGGTTCTATAGAACTGATCCAAACCGGTAGAATCCCACCCCTGTTAGTACTCCATCCCTCTCACTACTTTTTATGAGGTCAACTCGTAAAATATTTCTCTGGTCTTTTTAGAGTTGCCAACAGAAAGGGAGGGGAGAGCAGTGGGCAGCTTAGAAATCAAAGGTGCATTCCATAAATGTTTTCAAAGATCTTTTTTTATTATTATCTTTTCCAGTATCTTCCCGGGTATTGATGTTAGGCTGATTGGTCTATAGTTTCCTGGGTCTGTTTTTTTTTTCCTTTTTTGAAGATGGGAACCCCAGCGGCTCTTTTCCAGTCCTCTGGTAGTTCCCTGGTGCTCCAGGATTTTTGAAAGATATGGTGCAGTGGTTCTGAGATGACCTCTGCCAGCTCCTTTAAAACTCTGGGATGTAATCCATCAGGCTCCAGTGATTTGTTTTCATCAAGATCAGACAGGTGTTCTCTTACTATTATTATTATTTTTTGCTTATTTTAACTTTTATTTCTGGTCTGTCTTTTACAGTTATGTTTTTGGTGGGTTGAGCTATCGTTTCTTTTTGCGTGAAGACCGATGCAAAGAATGAGTTAAGCAGTTCTGCTTTCTCTCTGTTGCCTGTTACTTCCTTGCCATCTTCTCTCTTTAGTGGACCGATTGTTTCCTTGATTTTTTTTCTTTTTATTTATATGTTGGAAGAAACTTTTTTTTTATTATCTTTGACTTTTGTTGCAAGTCTTTGTTCGTTCTGAGCCTTTGCTATCCTGACTTCGTCTTTGCGGATTCTGGCTGTCTGCTGATATTCTGCCTTAGTTGTATGTCCTTCTTTCCATTTTTGTACTTGTCCTTTTTTTCTTTCAATTTGCCAGAGAGGTCTTTGTGTCGCCATGCTGGTTTCTTCTTGGATTTCTTGTTTGGGAGCTTTTTTGTTTGTTTGTTTGTTTCTTCTTGTTGGGAGCTTTAGTTTTTGTTTTTTAAAATCAGTGCAAATAAATAAATAAGCATTTTCTCACCAGGATCACTGCTGAAGCTGCACTAGCCAGAATTCTCCCTTCTCCCTTTCTCTGCCTCATCTCACACTGGGTAGGCTGGCATTGTTCTCCGTGGAAACCCCCTGTGTTTTAAGTCATGTAATCAAAGGGTTTTCTTGATAAGCCTCCACCCACAAATAATTGCTTTTCAGCCTATGGTGAATTTGCAGAGATCCTCCGAGAACATTTCCATTCCTAAGTGGATGATAAAAAGGGCAGAGGACTTTATTTAAATGTCACTAATTGAATAAAAAGCAGCTGATAGGGCATCTGTGTAGATTTGAGTGGCATTAGAAAATGCCAAATTGTAGCCCTTTGCAACCTGAATTTGCATGTTTGCAGAATATCTTTCTATCTGTCTGTCTATCATTTATCTGTCTATCTATTTCTAAACATAGAGACTGTATTTTCTTGAGGAGGGGTGAATTTCCTGTTAAGTAAAGTGTTTAATAGGTCTGATGTAATTATCTAAGGAAATTTATTTAGCTGTTTGTAAGTTGCCCACCCATAAGGAGGTCTCGGAGTACCATTGTAAAATAAATTAAAAATCAAAGAATTAACATCATGGAAAATGGTAGGAGAGATTGCTAAAATTTCAGCAGTGAAATTGGACTTGTGAATTGAATAGAATGGAATGGAATGGAATGGAATGGAATAGAATAGAATAGAATAGAATAGAATAGAATAGAATAGAACAGAACAGAACAGAACAGAACAGAACAGAACAGAACAGAACAGAATAGAATAGAATAGAATAGAATAGAATAGAATAGAATAGAATAGAATTCTTTATTGGCCAAGTGTGATTGGACACACAAGAAATTTTGCCTTTGGTGCATAAGCTCTCAGTGTACATAAAGAAAAAAATAAAATACATTCCTCAAGAATCATAAGATACAACACTTAGTGATAGTCATAGGTTACTAATAAGCAATCAAGCCATACTAGGAAATAAATAAAACAATATAAATTGTAAAGATACAAGCAACATGGTTATAGTCATAAGTGGGAAGAGATAGGTAATAGGAAGGATGAGAAGAATAGCAATACAGTCTTACTAAATAGTTTGACAGTGTTATGGGAATTATTTGTTTAGCAGAGTGATGGCGTTCGAGGAAAAACTGTCCTTGTGCCTAGTTGTTCTGGTGTGCAGTGCTCTATATAGTGTCGTTTTGAGGGAAGGAGTTGAAACAGTTTATCTCCGGGATGTGAGGGGTCTGTAGATATTTTCACAGCCCTCTTTTTGACTCGTGCAGGATACAGGTCCTCCATGGAAGGCAAGTTGGTAGCAATTGTAAAATTGGTCAATAAAACAAGCTATGGTAAGCTTGGCAAGAAATATCATACCGTTTCTAAATTCAGCCAGTAGCTCTAGCTTATGGTTTAGTGCATGGGCACCCACAAGGCCTCTCTCTCTGTGTGTGTACGTGTGTACGTGTGTACGTGTGTGTGTATGCCATGTCATGCATATCACGATGTCATTGGAGTAGTGTTATGAATTCAAAATGGCTCGTCCAGTGATTTGTATGCTTGTAAATCCAGGTTCTACACCTTTAATATTCGTGACGAAACTGAAAGCTTCCTCCCAACCAATGTTGAAAGGCAATATATTTTCTGTAGGAAAAATGCTATCAGCATTCCACATTCAAGGTGCCACAACCAAGATCCTCCATATGTTTGAAGGAACGTAGGGATGTTTCAAGTGAAATACGGAGGGTTTCGGTGGTGTAGAGATGCACCAGTGGAGGAGTATCAATAAAGGAGAATATTTGTAGCTTGTCGTGATCTGGGCCATCCTTGGTTCTTCTCTCCGTTCGCTTGTATTGTATACCCAAACTAGATGGTGAAAAATCTGTAAGAAAATAACCAAACTTAGTATAGAGTATCACAGGCAGTGATTACATGAGAAGTTCCCATTGTTTATCAGTTTTTACTATTTGCAGAATAGCAAAGTTGGAAAGTTCAGAGATGCAGTGGCTCAGGGGCTAAGACGCTGAGCTTGTCGATCAGAAAGGTTGGCAGTTCAGTGGTTCGAATCCCTAGTGCCGCGTAACGGAGTGAGCTCCTGTTACTCGTCCCAGCTTCTGCCAACCTAGCAGTTTGAAAGCGTGTAAACAATGCAAGTAGACAAATAGGGACCCCTTTGCTGGGAAGGTAACAGTGCTCCGTGCACCTTCGGCATTTAGTCATGCCGGCCACATGACCACGGAGATGTCTTCGGACAGTGCTGGCTCTTCGGCTTTGTGACGGAGATGAGCACCCCACCGCCCTAGAGCTGGAAACAACTAGTATGTATGTGCGAGGAGAACCTTTACCTTACCTTTAAAGTTGGAAAGGACCTTGGAGGTCTTTTAGTCTAACCCCCTGTTCAAATGGGAGACCCTATATCATTTCTAAGGTCCCCACAATTTGTTGACTTTGGCTTGTTTTTCTTTATTTCGCAATGAAGATTCGCAGAGCGCAACGGACATATTTTAAGAAGGCAGATTCTGCTTATGTCCTTCCAGTCTGGAAGAGAGGAAGCAGAAGAACAGGAGAAAAAAAAAAAGATTGGAAAGGAAACGAGTCAACTCAGCCGCTGTTCTTTAAGTCAGAGATTTGGGTCGTGATCAGCTTATCCCAAAACAAGCCAGGGAGATAAACAGTGAAGTTGAGGGCAGGCAAAATATGTGCACTCGTGTTCAGAAGAGGTTATGTGGAATGACTGTAAGGAGGGCTAAGATGAACTTCAAGCTCACTGGAGCTTAGAATTTACCACAGCACAAAAAAAACTTGAATGAGCTGCGAAATAAGGGAAAAGGCTGAGACTCCTGCGACCTTATCGAAAGCTCCTGAGATCAAAGTCAAATACCAATAAAGGAGAATATTGCAGGCTTTGAAGTATGGTGCTCTTTCAGCTTGTTTGGTTTCTGGTAGATGTTTCAGTACCCAACCTGGTAACTTCATTCGTACTAGAAGGGAGTGTGCAAACCTTCTAACGCTGATGATGTTGCCTAGACGGGTAATGAAACATCCACAAGGAAACAGCCAACTACTAAGAAGCATCAAGGACCTCTCAGATCCAGGTCATCCAACTTCCGGTAAAAGGACTTGGCCGTCATATTTGGCCTTCAGAGCTTTGCAACCTTGAGTATCTGGGAACGGCTGAATGAGATGAAGGTTACAAAGAGGTTGGTAGATCCCTAACACATGTGGTGAGATATTAAAAAAACAAAAACCTATAAATATATAATTGCATCTTTAACCATAATGGACAAGCAACCTTACTGCTAATCGAAGTTAAATTTGGATGGAAAATTCAGGACATGATCAAGCGGAACTGTGACATTTGTAGAAAAAAACAGGTGGTGGGTGGGATTAAATCTCAGGTGAGACCTATCCAGATCTGAAACTGTCGATCTAATAATGTAGTAGAGACCGAGTTTCTCCCACCTCGGTTCCCTCTTGTAGAATTCAACCGGTGGAGTTTCAGGAACATCTGCAGGCTGAAGGAGGAAATTGCATCACACACACAGCATGACCTCACCATGGAATGACTGAATAACGCAATGTGGGTCATGTACAGGTTGACATTGTCGTAGCCCCGCAAGGATATTAGGTTCCCTGGGAGTTTGAAATACAAAATGGCTTCTCTTGTTTTCTTACCCAAAATAATTAACCTCGAGTAAATATTGATTTTTCTTCTCTCTTCTTGTCCACCCATTGATCATGATATCGTGGTGTAGACCTGCTATCCTTCAAGGGTATTGGCATTGTCAAAGCCTTGAAGATGGTAGCTATGGACATATTATTTAAACCTCTCTCTTTTTCACATGTGTTGTGTATGTGATACCCAGAAAAGCCTGGGGGGGATCAATTGTGCAGCCAGCAACTTTAATAGGTATGGTCTTCAATTTCCAGAATTCCCCAGCCAACATGATGGGATGGACGACAGTGAGGAGGTGGATTCCCAGATGGGTGTATTACAGAAGAGTAAGAGGCAACTTTACCCAGATATGTGCGAGAGAAAGTGGGTGAAGACAGGCCCACCCTAATAGTTCTCAGAGTATATGGTAGATGCAGAGAGTAGAGTGCTTTAGTCTGGCAAAACCAAGAACGACACATGGTGAAACTTCCAAGCCCAGTTCTTTATTGTTCCACATCTATAGACAGAATCTTGCCAGACTAAAGACTCTATGATCCACACCTATCATACACTCTGAGTACTAATAGGGAGGGGCTGTCTTCACCCTCTTTCTCTCATACATGGTATCCTGGACTGAGTTGCCTCTTACGCCTGTGTAATGTGCCTCCTTCCCATCTGGGGATTCACCTCTTCACTACATTCCATCACTTCCAGAATTCCCCAGCAAGCATCTTTGAACATAGAAGAACAGAGTTGGAAAGGGCCGTGAAGGTATTTCTAGCCCCACCTGCTCCTTAATACTATTTCAGACAGATGGTTGTCCAATCTCTTCTTCAAGGCCTCCCAGTGGAGCATCCATAACTTCTGAAGACAAGCTGTTCCACTAATTAATTGTTCCCTCTGTTAGGAAATATCTCCTTTGTTCTAGATTGCTTCTCTCCTTGCTTAGTTTCCATTTGATGCTTCTCGACCTGCCTTCAGGTGCTTTGGAGAATAGCTTGACCACCCGCCATCTTTGTGGCAACCCCCCAAATATCTGTGGACTTCAACTCCCAGAATTCCTCAGTCAGCATTCTAGCAGGGGAATTCTGGGAGTTTAAGGCCATGCATCCTTAAGGAATACTGAGGAATACTGCAGTAAACATCAACAATAACCAAAAACAAAAGGCCGATAGCTTATTTCTTTAAAAATCAAAAACAAAGGAAGGCTAAAGATTAAGGAAGAGACTAACTTCGCATCAGATCCCCAAATGAACTTGCTTGGCTTTTCCGTCAAACCCAACAGACTTTGTGGGACACGTCCTATATGCTGAAGACACAGCTCTCTGCATCTGAAACCCAAGAGTGCCCCAAGGGGAGTGCAAACCTCCTTTCCACCAACAAGTGACTCCTCCTTTCTGCACAACTCATCCACATCTTTGCTTTCCCCCCAGGCATCCATTGCGACAGTGTGTGCTCGCCTGGCCGTTGGGGCCCCAACTGTTCCATTGCCTGCAACTGTGAAAATGGAGGTTCCTGTTCTCCAGAAGACGGAATCTGTGAGTGCGCCCCAGGCTACCGAGGGCCCATGTGCCAGAGAAGTAAGAACCTCGTGCTTTGCCTTATAAATCCCATGTGGCAGTTCCTCTTTTTGATCCAGGTTGCTATTCCTGAATCCCTCCCGAACTTACTGACAGATTGAATTTTTGCATGTGACGGTAGCAGTGGTGGGATTCAAATTTTTTTACTACCGGTTCTGTGGGTGTGGCTTGGTGGGCGTGGCTTGGTATAAAATCTGCATTCCTACTCCACTCCAGGGGAAGGTTTCTGCAAAATCCCATTCCCTCCCCACCCCACTAATCTGCTTTCCAGCTCCATTCTCCTGTGCAGGACAACCAAAGAAGACCCAGTTGATCAGCTGGGACTTGGGAGGCAGTGAATAGATGGGGTTGGAGGGGCCAGTCAGAGGTGGGATTGGCCGGTTCTCCAAACAACTTGTAATTTCCACTACCAGTTCTCCAGAACTGGTCAGAACCTGCTGAATACCACCTCTGGATGGTAGGAAAAGGACAGTTCATAAGTGGATAGTAAGCATATCAGCAGTTTTTATTGTAATTTAATTTACAGCCAGTGTGTAAGATAGGGTCCAAAACCCCGTGAGTGTTAATTGTGACCATCGTCGCTGGTATCTTCACTGTTTTGGCCATTTAGACATCTCTACTAGCAGAGATATCCAAATTCAGCATCTTTAAGACTTGTGGATTTTAACTCCTATGTGGAATTCCCCTCCTATGAGCCATGGTGGTACAGCGGTTAGAGTGCAGTACTGCAGGCTACTTCTGCTGACTGCCATCTGCTTGCAATTTGGCAGTTCAAATCCCACCAGGCTCCAGGTTGACTTGGCTTTCCATCCTTCCGAAGTCAGTAAAATGAGGACCCAACCGTTGTTGGGTTTTTTTCCTGCCTCCTGGTGCTTTAGAGAATAATGATCATCATCATGAATGGTCATGTCACTTTTTGTTCAGTGCGTTGCAACTTTGAATGGTCACTAAATGAACTGTTGAAAGCCAAGGAGTATCTGTACTACTGTACTAATACCACTACAAGTAATAACAACAACAAAAATAACGGATAGTGATATCAACTAATGGGGGTTGATACTACTAACCATTTTGGAGAACCTCGCTGTAGGCCTAAAACTGGTTGATCCCCTGTTAAATTACCCTTCCCTTCTGCAATTCTTTAGTTCGATTCTCATCAGCTCAAGGTTGCCTCAGCCTTCCATCTTTCCAAGGTCGGCAAAATGAGGACCCAGATTGTTGGGCGCAAGAGGCTGACTCTGTAAAGGACTGAAGGCTGACTCTCTCCGCTTAGAGAGGGCTGTAAAGCACTGTGAAGGGTGTATAAGTCTAAGTGCTATTGCCCTTTTCTCTCTTTTCCTTCCTTCCTTCCTTCCTTCCTTCCTTCCTTCCTTCCTTCCTTCCTTCCTTCCTTCCTTCCTGGTGTGCAATGGTTAGAATGCAGTATTGCAGGCTTCTCTGCCCACAGTCTAGAGTTTAATCCTGATCAACTCAAGGTTGACTCAGCCTTCCATCCTTCTTAGGTCAGTAATAAAATGAGGATAAATAAAAAGTGGGATATAAGTCGAAGAGCTATTCTATTCTATTCCATTCCATTCTATACTATACTAGGTTGACTCAGCCTTCCGTCCTTCTGAGGTCAGTAAAATGAGGACCCAGATTGTTGGGGGCAACAGGCTGACTCTGTAAACCACTTAAGAGTGGACTGTAAAGCACAGTGAAGCGGTATATAAATCTAAATACTAGTGCTATTCTATTCCTATGGTGGTGCATTAGTTAAAATGCAGTATTGAAGACTAACTCTGCCAACTGCCAGCAGTTCAATCCTGACTGGCTCAAGGCTGACTCAGCCTTCCATCCTTCCGAGGTGGGTAAAATGAGGACCCAGATTGTTGGGGGTAAAAGGCTGACTCTGTAAACTGCTTAGAGAGGGCTGTAAAACATTGCGAAGCGGTATATAAGTCTAAGTGCTATTCCTATTGCTATTTCTCGTCCTTATTTGTTGCCCAAGACAGCCCCGGAAGGGAAAGGAAGAGTGGGGGGTGACCCACATGCCCAGAACCCCAAAGCAAAACCAGTTAACCCACAGGGTCTTTGAAATGGTCCTAAGCTGAGGACTAGCTATCCTCGACCTTAATGTCTCATCTTCTGATATTTATACGGTAAGCTGCTTCAGCGTCTGCAGAAATGGAGTAGCATGTAAGTTGTAAAGGAGGAGAGAAAAAATAATAATTGGCTTAATCGCTATTTCCTCACCAGTCCCCTTCTGCAGGCGGACACCTGCAAAAAGAACCTTCTAATCCTTATGAATAATTTGATAAAAGACCCTCCCCTACATGTGGAAATCGCCCAAAGTGGCTGGGAGACCTACTCGGGGTTTAATCATCGTGTCCCAGAGGTCTCTTTCCCACGCCAGGATCTTCATCGTTACAAATAACTCTAGTTGTGGAGCTGCTCTTGCCACGAGGCAGCTGTTCTCCCTTCCAAAATAATTGGCTGCTGTTCTTTTTCCGTTTAAAACTGCTACTGCCTTGACCTCGGGGGGCCCCCCAGCTCCCTTAATGACCTCGCAGGGCTTCCATGGCAGCTCCTCGGCTTCCTGCGGCTGGCAAGGTTTCTGGGATGCTGCAACAAGACCAAGCCAGAAAGGATCAGGGACGTTGGGGGGGCTGGGGGAGCCTTTTTTGCCACAGTGAAGTCCCCAGGGTTTCGCACGGAGCTCCAGGAACTCAGAGAGAAAGTAGAGCTTAATTTGACCAGGCAATGGGGTTCCAATTTAAAGATGACTTCTCTTCTCTTTTCTGTACTCTACTCTGTTCTGCTGTACTCTCGACTTGTTCTGTTCTCTTCTATTTTGTCTATTCCATTCCATTCTATTCTATTATGTTTTCTATTCTATTCTATTCTTATTTCTGATCCTATTCTATTTTTATTTCTGATTCTATTCTATTCCATTCTTTTTCTGGTTCTATTCTATTTTTATTTTTATTTATTCTATTCTGTTCTATTCTACTCTTATTTCTGATTCTATTCTGTTCTATTCTTATTTCTGATTCTGTTCTTTTCTATTTTTATTTTTGATTCTGTACTATTCTATTCTATTCTAATCCATCTTGTCAATTAAGGTGGCACTACAGGTAGTCCCTTAGACCTATATACCACTTTACAGTGTTTTACAGCCCTCTCTAAGAGGTTGACAGAGTCAGCCCGTTGCCCCCAACAATCTGGCTCCTCATTTGACCCACCTTGGAAGGGTGGAAGGCTGAGTCAACCTTGAGTTGATCAGAATTAAACTCTAGACTGTGGGCAGAGTAAGCCTGAGATACTGCATTCTAACCATTGCACACCATGAAGGAAGGAAGAAAGGAAGGAAGGAAGGAAGGAAGGAAGGAAGGAAGGAAGGAAGGAAGGGGAAGGGGAAGGGGAAGGGGAAGGGAAGGAAGGA
>NW_020769351.1:2461515-2482397 GCF_900518735.1 Pseudonaja textilis
AAGGAAGGAAGGAAGGAAGGAAGGAAGGAAGGAGGGAGAAAGGGAAGAGCAATAGCACTTAGACTTATTAGTCCCTTAGACCTATATCCTGCTTTACAGTGCTTTTACAGCCCTCTCTAAGCAGTTTGCAGAGTCAGCCTATTGCCCCAAAAAATCTGGGTCCTCATTTTACCCACCTGGGAAGGACAAAAGGCTGAGTCAATCTTGAGCCTGGTGAGATTTGGACTGCCAAATTGCAGGCAGTCAGCAGTCAGCAGACAGAAGTAGCCTGCAGTACTGCACTCTAACCAATGTGCCATTGCAGCTCTTAAATTATGCTGGTAAGTTCCTTTTGTGTCAAGTAGTCCTGTCTTTCAGGCCTTTACTCCACACCACACTGTCCTCACCCGCAGACAGCATTGGGCCTCTCAAGCTCTCTCCAGGCTGGGTCTATGACGACTTACTGCAGCCAGATGAACATGACTGGTTGGGCATTGCTGGATGGGTGTGGTCAAGTTGACACAGAGGATTAAGTGCAGTCAGCTTGGGACAGCTGGGCGGGTGTGACCAGGTGGACACAACACATGGGTATGGATGGGGGAGCAGAGAGGGGGCATGGCCAGGAGGATGCAGAACCAGTTGCCATGGGCAACTGGGTGTGGAGCCAACAGGAGTCGTCCCATTGCCCTCTAGGCTTCTCCAAGCTTATCTAAGACTCCAACCTCTTCAGAGGTGGACTGCTGCCGGTTCGCACTGGTTTGGGTGAACCGGTAGTTAAGATTCTGCGCAGTCCGGTGAACCAGCAATCCCATTACTGGCTGGCCCCTCCCCCACTCATTTTTCAGCCATTTTTGGGCCGTTTTCAAAAATGGCTTGAAAACGGCAGGTTGGTCATGTGACTCGGTGGGTGATGTCACTTGTCACCCAGCCCTGCCTCCCAGCTACTCGCCTCAAAGGCACCTGCCCATTTTTTTGGCCTGTTTTGGGACCATTTTTCAGGCTGTTTTCAGGTCAGTTTTGATCCCATTTTTCTGCCGTTTGGGGGCCATTTTGGGGATAAAAATGGCCTGGAAATGGTCTGGAAAATGGCTCCCAAATGATCTGAAAACGTCCCAAAACCGCCTCAAAAAACAGGCTGAAAAATGGGTAGGGGGAAACACCCAGTGGTGGGATTAGCCCCAACCAGCTGAATTTTACCTGTGCCTTTGAGGCGAGTGGCTGGGAGTGGGACTGGGTGATGAGTGACATCACCCACCGAGTCACATGACCAACCAGCCACGCCTACCCAGCCAGAGAACCAGTTGTTCAAAAAATTTGCAGCCTACCGTTGCACCTCTTCCCATTTAACTACCCGCGTGGTCCTGAAGTCCACAATGGCAACCGAAAGCTGCCCGGATTGTTTTGACCAAGCGCTGCAATCATGTAACTTTGAGTTTTAGCACCACATTGCTTAGCGACAGCAGTTGCCATTTTAACCCGAGGAGTGTCTCTGCGGCTTAAAACATCACAACCAGAAGTATGTGCTGAAGTACCGCTAAAAATATAACGGGGCTAATAAATCAGACACGAATATTATACAGAATCGTGATGAAACAAGTGACATTTGAAGAGGCCGTAATTAATGTATAGGGTGTTAAAATAGAACTGGCTCAATCCTTTTTATATAACGTTATTTCAGTGCAATGATATTTGTAAGGTATTGCTAAGGTTCATAATGTTGTGTTATTTAGGTGCCATACAGTATTGAATCAGAGAAAGAAAGAAAAAACCCCAGTATTCTATCAATGTTAAATACAATTTTGGATATTCCTATTATCAGCATTAGGATTATTTCACTTTTTCTTCTCCATTTCCTGGTCTATCTTGTATTCAAGAGCATCCCCAAGAGAGTTCAGGATTGTGATTGCCAACAAGCAATTGAAACTCTGCCTGATTTTGTCCATCAATGTCACACACATGTGCAAACGACGGGGGCATAGTTATGACCCCCTTCTTGGTTTTTACTTCAGTTCCTACGATTAATCAACCTCCCAAAGTAGCTCTAAGAACAAACATTTCTGAATTTTTTTTAACATACATCCTCATTTAGAGGCCACAATTGGAACAGGCAACTTAATTGTTCAGGGAAGCGGTTGCTTAAACGAAACTGGGACTGTATTTCTGATGTGATTTCAGCTTCCCAAACCTGAAAAAGTTGTCAGTGCAAGGATTGCTCATAAAGTCACTTTTCATCCCCGTTATTCTGACCAAGGTTTCCTGAGACCATAATTAAGCACACGCTTAGTCCAAATAACTCTTGTTTTATTTCAGTGCTGGGAATTATCTGCATTCCCAGCCTGTAATGAGTCTCAAACAGTCCCTCGAGATAAGCACCCACCTTTCTTTCCTTTGAGTTGCTACCAACAACTAAAGTGCCAAATTAACTGGAAAAAAAAAACAAAGTACAAAGTCCACACAGAGCTTCAAGGTTTAATCTGAACAGAGCGAATGACTTTGCTTCCTGCAAAGGTTTCTCTACCTTTGCCTGTCCTTTATACCTTATGGGAGGGGCAATCACCTCCCTGCCTTACTCCCGAGTTGCCCCTTTTGTCTCAGCTGCTCTCGCCTTCTGGCAGCTCTGCACATGCACACTGGGAACAGGCTCCCCTGGGTCCTCTGCCTCGCTGCTGCCAGACTCCGGAGGCTCCGGAGTCAGCACCCCACTCCCAGATGGTCCTGGCCCCATCTCTGCATCGGACGCAGGACCCTCATCCGAGTCCTCTCCAGACTCCCTGACCGGTCCCTGTTCTTCCCCACTGTCCGATTCCGCTGCCATCTGCACAGGCTGCCGGCGAACCACAACACTTGTTATAACTGAGCAGTCACTAAATGAGCCCCTCTCTAAGTAAGGACTTCCTATATGGCCTTTCTTCTATCCTATGAAATTGTAAAAAGTCCTCCGAAGTGATGGATGGAGATTAATAGCTTGTATTTTTAAGTTTCCTCCACGGTTTTGTTTATTCCTTTTTTCTGCTTTCTGTGCTTTTCCTCTCTTAGTTTGCCCGCCTGGGTTCTACGGGCTTCAGTGCAACCAGATTTGTCCAGAATGTCTTCACAGCGCACTTCCCTGCCATCATGTCACAGGCCAGTGTGATTGCCTCCCAGGGTTTTTCGGGCCCCTCTGCAACCAAGGTAAGGTGGCTATGAGTTCGATCCTGAGTAGAGGCAGATATTTATATCTCTGGGCACAATGAGAATACATCTGCTATGAACTGATGACAGGAAAGGCATCCGGCCAGTAAACACCCAGCTCCATTCAGTTGCTCTGACTCCACCCCCGGTGCAAAGGATGACGAGGTCATTCAAAGACAAAAAATAAATAAATTATAGGCTCACCTGCTTGATCAGGGGGTTGGAGTAGAAAACCTCCAAGGTTCCTTCCAATCTGATTATTCTATGTTCAGTGCTCTAAAGAATGTAGATTGCTTGAGTTGTTAGGCAGAAGTGGCTTCTCCCTACACAGGCAACAGGCATAAATAAAAAGGTTCTTGGATGTAGATATTCAAGAGCAAATGGAATGTGCTAATAAATTAAATTCACCAGACTACTGACATGGCAGTCAAAGCACATCTGAAAAGCAGCACACTTCTAAGTTGTGTTGTTAATAGAGGAAATAGAGTAACTCTGAGTTCCTTGAGGCCAATTGCTTCACCGAAATCTTTTTTAAAAACCATCTGAAATGGACTTTATTAGAGTCTATCAATAAAAGAGTGTCTGATTTGTGCTACAAGCCACAAGAAAGAACCCTACAGCTGCACGCAGGAAGTTTTCAGCAGCATCACCCGCAGAATCTAATAAGCCAAACTTCACTGTAGGGGTGAGAAAATCAGGAATGGCCCCCGTGGAAGATTCCATACGTTCTTGGACTAATGTGGATAGTTGTAGGGCACAATTCATGACATTTTTTGTGATATGCAATCTCACAAACGGAGAGAGCCAGTTTGGTGTAATGATGAAGGCAATTGGAAAGAAATTGGGAGACTTATGAGTTCTAGACAGAATACAGAATAATAGAGTTGAAAGGGACCTTGGAGGTCGTCTAGTCCAACCCCCTGATCAAGCAGGAGACCCTATACTATTCTAGACAAGTGGCTGTCCAGTCTCTTCTTAAAAGTCTCCAGTGATGGGGCACCCACAACTACTGAAGGCAAATGGTTCCATTAATTAATTGTTCTTACTATTAGGAAATTTCTCCTTAGTTCTAGGCTGTTCCTCTCCTTGATTAGTTTCCATCCATTGCTTCTTTTCCTGCCTTCAGATGTTTGGAGCATATGGTGACTCCCTCTCTTCTTTGTGGCAGCCCCTCAAATGCTGGAAGACTGCTATCATGTCCCCTCTAGTCCTTCTTCTCACTAGACCAGACAAACACAATTTCTGCAACTGTTCTTCATGTGTTTTAGCCCTCAAGCCCTTTAATCATCCTTGTTGCTCTTCTCTGCACTCTTTCCAGAGTATCTACATCTTTTTTATATTCTGGTGACCCAGCCTAGGTACAAAGCTAGTTGGGTAACCATGGACCTGTCAGCCCTAGGAAGCAGGCAATGGCAAACCGCTCCTGAAAAACCTTGCCAAGAAAACTGCAGGGACTTTTTTAGGGCGTCAACAGTGACTTAAATGGTGTTCTGACCCAAACCCTTGTCCAATAAAACAAACATGAACCAAAGGGAACAGAAACCTTTTAATAATTCTTATGAATCCCCAGTCAAAAGGCTGCTGCAAACTAATTAACTTTGATAAGCATGAGCCTCGCCAAAACTGTGCAAGGCTGCCCAAAATAACAGATAAGGTTACCTAGAAATATTTTACAACACAAGAGTCTTCAAATACCAACTAAGATACTGCAATGTCCACGAGGCTGAGTTTCAAAACATCTTTGCTCCCTGCAAAGAACGTCCTATTCACAGCTGGCTTTTATCTTCTTGAAGGAGGGGCCATTACCTTGCAGCCTTACTCCCGAGTCGCCCATGCTGCTGCAGCTGCTCTTGCCTGTGAGCAATCCTGCATGCACACGCACTTGACACAGGCTCCTCAGGAACCTCCTCATCGCTGCTGCCAGCCCACACAATCTCGGAAGGCAGCAGTCTACTCTCTAATGGTCCTGGCCCCTCATCTGAGTCCTCGCTCTCCTCAGCCGTCCGCGCCTGCTGCCGGCTAACTGCAACAAAGGGATGCCCATACACACATCCCACAAATGCCACCACTTCTATGTGGCAGACACTGATGGCATCACTGTGATTTGCTGCTGTAAGAAACAGGTCAATGAAGACTCAATCATCCAGGCCAAACTGTCCCAAAGGTGCTTTCTTCAAGAGGCAACTGGACTTTCTGGTTTTTTCTTTGAAGACGCTTCGCTTCTCATCCAAGAAGCTTCTTCAGTTCTGACTGGATGGTGGGGAAGGGAAGGACTGATACTCCTTGCAGGCAGCAGGTCATTTGCATCCTATTAGAGAATCGTTGAGGCCACTTGGAGGTTTGTCTGTGTCCTCAGGGTCACCTGAGTGATGCTCCTGGTTCCTGTAGTCTGCAATTTTTTTCCTCTGGAAATCCCTTCCTACTCTTACACCATTCCAAGGGTGTTTATCCCAAATTGTATAGCTAAAAATCTGTAAAGATTCTCAATCATCCAGGTCATGGTTGTCCCAAAGGTGCTTTTGCAAGAGGCAGCTGGACTTCCTCTCTTCTTCTTTCGAAGACGTTTTGCTTCTCATCCAAGAAGCTTCTTCAACCAGAAATTCCAGTTTCCTCTTGAAAAAGCACCTTTGGGACAAACCATGACCTGGATGGCTAAGAATCTCCATAGGCATAGATTCGCCAAAGGTATCTGAAGGTTGAATCACGGCAACCAAGACCAAACTTCATTAATCTGAGATGTTTCGTTGCTCATCCAAGCAACTTCGTCAATCAGAGCAAAAATAATTAGACAGACAGTCCAGAGAGCCAAGATCCAATTTTAGACGCCTTTGACCTGGATGATTGAAACTTGATTGACACATTGCGAGCCATTGTGGGGAGAAATCCTTGAAGTTAGTGTGGCAAGAATTGGTAAATTCCAACCATTTTCTGACTCTCTGCCTAACTAATTTCGCTCTGACTATGAATTTGCATGGATGTGCAATGAAACGTCTCAGATGAAGAAAATTTGGTCCAGTTGCCATGATTCAGCCTTTAGACATGCTGTAAAGAATGTGCCCAGAAATAACCATTATTTAATCAAAATCAGTACCTTATTTATATATTACAGTTATTACCAGTCAACAACTCTAAACTTCTTATAAGCAACCCAGCTCTTTTCATATCAGACTATGCCAAGATTCTTTGACGTTGTTTATTTGGTTAATGAAAAATTTTAATCTTTAAAAAAAAAAATTAATCTTGCCTGAAGACAAAATGAAAAAAATATATGAATTAGACTGTTCCATTGATCAAAGAATAGATCATACTTCCAGTTTTCAGATGTCGCTATTTCAAATGTCACCATTAACAGCACATTAGAGTTTATTTTATTACTAGCTTCAGTGAATATTCTTCAAAATGCTCATTGGGCATCTATTTTTTTAAAAAAAAATCATTTATAATTTTACTGTATAAATACTCGCCTCAGTAATTTCCAAGGTTTGGACAAATTCACCATAGCTGAAGGTGTGTATTTTTCTCTGTAGTTATTCCAAAACAGCATAGATATACTTTTAATTAAGATATCCCAATTCCCCTGAGTCAAATACCAACTCCATTCAGGAGAAGATCTATCCATATCTGTATATATTTGTTTTTGTTGTTTTAAATGCTTTTTGTATTGTTTTAATTGTTTTTATAGATTTAGTAACTGTAAGCCATCCAGTATCTCTTGATTGAGATCGCTGGCTATCAAAAATGATTGATTGATTGATTGAATCAATCAATCAATCATAGCTAAGAATTAATCCCAGGGTAATGGCAAATAGTCAGATCAAACCATAATAAAGTTATTGCCCTAGAAGATGAAAGAAATACTGTTTTGGAAGGCAAGGATTTATCATTTATCATGTATCTCCCTCAGGTCCATGTCATTAAAACTTTCGAGACATGGATCCCCATCCAATTTCTGTATCTGATTTTATACACACTGATTATGTCACTTCCGCCTCCATTTTTCCAAGGTAAAGAAAGACTCAAACATCATGGTAGTCAGAGTAGAGCTGGAAGGGACCTTGGAGGTCTTCTAGTCCAGCCCCCTGCTCAAGATGGAGACCCTATACCATTTCACACAAGTGGCTGTTAGTCTCTTCTTTAAAAACCTCCAGTGATGAAGCACCCATAACTTTTGAAGGCAAGTTGTTCCACTGGTTAATTGTTCTAAATTGTCAGGAAATTTCTCCTTAATTCCAGGTTGCTTCACTCCTTGATCAGATTCCATCCATTGTTTCTTGTTCTGCCTTTTTATCCAATCTTTTGATTTGCCACATTGAGTGAAGAGGAATTGTCTTCATTCGATAAGTCACTCAAGAAAGAGTGCAGAGAAGAGCAATAAAGATGACAAGGGATTTAGAGACTAAAGCATACGACGAACAGTGGCAGGAACTGGATATGTCTACTCTAACAAAGGGAAGGACTAGGGGTGACATGATAGCAGTTTTCCTACGTTTGAGGGTCTGTCACAAAGAAGAGAGGGTCAACCTATTCTCCAAAGCACCTGAACGCAGAACAAGAAGTAATGAATAGAAACTTATCAAAGACAGATCCAATCTAGAATTAAGGAGAAATTTCTCGTCGATGAGAACAACTAATTAATCATGGAACAACTTGTCTCCAGAAGTTGTGGGTGCGCCACCACGGCAGGTTTTTAAGAAGAGGCTGGACAACTATTTGTCCAGATTAGTATACAATTTCCTGCTTGAGCTGGAGGGGAAGCTGTCCAAGGTCCTTTCCAGAACTATTATTCTATGTTCTATGTCTTGGCCCCATATAAGCCCATAATACAGTTAATGTATATTTTCTTATATTTATTATCTTCTGGGGCCACATTACTTTCTGTCCAGGGCTGCATGCAATCTGTGTGCCATCAGTTGGACATATAGATAAAAATATAGAAAAATTAGATAGATAGATAGATAGATAGATAGATAGATAGATAGATAGATAGATAGATAGAAAGATGATAGATAGATAGATATAGATATAGATATAGATGTTCTACAGCTCTTTTCATAATAGCACGGCAGGGTGTTCCAGTATTCTGAATGTTGTTTGTGTGTTTTATTAAAGAAACAAATAAAATTATCACATCATAATATTACAAAACGCCAAACAAAACCCAATACCAAACTCATCTTTTGTTATTATATAAATATTGACAGACCATATTGTCTAAACTAGCAATTAACACTGTAAACAATCTGCGCAGGACATGATGAAATTATAAAATGGGAGAAAAAGGAAGAAAAAACAGGCGGGGAATGTACCCTATATCATAAACTTAAAGACTTCCAGGAAATACAACCAGATCACTTTGGTGCCCTCTATTTTGCCCTTCTGTAGAAAGAAGACTAATTAAAATGTTGACAAACAATAGTCCACGGCTATAAATCAGGGGTGGATTTATATAATAATTCTTTGGTTGCCAGCATTCCAGCATATGAAAAAAGCATCATTCTCCAGGTTTCAGGACTTGTGGCTGTGATTTATGGCTTGTTGTCCTCGAGCATTTTCTGTGCCAGGTTCATCAGAGAGCATAGCCGCGTTCGGACATAAAGCTCAGCCTTGATTTAGCACTGTGAGAATAAGTCCGGAGATTAGGTTTCCGTTGCTCCTGTTCGCTGGCCTTCTGCAGGGACACTGGGTGAATACTAATGGTCCTCTCAAGTTATCTACAGCTTATTTGGGTGGAATGGCCTTGCGCTTTGGCTTTGCAACTGTGACTTGAAGTTGGCTTGTTGACAGCAAGTTTAGTTCAGTTTAAGCATCCTTTCAAAAACAGAGCCAAACTTAGTCAAATGCATAGAAAAACACCAACAGTGTTTTTGTGGTTGGGCCAGAGAAGGGATAAGAATATGCAAAGAAAGACAATGTCAACTTTGGAAACCTTATTCCATGCTGCCACACAGTTTGTGAAAGTGGAAGTGGGGTGATTTTAATTGAGTAGCTCTGAGGAGACACAGTAGAATTCTTTTGTTAGTTCAAGGTCATGGAGTGTGGCGCAGGAACAAAAAGGAACGTAATTTGGGATTGGTTCACGTGATGTGATGATGAGGGAAAAGGGGATGGTTTGTAGTTTGGGACATTGTGGGGAGTCTGGGAAACTTTTAGTTTCGAGATTCCACAGATGTGCCAGGTGCTGTTCTAATAAATGTCCTTTTGAGATGACGCCTGTCTCGGAGTTACCGATTGGAATGGGGGTTTGCTGGAATGCTGACAGGTGGTTTGTATTCAAACTATGGCCAGTTTGGTCTAATGGTTAAAGATATCGGGCCACGAACCAGGAGTCTGTGAATTCTAGTACTACCATGAAGGAGGCTGAGTGATTTTGAGCCTATCATCAGGAGATTGTGAGTCTAGCCCCACCTTAGGCATGAAAGCCAGCTGGGTGACTTTGGGCCAATCACCAGGTTGCTTCTCTCCTTGATTAATTTCCATCCATTGCTTTTTGTCCTGCCCTGAGGTGCTGTGGAGAATAAGTTGATCCCCTCTTCTTTGGGGCAGTGGCAGCCCTTCAAGTATTGAAACCCTGCTATCAATCATGTCCCCAATACAGATCACACTTAGAAAATCAAATAAAGATGGTCAGACCAAATGCAGGCGTCCATTTTCTTTCCTCCTTACAACTGGTATCACCACGATGTGGAACATTTAGTAGGAGACCAAACACTTAATTTTCTCTTTTCAGGAAATGAGGTCTGATTTCTTAGAAGAATCTAGCTTATTTTTCAAAGTGTGGAGCGTGGCTGATTATCTCATAAAGTCAAATTTTCTTTTCTTGATTTCAATCTGTTGAGCGTCCCTGCTTTCTCTTTGAAATGTTGATCCAGCCAGCAGGATTTCCATCAAATATTCATGTTCTAATTAAAGACAATTGGTGTTGCAATTTATCATAATGGGCAAGCATACAAAACGATACATATTTTTCAGGAAAAAAAATAGAGAAAAGAAAGAGACGGAGGAGGAGAAGGCAGTTCAATATTTTATTTGGGATTAACATAAAGCCCTTTTTTTGCCTCCCAAGTTGAAATTAAGATAGTATATTTATTTCTCGCCACCTCTTTTAATCACGTTTCTTCAGCCTGGTTTGTTTCAGATGTAAATTGGCTTCCAAGTTTACAAAACTGCCTCCCTCTTTGATCATTCCTTTAGATAGGGAGAAGAAGAACTTGCGAAAAATAACTATATAAAGTAGAAATGATATACCGTAGAAAAATTGGGTCTTGTGGGTTGAAGGCTGGACAAAATAATGTTCAGGTCTGGAGTCCTGATCACTATTTCACAGCAAGAGTAGATAGAAGATAGAGCCTAGACTCCTGGTTTTCCTTTGAAGACATTTCGCTTCTTTTATCCAAGAAGCTTCTTCAGCTCACAAAGAGGCCCAAAACACCAACTTCATTTGATCACTCGTGTTTAGGACAGAAAAGATCTATAGACAGAACCAACGTAAGCATCTTCTGTTTGCCAAGTGAAAATCTACCTTTCAAGCAGCTCTTTCAGTTTGATGATCAGGATGGGAGGGATCTACCTTAACTTAGAACTTAGGAAATCATCTTTGTCCCAGTTGTTGTTTTGAACCAGATCGCCCTCCTGAAAGAAGTATGTCTCATTAGAACTGTGCTTTTTAATTTTGGCAAGATTTAAGATGGGTGGACATCTCCTCCCAGAATCCCCCAGCCAGCAGGTCCCTGGTCTTAAGGAAGAGAAGGACTAGGGGTGACCTGATAACAGTCTTCCAATATTGTGAAGAGCACTTACAGAGATGATAGGGTCCCCAAAGCCCCTGAGGGCAGGACAAGAAGTACAGGTGGAAGCTAATCAAGGAGTAAAGCAACCTGAGAACCTGGGAGAAATTTTCTGACATTGAGAACAATTAATCAGTGGAACAACTTGCCTCTGGAAGTTGTGGATGCTCCAACACTGGAGATTTTCAAGAAGAGGCTGGACAACCATTTGTCCAGAATGGTACAGGGTCTCCTACCTTTGCTGGGGTTGACTAGAAGACCTCCAAGGTCCCTTCTAACTCTGTTATTCTGTAATTCCATTATATGTAAGGGTTAGAAGAGAACTGGAGGATTATCTAGATTTAATCCTGTCCCCAGTGCAGGAATCCACTTCTACAACATCCTGAACAGATAGCCATTCTGCCTATTTGAATACATCTAGTGAAGGAGAGTTCACATTTGCATTTAAATCTAGTGAAAATGAAATACACTGACTAGGATGACTCTCCAGAAAATGTAACATTTCCCACCTTTTGTCATGCTAAAAATTACAGCCTGGTAGTAAATTTTGGAGCTCTGGAAGCCACACCTAAAGCTTTCCGGAGCTAACTGTGGCTGATCTGCGATAGGTAGTAAAAGGGCCACTTTAGCTAGGAATAATATATTTACAAATATTTTTAATAGCCGTGTAAGGAATCTGAGCCATAAATCATGATAGTTGCAAGAACGCATCTGAAATTTTAATAGCACAAGAACGCAGTCCTTTTTCAGAACTTTAATAACAAATTAGCATTGCAGTTGTATCTGCCCATTCCTACTTAAACAGAATATTTTTGTCCTTCTCTCAAAATTCTTAGATCCATCAATTACGGACGTGCTTGAGATTCACAAGTTTGGTGGGATTTAATGGTTTGTGAGAAGTATGAACTTTTTTGAAGGCTTCTACTTTAGCTTTACATCATCTTGGAGAATGAAGATTTATTAGATAGAAGTGTACCATGATATGAAACTCATTTCCCAAGACAGTAGGATTTTGCATAATATTTGCTATTTTGATGAAGTGGTTTTGCATCCAGACAGAATGTTGCTTTGCTGAAATGCCTGATATATCACAAAGCTGCACTTTGACCAATTGTGGAATGTTGTAAATTATAGTTAGAAACAGAGAGATAAAAGAGCAGAGATAATAAATAAAAGCACTAAGCCATTAAATTGCTCTTTAATGTTAACATTGCAAAGATGAAAAGACCGAGGATCAGGAAAAGTATCATGAAATAAGTAATATTAGTTTAAACACAGGCAAAGTTGAAGCCATACATAACTCATTAGTATGGAGCATGCAATGTTGAGACTATGACTGAAAAGGCTCTGGGTCCTTTTCTGCACAGGCAAATCAATCTTCTAGAACAGTCCATGAAAACAACCTGCTGAGTCTTGACACATTGGTATACATGAGTGCGTATTCAAATGATAAATCCTGTAATTTCCGAGAGTCTTTTCTTAACCCAAGCTAACGTTATGAATCCAACATTGGAAGCATAGGACACGGAATCACAGGGCTGGAAGGGACTTGAAGATCCTCTAGTCTAACCTCCTGGTCAAGGCAGGAGAACTTACACCATCCCTGTCAGGTGTATTCAAAATCCATTCAAAATCCCAAAAAGAAAACCTTGGACTCCATTTTTATAGAGAAAAGGACTTTTACTGGATAAGAAGTGGCAGCCATAAAGGAGATATAAGATCTGAGGACAAAGGCACAGAAATTATATATAGAAAGTTATCCCAAGTCCTCACTCCCAACAATTCAAACCGGATATCCAATCTGAGGTGTGCATAATGTCATGTGGGTACATCTTCAGGTGGCGTCTCACACATCTGGTATGCCGAGATGGTTGACCTTGGCCTACAAAAGACAAGTGGCTGCATTTGCGCAGTAAGCAAGAAAGCACCCCAACTTCTACAATTCACACAACTTCAACCTCCAGCACCCTTTCCCCCACACGAGACCCAATTATTCCGCCCCCCCCCCCCCCCCCCCCCTTTGGCAGCCAGAAAGAGTTAAGCAGAAGAAGGAATCTTGGAGGTTGACATTCCCAGTCAAATGGCTACACAATCTCTACTTGGAAATCCCCAGTGATGGAGCACCTACAACTTCTGTTGGCAAGTTGTTCCACTGGTTCATTGTTCTCATTGTCAGGAAATTTCTCCCTTAGTTCTAAGTTGCTTCTCTCCTTGATTAGTTTCCATTCGTTGCTTCTTGTCCTGCCTTCAGGTGCTTTGGAGAAATAGGCTGATCCTCTCTTCTCTGTGACAGCCTAAGTCAGGGGTGTGAAACTCAAGGCCCGTGGGCCCGATTCAGCCTGCGGGGTGCTTAGATCCAACCCACGGGGCCTGGAAACAGCAAAGGACCAGCCCATGGTGCCTCTGCCAGCGCTCCCACTCCCCTGAGCTTCGACAAACTAAAAGCAGAACAAAAAGGAAAATGTTTCTCCTGTTGCATTTGAGCAGGAAAGGAGGAAGGGAAAGAGGAAAGACAAAGAAAAAGAAGGAAAGATGTGAAGAAGGCAAGGAAGGAAAAAGAAGGGAAGAAGGGAAGGAAAAAGAAGAGAAGGAAGGGAGGGAGGGAGGGAGGGAGGGAGGGAGGGAGGGAAGGAAGGAAGGAAGGAAGGAAGGAAGGAAGGAAGGAAGGAGATTATAATGAGAGTAAGAAAGGGTCTCAGGGAAATCCTGCCTTAGCACTTGGCCATCACAGGTTTCCCCCGACACAAGTCCCATGTCACGCCCACCATGGCCACGCCCCTGGCCACACCTCTCACACCACGCCCCAGCCCTCCAAGGTCAAACACAACCCTGATGCGGCCCTCAATGAAATTTGAGCTTGACACATGCTGGAAGACAATTATATCTCGTCTAAACTTTCTCTTTGATAGGCTTTATAATAACCTAGCTAATAAAGTGACACAGAATTAGTAATGGGTGTTCTAGTGGTTTCTCTCCTGCCAACATCTGGTCAGCCCTTTCTTGAGCATCTTCCAGAGGCAGCTGTACTTAGACTGCATTGCAACAGTACATGCGGAGATCACAATGTTTTAAAAAAAAAGGGTAAATCTGATTTTAGACAGGATCACAGCTGGTGTAGCAGTCTACGCTTGTGAGAACTGGTAGTCCATCTGCACTTCTGCAAAGTGAGTTGAGTTCATTAATTTCTACAGTCTATGAATTTGGTTCTTTGTGGACAGGACAATCCCATACAATGCAAGTGTCGGGATTCCATCAGTTACCCCAATTAAATCATGAGTCTTGAGCCAAACTTCCAAAACTTCAAAAGGATTGATGGGGATTAAACATGTCCGGCACTGCCTGGGTGTAGCCGACTCTGAGACACATCATTCATTGTCACCCTTGACCCTGGTATTCCCCCCACCGCTTAGGGTGTATCGCAGTTCATATCCTCCAATGGGACACTTCCATAGCCCAGAGTCATCAAGCATGTTCTCCAGTTAGAATTTTGTGTGGCAGAAACTTCAGTCACCTAGTTGCTATCTTTGAAAACATTTATGGAATGCAGTTTCGGTTTTGAAAGCTGCTGCACCCCCCCCCCCCCCTCTTTCTTTTGGCAAAGAAAACCATAGAAATATTTTATGAGTTGGCAAGCTTTATAGTCCTTTATACAGAATGTCCAAATGAAAACCTTGTCTGGATTAAATATCAGTTTCTTTCCCTTTACCCATTGTACAAAAACAGGAACTGGTAGATGATGAATCAAAGGTCAGCACGCAACTCCTTGGAGAGGCACTTCTTCAACCCAATGCAACCCTGATGGCTTGCTTTTGTTTCCACAGTGTGTCCAAGTGGGAGATATGGGAAAGACTGTGCTAACTTGTGTTTGTGTACAAACAACGGGACCTGCAATCCTACTGATGGCTCGTGTCAGTGTTTCCCAGGATGGATCGGCAAAGATTGCTCGCAAAGTAAGAGAAAACACGTAATCTTTTTAGTTTGTATACCGTTGCAGCAATTTTATTTATTTATTATTTTATTTATTTCTTTATTTATCAAACCTGTACATGATGACATGTATAGGTATGAACATAAACAGGAGCAAAGAAATAAATACAGATAAATGAGGACAGTAAGACAGGCACACTGGTGCGCTTATGCATGCCCCCTTTAAGGACCTCTTAGGAATGGGGTGAGGTCCACGGTCGACAGTTTAAGGTTAAAGTTTTGGGGGTTTGAGGCTGTAACAACAAAGTCAGGTAGTGCATTCCAGGTGTTGACTGCTTTGTTGCTGGAGTTGTATTTTCTGCAATTGAGTTTGGAGCGGTTTACTTTGAATTTGTATCGGTTGTTTGCCGGTGTATTATTGTGATTGAAGCTGAAGAAGTCATTGGCAGGCAAGACGTCGTAGCAGACAATTTTGTGTAAATTTTCTTTTAAGGTTACATATGTATATTTAGAGGCAAATAGGTTTTAATTTCAAGTATTTTTCCTAGCAGAAACCAATGATTTAAGTTCACTTTCTGGAATGTTAGTTCTCTGATTCTTAATTCGTTCTCAGGACCTGCTTAACCTGATTGTGAGTTAACCCATCTTCAAGGCCTGCATACTGTACGGCTGCACACGTTTTTCAGATGAGCGGGATTCAGACCAAAACAACCATTAACCATAGTTACTCCAATCCAAGCTTAGCGTGTGAGAATCATAATCCAGAAAGGGATCTTGGAGGTCTTCCAGTCCAACCCCCTACCTAAGGCAGAAGACTTTATACCCATGATGGCGAACCTATGGCACATGTATGCCATTTGTGCGGGCACGCAAGCCCCAGCCAAACTTACCTGCACTGCGCATGCGTGCGCCTCACAGCTAATTTTCAGCCCATCTGAGGCTGTTTTTCACCCTCCCGGAGGCTCAAGCGAAGCCTCTGCCACCTTGGGAGGCCAAAAAAAGGGCTTTCCGGCCATACTGGAAGTGCCGAAACGGGTCCGTTTTTCGGCCTCCCGAGGCTGCAGAGGCTTCCCTCGAGCCTCCGGGAGGGCAAAAACGGTCTCAAGTGGGCTGAAAATCAGCTGGGAGGCGCGTGCATGCACAGTGCAGGTAAGAGGGCGGGGCGGGGGGGGTTGCCTGCACATGCGCAGGGGGTGGGGCACATTGCATTGTGGGTGCTGGCACGTGCACGTTTTCGGTGCCCCACAACAAAAAGGTTCGCCATCACTGCCTTACACAGTGCCCATGTTCAATGAATGCACCTGGTAGACCTTTACTTGAACACAACCATGGAGAAGATAAATTATTTCTTGAAGTGTCTTGAAACTGTTGCGGGATAACTATATGTTTATAAGTAGTCCTCGACTCATGACTTGTTTGTTTAGTGACCATTCAAAGTTACAGCTGCACTGGGAAAAGTGACGACTGTTTTTCACACTTACAACCGTTGCAGCATCCCCATTGGTCACGTGATCAGAATTCGGATGCTATTCGTATTTATGACGGGTGTGCGTGATTCCCCTGACCAGAAAAGCCCACAGGGAAGCCAGGTTGACTTAGCAACCATGTTACTAATGTGACAACTGCAGTGATTCACTTAGCAACGGTGGCCAGGAAGGGTGTCAAAGAGGACAGAATTCACTTAACAACAGACATTTTGGGCTCAGTTGTGGTCGTAAGTCGAGGATTACCTCTATTCACAAACACTGCTGATTAGATGAAGGGAAATCTCTTAGGTGGAAAGAGGATGGCTAATCCTCTTTTACTTGTAAAATAATTTGTATTAAACAATTTTTTGTTATATACAACATCATTTCCATTCATTGCAATGCTTCTGTGATGGTATGCATACTTCTACATATATCTTAGTTATCTGTTCATTTGTCTATATTCCTTAATCTATCTTTGTCCACTCTAACCTTTGCCTTATTATCCTATTGTCGTCTTCTCGATTCATCTCTATATCAATTATTTAGCCAATCATACGATGCATTCTACGTCAAGTAATAATCTGTTTTTTCTTTGTCTTTCATCTCCATGGTCAACTTATCCATCTCAGCACACTCTAAATATCCTTTTTTATCACATTTTCTTTTAGTGGCATATTGTCTTTTTCCCAGTTTTGTGTGTAAGATATTCTTGCTGCTGTTAATAGTTGTAGCATTAAATATTCTGTTTTCTTATCATATTTTCCTCTTAGTTCAATTTGTTGTTTAATTATTTCTTCTATCCATTTTTTTGCCCTTATCACGTATTTCCTTACTACAGAGCGTGTTTGCATTTCCAGCATTCGGGTAATCCTTTTTATCTGATCCCAAGATAATGTTTCTTGATGCAATCTGGTTCCCAGTCTGAATCTTCCCTATGAAAATTGCCCTTCATTCATGTACCTTATTGGAAATGCATCTGTTTATTTCGAGTCAATGCTTGTTTAATCAAAAATTTCCTGTTGGGACACGCGGCCCCATTTATTGGTTCTTGAGGAGCGTCATTGCTAGAATTACTCGTGAATAGTCTATTAATTGCCCCCAAAGAGTTTCTCCTAATTACCACTTAATGACAGTTTGTAGAGGTAGGGATTTAATTACAAGATTCTTCCCATACCCCCCTCTTTTGGGTATTATTTCACTTCATAAATGGAACCCGTAAAAAAGGGGGACCTTTTAATACAATTTTCCCACCATCCCAGGAACCGAAATAAGGGACGGTTAAGAGGGCCATGGAAAAAGAAATAATTAAGTAGTTGTTCATTATTAATTTCCCAGCTGTGCTCAACAGGAAGCCACAGAAGGGCACGGCCTAAAGGCGGGAAGCCTTTAATTAAGGTTGGAAGGGATCTTAGTGGGAGAATTATTTCTGAGCAGACATCATAGAAAACTCTGGGCATGACTCTCAACCGTAGAAACCCTGCATGAAGAGCAGAGCAAGGACAGGACTTGCAATTTAATTTCCACTGTGAGCTGATGGGGGGAAAACAATGCCTCGGCCACATTATTTTGAGGAGAAAACCGATGTTTTAAATGCACTTGCACACCACTCTACACAATTAGATTATTCATACGGTCTCCTTCGGAGAGGGATGCGGTGGCCCAGAGGTGGAGCTGTCCTGTCACAATCAGGAAGCTGTGAGATCCATCCTGTGTAGAGGCAGATATTTCTCTCTCTCTGGGCACATTGAGAATATATCTGCTGAATGTAACCCCGCACTGGTGACAGGAAGGGCATTCGGCCAGTAAACACTCAACACTCCATTTGGTTGGCCAGATTCCACCCCGCAAGGGATTATGGAGTTGTTAGAAGGAGATTATCCATTAGAATAGTCTCCAATCTTTCCAGAATGGTGAGGGAGGGGAGAGGGGATGGTTCTGTGAGAGCACCTGTGTGCATGCTTGCGCACGCGACTCTGTTTGTGGAAGGCGGTGGGATATGCGCGCACCAGGCGCTTACTCAAATGGAGCTTCACGCACTGCCATGAGCACTCATCACTCGCACAAGTAGAGTTGCACATACGTTTGCCCCACTGCTTCCACAGCCCAAACAGGCCACAGCGCGGTAGGGAGCTGCAACTCGGCGACCCCTGTCTTTAGAGGGCTATTGCTAAATTTGCAAATGTCCTTTTTTTTCCCCTGATACCCCTGCAACTAATTTTACACAAAGACCCCAATAAATAATAAAAAGGGACCTTGGAGTCCTCGTGGGCAATCACTTGAATATGTGCCAGCAGTGTGTAGCCACCGCCAAAAAAGCTAATACGATCCTTAACAGAGGCATAGAATCAAGATCAGTACCGCTTTACAAAACCCTAGTAAGGCCACACCTGGAATACTGGAACCAATTTTGGTTACCATACTACAAAAAAAGATGTTGAGACTTTGGAAAAAGTTCAGAGAAGAGCAACTAAGATGATCAAAGGCCTGGAGACTAAAACATATGAAGAACGGCTGAGGGTTTTGGGTCTGGCTAGTCTAAAGAAAAGAAGAATTAGGGGCGACGTGATAGCATTGTTCTAGTATTAGAGGGGCTGCCCCAAAGAAGAGGGGGTCGATTTATGCTCCAAAGCACCTGAAGGCAGGACAAGAAGCAATGGGTGGAAACTAATCAAGGAGAGAAGCAACCTGGAATTAAGGAGAAACTTCCTAACAGTGAGGACAATGAAACAGTGGAATAGTTTGCCTCCAGAAATTGTGGCTGCACCATCCCTGGAGGTTTTTAAGAAGAGACTGGACACCCAATTAAGTAGTTTAGGTTCTCCTGCTTGAGCAGGGGGCTGGACTAGAAGACCTCCAAGGTCTCTTCTAGTTCGATGCTATTCTATTCTAAATGAAAAAGAGCGCCTTTCAGCAAAGCAAATAGATCTATTTTACAAAATTTGAAAGTTGGCCAAGAGTTCTGTTTGCATCTTTGACCCATAAGATGTTTTCCATTAACACCCTGCCTTAATCCACTCGAAACACCGGGATTTTTTTTGTTCTTGTTTTGAAGGAAAGACCATTCTTTTCAAGGCTTTCCTGAATAATTAAGCGATCGACAAATCTGGGTGCGTGAAGGTCCATGTTGCTATAGAACAGGGGTTCCCAACCTGGGGTGCTCACACCCCCTGGGGGTGCGAGACGATATTCCAGGGGGTGCGAGAAAAGTCCAGGTAAATAATAGGATGTTGGCTATATGTTGGCATTTTTATTTATTATGCAATGGATTAACTTTGTTTTCATTTTAGAATTAAGTATCGTTATTTAGTGGCCGCCACATACATAGCTGAAAAGATTCAATCCTATATTTAATGCGTTCAATAGTTCCTAAAGTCTAAATTTTAGGGAGTGCGAGGTTCGAGTGAAATTTCTTTAGGGGTGCGGGGCGAAAAAAATGGTTGGGAACCACTGCTATAGACAGAAGGGAAATTCTTTTGTAGTTCCTCTTACGTGTAATTTACTTGTTAGAGTCTGAGAAACAGGGGTAGTCATTTTTTTCTAAATTGCCTCGACGGAAGATTGACATCTGCGGATCCTAAAAGTAGCATTTTCTAAACAAGTCCTTCATCAGAGATGAGGCATTGCACGGAAGACCAGCGTGTCCCCAGTGTGTTTTTTTCCCCCTCCGTATTCACTGTGCAGCAGGGGATATTAAACAGCATTTATTGCAAAATACATCAAACCTCCGGTGATACAGTAGGCACTGGATAAAAACAGACAGCTGCAATTTTGCTTTTATTGTAGGTCTTTCGTGAGTTCAATATGGCTGTCAATCAAAATAAAAATTAGGCAGGCTATCAATTTCGTTGGGTGGTTACTTCGAAAAGGCTTGAGAAATTCCTCTGCATTCCTGTTAAATTGGGCCAGTGGCAAATATTTCATTCATATATATATATATATATATGTGTGTGTGTGTGTGTGTGTGTGTGTGTTCTTAAGTTTTCGCGGGTACTTACATGTATGGTATTCAGCTTTGTTCAGGTATTTTCCCACGTCATTATAGTTGTGCTTTTAAAGTTGTAGCAACGTTTCGGCAGAATCTCATCTGCCATCATCAGGCTTCTGTATTGTGTTCGTCTGACCAAGACTCCCAACCAATCAGGATGAAGAGAAAACCATTCTGGCATAGCAGTAGGCTAGCCCCAAATTTAAAACTGAAACGGCTGTGAAAGTCTGACTCACAGACGAACACAACACAGAAGCCTGACAATGGCAGATGAGATTCTGCCGAAACGTTGCTACAACTTTAAAAACACAACTTTAATGATGTGGGAAAATACCCGAACAAAGCTGAATACACCACACACAAACATACACATACACATACACACACACACACACACACACACACACACACATATATTTGTTTTCTGAGGTTCTCGCGGGTATTTGTATGTGGATCTTTGGTTGTTCGGGTTTTCTCCCGCGTAAGATTCGAAGTATCTAGGCAACGTTTCGATGAAGTCTCATTCATCATCTTCAGGCTTCTGTCTCCGGCTCTGTGCTTCTCAGA
>NW_020769351.1:2483847-2497218 GCF_900518735.1 Pseudonaja textilis
CGTCTTAATGATGCTGGCTGGGGAATTCTGGGAGTTGAAGTCCACCCAACTTAATGATGCTGGCTGGGGAATTCTGGGAGTGGAAGTCCACCCATCTTAAAGTTGCCAAGGTGAGAAACACTGGCCCAAACCACTTGCGGAGCAGTGGTGGGATTCAAATAATTCAACAACCGGTTCTCTGCCCCAATGATTTCCTCCAACAACCCAGTTCGTCAAACTGTTCAGAAAGTTAACAACCGGTTCTCCCAAACCGGTACGAACCAGCTGAATCCCATCACTGTTGCAGAGATGTTGGAATACAAATTCCATCATCCCCTGCTATGCCATAATCTGGTTACTGGCCTAAGCTCCGCTAGCAAAAGCCGGGGTGAAGGGGACCGGGAGCCCAATTTTCAGTTGCTTGACTTCTTCCTGCGTCCTTTCTGGATCCCAACCCTCCAGGGTGCCCAGCTGCCTTTTTTGGAAAGAACTGTGCCAATGTCTGCCAGTGCCAGAACGGGGCCGACTGCGACCACATCACCGGGCAGTGCACCTGCAGAACGGGCTTCACCGGAAAACAGTGCGAGCAGAGTAAGTTTGGGGGAACAGAAAGCTTTTTATCAAGTGGATCTAACTTGCTTTGCTTTTTGGGGTGCATACAGTAGCCCCAAAGGGGGAAGAAGCCAGTCCCTCGAAGGTGTGTGCTGTGGAAGACAGAGCATCTGTGTGGCTGCATACACACAAGCATCCCATCATCCACAGAAATGGGCATGTTGTATCCTGGACTGCAGTCATTCCCTCCCTCCCTCCCTCCCTCCCTCCCTCTTCTTTCCTTCATTCCTCCCTCCCTTCCTTCCATCCATCCATCCATCCTTCTTTCCTTGCTTCCTCCCTCCCCCTTCTTTCCCCCCTCTCTCTCCCTCCCTGCCTACCTCCCCCTTCCTTCTTCTTTCCTTCATTCCTCCCTGTCCCTTCCATCCATCCATCCTTCTTTCCTTTCTCCCTTTCTCCCTCCCTCTCTCCCTCCCTCCCTCTTAATTCCTCCCTCCCTCCCTTCCATCCATCCTTCTTTCCTCTCTCTCTCCCTGCCTTCCTGCCTGTCTGCCTCTTCTTTCCTTCATTCCTCCCTCCCACTCTTCCTTCCTTCTGTCTTTCCTTTCTCCCTCTCTTCCTCCTTCTTTCCTTCCTTTTTTCCTCCCTCCTTCCCATCCATTCTTCTTACCTCCTTCTCTCTCTCCCTCTCTGCTTCCCTCCCTCCCTCTTCGTTCCTTCTTTTCTCCCTCCCTCCCTTCCATCCATCCATCCATCCTTCTTTCCTTTCTCCCTCTCATTCTTCCTTCCATCCATCCTTCTTTCTTTTCTCCCTCTCTCCCACCTTCTTTCCTTCCTTCTTTCCTCCCCATCCATCCATCCTTCTTTCCTCCTTCTCAACCCTCCCTCTCTCCCTGTCTCGATGTATCTGCAAAGCCTGGGTCGAAGAGGTATGTGGAGAGCTTGGGTGTGTCCCTCAAACTCTCCCACTGGTGTAGCAGAGTCACCAGCTGGTTTACTGCCGGCCGCTTCATTTCTTATTGAATATTGCCCAAAGAAACACAATAAGCTGTCGCCAGATTTATTGTTGCCATCACAGTAATTGTATGAATAAATTCTGTCACTGGCCATTCAATCATGTTCCCTCTGATAGAAATATGGGGAACCAAACGTTGGCAGTCTGGAGAGAGAATAAGGGGGAAATGGAAACATAAAGTTTTGATGGCCTCCGGGCGAACTTCTGTTCAGAGGGTCTCTGGGAGAAGGCACTCCTTTCGCAGAGGCGCCGCCTGGCTTGTCTTGCTCAAGGCTGCAGGGCCCCAAACCCTGCAGAAATATAGTCTCCGCCTTCAAGGTTTTCCCAAAATCCGTGAGAATTTTCCATGCTTGGCGTTACCAAAAACATTGACTCTATGAAGAGCGACGCTTTAAACCGCACTTCAGTTGCTTGCAAAAATTAAATTACACTCCGTCAAATGCAACTATGCAGGTTGCCGTGGGGGGGATTTCCCACCCTGCCGTGAAGAGATAGTCCCGGGGGTGGGCTTCGAAAATTTTAGCAACGGGTTCTTTGTCCGGTTGCTTGGTGGCCACCTGCACCATGGCAGGGGGGCGTTTTCACCGTCCCCAGACTCCAGAGGCTTTTGTTGAGCCTCCGGGAAGGCAAAAACGGCTTCCCCGGACTCCGGAGGCTCTCTGGAAGCCAGAAACGGGCCCATTTCCGGCCTTCCTGAACTTCCAGGAGGCCCGTTTTTCACCCTCCCCGAGGCTCTGCGTGCGCCCTGCAGTCCCCTGCATTCAAAACGGGCTGCGCTGGGGCTCCTGGGAGGGGAGGGACGGGGTAGAAGGGGATTTTGGGGTTCTCCAAACTGCACAGAACTGCACAGAACAGAATCTTAGCTAGGCGCTTTCCCGAATCCCTGCGAACCTCCAGCAGCCCACCCGTGGGTCCTCCCCAGGAGCATGATGGGAAATCCATCGGGGAACCGGATCTGGCAGCCTGATGCTGTTCAGGGTAGCCGGCATCAAAGAGGAAGACAAAAGATGGTTTAAGAAAGTGATGGCCACTTTCATTGAGAAGGTGCATCCTCATCTCAGTGGACTCCAGCGAGAGCCGGCCATGTCTCTATGCCCAAAAACCCTCCTACATATATTTTTTTTAACCCCTGTTAGTTCTCATTGAATTTGATCCACAAATATTTGCTTTTGAAAAAGGGGTTTGGGGGAGAAAGCGTGGGTGTTCTTGCTTTTATTTCGTGGTCAGGCAGGTGAGGACAGGTGAGCCTCTCTGGGTCTCATGAAATCTCAAGGGAAAACTGAAGCTTTAGTGTTATGGAAAACATCCGAAAGAATGCCAGTGTGATGACCCAGGGCACGGCACGCAGATAACACAAATAGCTGGCAGTTCAAACCGCCCCTTTATTGCTCCAAATTTCCCCAAACGCTTCCACGTTTCTGGCAAGTCCCAGAGCAAAGTGATCTCACACAGACACAGACACACACACACACACAGCCTCTGGCTGCAGATAGTCTAGCCCAGTGCTGTGTACATCAAGGCTGCACAGCAATAAATCCAGCAGGGCATATCAAGTTCAGGAATCGAAGGATCCAGGTAATCAGTCCAGCAAGCCAGAAAAAAAAAATATGCAAGGACTCTTGGAAAGTTCAAATGTTGGCACTCAACACTTCAGAAACTCAGCATTTGTTCCCAACAAATGCCCCTCTCCAGAGCATCTCCTGAAGCCTCATTCCCCAGGTGTGCTTTGTGAAGAGGGACAGGGCGCTCTCCTCCCGAGTGGCCTGCTCAGTCTGCCCTGTTCTCGCCTTCTCTCCGCTCTCTGTGCTCTCAGATCAGGAGGAGGCGGTCCTTGCTCATCCCCTGAGCTCTCCTCAGATTCATCCTGCAGGGCCCTGTTCCTCCTTGTCTGCAAGCTGTTCTACTCCTGAAAGGCTCAGGTTCCAGCTCATCTTCCCCCTGCAGATTCAGGCTCCGACGGGGACGTGACAATCACCAACTGTAGCCCCACTAAGGAGAACAATCACTCAAAACCAAAAATGGAAATCCTCTCCCCCTCCAAGACTTATATGGCTGGCTGGGAATTCTGGGAGTTGAAGTCCACCCATCTTAAAAGTGGCCAAGATTGGAAAAAAAATACTGTCCTACAGGAAGGCTGTGAGGTTTACCTGAGTTTTTTTCCTAACTAGTTGTCAACTCATAAAATATTTCTATGGTCTTTTTAGAGTTGCCAACAGAAAGGGAAGGTGAGCAGCGTGGCAGCTTGCAAACAGAAAGCGCATTCCATAAATGTTTTCAAAGATAGTAACTAGGTGACTGAAGGTTCTGCCACGCAAAGTTCTAACTGGAGAGGATGATTGATGACTCTGGGCTATGGATGTGTCCCATTGGAGAATACGAATTACGATACACCCAGAGGGTGGAGGGAAAACCAGGGTCAAGGTTGACAATGAATTATGTGTCTCAGAGTCAGTGACACCCAGGCAGTGCCGGACATGTTAACTCCCAATAAATCCTTTTGAAGTTTTGGAAGTTTGGCTCGAGCATCATGAATTAATTGGGGTAACTGCCGGAATCCTGACACTGGCATCTTCTGATGATGTCCTATTGCAAAAAAATAAAAATAACTAGATTGGCGAAATGCTGTTTCTTTTCTCCAGACTTTCTCTCAACTTGCATTTTCAGAGTGTCCGCAAGGAACGTTTGGTTACGGCTGCCAGCAGCTCTGCGAATGTATGAATAACGCCACCTGTGACTATGTTACAGGGACCTGTTACTGCAGCCCCGGGTTCAAGGGAATCAGGTGCGATCAAGGTGAGGCAACTCCTTCTCTCTCTCTCTCTCTCTCTCCTTCTTTGCTCTTTTCCTTTTCAATGGCGCCTTCAACTCGGGCCATTCTTCCAAGAACAGTTCAAAAAGACACCACCATCCTCCCCCAAAAATGATTATACCCTGGAAGAAATTCACACAGGAGGGGGAAAAGGCAGGATTGGTAGGCTATCTGGCTCTTGCTCGACTTTTTTTTTACCCATGAGGACTAGAAACTGGAACCTTTTTGAAGGAAAGCTGAGGTTTAACAAAGAGGGCACAGTATGGAGGTAGAGACTCCGTCGTGCATTTATTTCACTAGAATAAAACCATCCGATTCAGTTGCCGCCGTATAATCGTTGTGCAGGCCCAGGCGTGCACACGTGTCCCCTCTCCGACAGGATTTGCATTGGCTGCCAATTTGATTCCAGGTGCAATTCAAGGTGCTGGTGGTCACCTTTAAAGCCCTCTGTGGTTTAAAGACTGAGGGACCGTCTCTCTTCCCGGCCACATCTACCCAACCCAACAGACCGGGGGAGGCAAGGAACATTGTAGGGGCCTTCTCTATGGTTCCTCCCTTCGGAACATCATCCCTGCAGAGTTTAGACTGGCCCCCACTTTGAAAACACTTTCACAAGGCCCTGAAAGGTCCTGGTTTTAGCAACGGGCCCGGGGAACCCAACATGGGATGTAGCCCATCAAGTGGCTTGTTTGATTGTGTGGTGTCACCAGAGGGATAGGGAGCAAGGTTATTGTTTTTTTTTATTCTTGTTTACATTGGGTTTTTTGTCTTTTTGTTAACCGCCTAGCGTCACTGTGTGTGAGCGTGGGTGGCCATATAAATCTTCTAAATAAATAAAATAAAATAAATTTGTCTTGTTGGGACATTCCTTCTCTCCCAAATATCTCCCAGAAGGATGTCTAAAGGTGGGTGAACATAAGTCAACATGGGCACCATAACTAGGCGCTGCGCAGGGAGAAAAAGTTGGAGCTTTGCTTCCATTTTTGTGGGCCCTCGATATTTTCACCGCCTCTTTGTAGATCCCTTGCATTTCATAAGGCAGATTTGGGTAGAACCACTGGGAGAGGTCATCTCCATAGGACTGGCTCACCCCTCCTCAATAAGGCACAGTGGTTGGAATGCAGTATTGCAGGCTAACTCTGCCCACTGCCAGCAGCTCGATCCCAATTGGCTCAAGGTCGACTCAGCCTTCCCATCCTTCCGAGGTGGGTAAAACGAGGACCCAGATTGTTGGGAGGCAAGAGGCTGACTCTGTAAACCGCTTAGAGAGGACTGGGAAGCCCTGGGAAGTGGTAGATAAGTCTAAATTGCTGCTGGAGTTAATCCAAAGCGGGCAGGTGGGGCAGAGATACACCCTGTAAAATCATGAAATGGGAGGAAGGTGATTTCTTGGGGCTAGGTACGGTTTCCTTTCAACTGGCATGAGGCCCCAAAGAGCAGCTTTCCAGATATGGCCAGACCACATCTCCCAGCATCCCTCACTCTTGGCCTCGTGGGTTGGCGCTGATGGGAGTTGTAGTCCGCTGACCCGATTCAGACGAGCTGTTGGAAAGCTTTCACAACCGTAATGCCCCGTAATAGCTGGCCCTTTCTTGCAACCTGGCCTCCGCCACTTAATTTAATGGTGCATTGTGAATTATTTTTAACAGCGGCTCTCATGATGGAAGAATTAAATCCCTATACTAAAATTAGCCCAGCTCTTGGATCTGAGAGGCATTCAGTGGGAGCAATCTCTGGAATTATTATCCTCCTGCTAATTATTATGGTTTTGCTGGCACTGTTTGTGTGGTATCGACGTAAGCAGAAGAAAGGGCACGACATGCCAAGCGTCTCGTACACTCCGGCCATGAGGATGACCAACACCGATTACTCACTCTCCGGTAAGGAGTTTGGCGGGGGTGAGGGCCGCTTCTGTTAAAGGGAAGGGGAAATCTTATCTGTCGGATATGAGGGCTGCTTTTCCCTGTGGCGCTGGGTAATTTCTTTTGTTAATTTTTAAAATTTTATTCTGAAAATTGAAATACAGGGGGTAGGGGGTGGAATTTACAAAGACGAAACGAAACTAAACAAAAAGGTGTGAGTTGAAAAGATTTAAAAAATTAAAAAACCTATATTATGCCCTCCCAGTTGGACACTAGCAAATATATTGCAACCTTAATAGCTTTCCCCCTTGCAAAACAGGTCCAGGTTTATAAAATTTTACATCTGTTAGCAATCCCGTTTGACCTGTCGTACATTGAACATGTATGTACGTTCAATGTATGAATGTACATACACACACACACACACACACACATGAGCCTCTGTGGTGCAGTGGTTAGAGTGCAGTACTGCAAGCTCCTTCTGCAGCCAGCTGCCTCCAATTTGGCAGTTCAAATCCCACCAGGCTCACAGTGGACTCAGCCTTCCGTCCTTCCGAGGTGGGTAAAATGAGGACCAAGACTGTTGGAGGCAAGAGGCTGACTCTGTAAACCATTTAGAGAGGGCTGTGAAGCACTATAAAGCAATATATAAATCTAAGTGCTATTGCTACATACATGTATGTATATGAAGAAAAAATAGTTCACGGGTTAACCAACAGCAAAGTTAAACTTCAAAGCCCTCTGTTAATAATAATTGTAATTAACTCGTAGAAAGTCTACAATAGTTTCTTACCTACCACAGATCACCTCGACGGCATTGGCTAATTTCATAGAGCCCTGGTGGCGCAGCGGTTAGAATGCAGACTTGCAGGCTAACTCTGCCCACAGCCTGGAGTTCGATCCTGACCAGCTCCAAGATTACCCCGGGCTTCAATCCCTTCTGCGGTTGATAAAACGAGAACCCAGATTGTCAGGAGCAAGAGGTTGACTCTGTAAACTGCTTAGAGAGCAGGGTGAAGCGGTATATAAATCTTAAGTGCTGTCACTATTGCTTTTCATTCCCACTAATCTTTGCTTGGAAATGGGGATGAACTGGGACAGCGGGAACGAGACAGAGGAGCAAAATGAATAACCCTCGACGTGTTTCTAGTGGTTTGCAACGTCAGTTCTCCAAGGTTTGGTCTTGTCTAAGCAAGGGGCTTAGAGTTCTCCATAGCAGATCAATGCACCTTTTTTCAAATTCAGGTGATCTAGAAGCGATTCATCATTCCTTACTTAAAGTTGGTGGTTTAGAGGTTGTCTTGGAGCAATTTTCAGTTCCTTGAGCAGAGGTTGTCCTATCCCCTCTTGAAACTGGGGCACTACCCCATCTCCAGTATCTCTGCCCTGGTTATTTCCAGTTTGGTTGTCTCCAAACTTAAGACTTGTGGATTTTCAACTCCCAGAATGCTACCTGGAGGATTCTGGGAGTTGAAGTCCACAGGTCTTAAAGTTGTCAAGATTGGACACCTCTGATCTAATGGGAGCTAAGTTGGAGAAAACAACATGCGCACTTTTAGAGATTTACTCTACAACAAAGCGGTCCAACCTTGGCAACTTTAAGACTTGTGGACTTCAACTTATTTTCCAAAGCATCAGAAAGCAAGACAAAAGAAACAATGGATGGAAACTAAACAAGGAGAGAAGCAACCTGGAATTAAAGAGAAACTTCCTAACAGGGAAAACAATTAAACAGTGGAACAGTTTTGTCTCCAGAAATTATAGGTACCCCATCACTGGAGACTGTTAAGAAGAAACTGGATGGCAACCTGTCTGAAATGGTATAGAGTCTCCCGCTTGAGCAGGGGGTTCGACTAGAAGACCTCTAAAGCCCCTTTCAACTCTATTCTGATTGATTGACTTCCAAAATTCTGGAATTCTGGAAGTCAAAATCCACAAGTCTTAAAGTTGCCAAGGTGGGACAGCCCTGAACTAAAGATTGTAGCTTCAAAATCCTTAGGTGCCTATCAGGCCTTCAATGTAGGTCTGGTCAAATGTTAGACAATGTGTAATGAACTGGGACCCGGCACAAAGGCAACACAGTCAGATAAGCAATAAGAGTCCCTTTATTATCTCCAACTTTGCCCCCAATGTCCAGGTTACCTTCAGGCTGAAAAAAAAACAACAACTCTCCCAGGAACAGCCTTTGACTGTAGAAAATTCAGTCCAAAACATGAGCAACGCAAACTGTAAAATCCAAACAAACCAAACTGAAGTAATTAGTTTGGCAGGGCAGAAGCCAGGAATTTCAAACTTGAAAGCACCACAAAACTCACACAGTTGGGAAGACACCAGGAACACAGATAAGCCACAACGATACAAGATAAAAAGTCACATTGGCTCCCAACAGCTTGCTGCACGCAACTTGCCTTTTTTTATACACTGTGTTCCCAGCTGCAGCTAATGAAGGGAATCAGGGCCCTTTCCTCCCCCGTAAGCCACCCAACTCACCTTGCTCCCTTCTCCGTTCCTCCCTGCGTGTCCTAGGATGAAGAGGGGGTGGACTTGGGTCTTCCTCTGAACTCCCTCTCCCTTGTTCTACTTCTTCCCTGTTCTGCCCACCGGGACTTTTCCCTTCCCCAGTTTTTTCCACAGCCAACGGAGCCACACTCCCACTCCCTGTCAGTTGCTCAGCTTCCTCCTCCGAGTCAGATTCCGATAGGGGCATGACGCAATGACAGGGTTCTAGAGGTGCTATTTTATTGTCCTGGGATTATTAAAAGGATCCTGAAACATCCAAAATCTTCACTGCCCCCTTTAAAGAATAGCAACATTGAGGCGGGGCTGTTCTCCATTCTCTTCTGACGCTCTCCTCTTTCTCAGGCCTAAACCACCATCTCTTCTCTCCTGCCCCATTTCTCAAGGCCTCCAAAAGCTGTTTCATCTGGGTGAAACATTGCAGAAGTGAAATGTATACAATGCTGCTCATCCTTGACTTAAAACCGTTCGTTTACTGACCATTTAATGTTACCATAGGACCGACAAAAATTATTTTAAGACTCCCACAGCATCGTCATGGTCGCGTAACCAAATTTCGGGTACTTCGCATCCAACCTGTATTTATGATGCTCAGTGGCATAGGCAGGGTTCACTTAATAGCCACGTGATTCACTTAACAACTGTGGAATTCATTTTGCAACTGAAAAACTTATAAAATCAGGCATGACTCACTCACTGAACCCCCTTGCTTAGCGACAGAATTCTGGTCCCAGTTCAGGTCATAAATCAAGGACTACCCATATGAGACTGAAGAAGATCAGTGTGATGTATTTAATAGAAAATGAAATGAAGTCTTCTCAGCCATAACGTTGCTCTATTTATTTTTATGTATTTCATTTCGTTTGGTTTGCCAAGCATGTATGAGAAAACAAGTATGAACATAACATATAAATGTACTGTATAGGTATAAATAGGTATAAGTATATACATAATAAATGAGAACGAATAAATGGGAACAGTAGGACAGGGACGGTAGGAGGTTCTGACCAGTGGTGGGATTCAAAAAATTTTACTACTGGTTCTGTGGGTGTGGCTTGGTGGGCGTGGCAGAGGAAGGATACTGCAAAATCTCCATTCTCTCCCAGTCCCCACCCTACTAACCTGCTTTCCAGCTCTGTTCTCCTGTGCAGGGTAACCAAAGAAGACCCGGACGATCAGCTGGGACTCAATGGGAGGCAGAGAATAGATGGGGTTAGCGGAGCCAGTTTCCGGTTCTCCGAACTACTCAATTTTTCTGCCACCGGTTCTCCAGAACTGTTCAGAACCTGCTGAATACCACCTCTGGTTCTGACCGGTTCTGGAGAACCAGTAGCGGAAATTTTGAGTAGTTTGGAGAACTGGCAAATCCCACCTCTGACTGGACATTTTACAGTTTCCTTCCCCCGCCACACCTACCAAGCCACGCCCACAGAACCGGTAGTAAAAAACAAAATTGAATCTCACCACTGGCACTTTGGTGCGTTTATGCACGCCCCCTCACAGACCTCTTAGGAATGGAGTGACGTCCACAGTAGACAGTTTAAGGTTAAAGTTTTGGGGTTTGTTTGAGGATGTAACAACAGAGTCAGGTAGTGAGTTCCAGGCATTGACCACTCTGTTGCTGAAGTCGTACTTTCTGCAATCAAGTTTGGAGCAGTTTACCTTGAGTTTGTATCCATTGTTTGTCCGTGTGTTATTGTGGTTGAAGCTGAAGTAGTCGTTAACTGCTACAGAAAAGTCCCTCCAAGGCTGGAAATTGGGAGTTCCTAGACCCCCTTGAAGGATCTGAAAGCCGGGTTAGTTTTGGGCTGGAAGATCCCAGGGCTGAAACTGGACTGGAAAGGTGAATTTCATCCTGGAAAAAAAACCTTGTTCCTTGATTGGCCAAGAAAAGTTGTGGCACGACTCAATTTCTGGACATCTTTACCTTTCTTAACCTATGTTCCTTTTTCATCACCCAAACCTGAGCTTTCCCTCCAGGGTTTCTTTATCTGGCTATTTCAGTCTTTTATTATTATTTTTTAAATTTTATTTATATATTTTCTCTTCACCAGACAATAAGTGCCTGGTGAACAGCATACTGTCTGAGTCAATTAGTTTATATAACAATATTAAACTCCTAATTTCTACCTCTATTATCCAACCGTTGATAAAACAAGTCCCAAGTCCGAAAATATTCTGTGCCTTCTTTTTCTGTTATCTTTAGTGTTAATCTGTCTATTTTAGTACAATCTATTTTTTTTTAAATTATTTCTTCTTCTGTGAGTATTTCCTCATTTTTTCCAGTTTGCGTAAATACAATTCTTGCTGCTGTCAATATAATATTAAATATACATTCCCTTTATCATATTCCTCTGGTAATATGCCTAACAAAAATAATTCTGGCTTATAAACTATATGCTGCTTTAACATTTTTTCTAACCATGTATGTATTTTCATCCAAAGTTTTTTTTTTTTTTTGAACACATCCACCACATGTGATAGTATCTACCCAGTGTTTGATTAGTGTTTTATTATTATTGATGTATTTTTCTTCCTTATTTGTATTTACATAATTTGGTACCGTGCATGAGGCAACTTTGCAATCAGGGAGGTCCACAGGAGGCGGCCAAAAATAGTTTTAAAAATAGCTGCCATCTCGGCTTAAGATGGTTATCCTGGTTTATTGAAGTTAAATAAAATTAAGTTAAACCATTGTCTGGCCACAAACCCCATTCAAAAGAGGGCAATTGGACTGTTAGTTCCTCTGATATTTAATATTTGAATATTATTTCCCTAATATCCAACTTCTTTAACTTTAACTGTTTATATTGGTTAAATAGAACATTATCTGCCATTCTTAAATGGTGATGTATAAAGGCTTAGCAAAGAAATAGCGCTGTGTATTATACCAGTTCGCTCTGCCCATCCCTCCTGCTAAAATTCCTCACATAAAGCAGAATAACTCCTTAGTACAAGTCAGGCCCCACTTACTTTTTGCAACGTCGACCTTGGCCCAGATTAATGTGAAGGATTTGTGCATCCTGCAGTCTGAAAAAGTTACTCACTCCTGAATAGGAAAATCATAGGCTTCACCGCAAAATGTCGCCTTCGCCTCCTGTGCAATCTTTTTTTTCCCCCGTTCATTGCAATTTTCACCTTCATATCCTACCACCCTGCAAGAATACAGGATAACAGAGTTGGGAGAGACCTTGGAGGTCTTCTAGACCAACCCCCTACCCAAGCAAGAGACTCTATACCACTCTGGACAAATGGCTGTCCCGTCTCTTCTTAAAAGCAAGCCATTCCACTGATTAATTGTTCATAATGTCACGAAATTTCTCCTTAGTTCTAAGTTGCTTCTCTCCTTGATTAGTTTCCGTCCGTTGTTTCTTGTCCTGCTTTCAGGTGCTTTGGAGCAGGTGCCAAGGCGGAAAAACCATCTCATCCATCTTGGTGTATCTCAAGAATCGGCCTCAAATTAAGCCTCTTTTCCTTGTGCCAAGCTAGAAGTTCCTTCCTTCCTTCGAGGCATCAGGGTTTGACCCATCTTCAAGGATACTTGCTGGTTCTCTAGGAAGTTTCTCCTCTTTATGGACTAGGACCGCAAACCTTTACAATAGAAGCAGCTTTCGGGGTTGTGTTTAATTTCTCTTGGCAACCAGAAGAGAGCAGGCCAGCCGGAATATTTTTAAAACCCAGCCAGGCTCTGCCGAGCAGAGTAAATCTTCCTTAATTATTTGCCACGCAGGGACTGGTTCATGAAGGGAAAAACCCAGGTCCCCAAAGTGAGAAGAGATTTCTGTGTAAGCAGAATAAATGTGCAATGCCAACTCGGCTGTAAATAAGTTTCTTCCCAGCTGCCAGTTCGGCTCTCTAAAGGTCACTGGGATATTAGAAGATATTAGGCTCAGATGTTCTCCTCCATGGTAGAAGAAGCGCAGGAAACATCGTTCCTGAAACAAATCTCTATCAGCAGCCGACAAACGTCGGTCGTTGTGACAAGCAGAGTGTGGAATATTGCAAGAAGATTCACGGGCCCGGCAGAACTTTTGCAGAATTTTTCTTCCCCGGAACCATTCCAGATCTTTGAAAAGGGTTCTCATGGCAACATTTTTTTTTTCTTCCAAATGTCCATCATTAACTTAGGTCGGTGTTTCTCAAACTCAGCCACTTTAAGAGGGGTGGACTTCAACACCGTAAATTCTTCAGCCAGCATTCGCCCAGGGCATCATTTCATGTGCCATGGAAATAGCACTTAGAGTTATACACCACTTTATAGTGCTTTACGGTTTACGGAGTCAACTTCTCTCCCCCAACAATCTGAGTCCTCATCTAACCGACCTTGGAAGGCTGAGTCAAGCTTGAGCCTGCAATACTGCATTCTAGCTACTACTGTGATTAGAATAGAATAGAATAGAATAGAATAGAATAGAATAGAATAGAATAGAATAGAATAGAATAATAGGATAGGATAGGATAATAGAATAGAATAAGAAATAATAGAAATAGCAATAGCCCTTAGACTTATATACCGCTTCCCAGTGCTTTGACAGCCCTCTCTAAGCGATTTACAGAGTCAGCCTCTTTCCCCCAACAATCTGGGTCCTTATTTTACCCACCTCGGGAGGACGGAAGGCTGAGTTAACCATGATCCG
>NW_020769351.1:2506732-2518861 GCF_900518735.1 Pseudonaja textilis
ATAGATAGATAGATAGATAGATAGATAGATAGATAGATAGATAATGAGAGAGAGAGAGAGATAATAGATAGAAAGATAGGTAAATGATGATGGGTAGAGATAGGTAGATAGATGGATTTATATATCATATCATGTCATGTCATATCATATCATATATTACCATTGTATCATAAATATATTTATACAATCATAAAGAATAAAGAAGGTTCATTTCTGCAACTCCCCAGCACAGACCTTCAATTTAGAAAGGGTTGGAGGGGGGGAGCAGAGAAATTAGAAAATGCTCAACTCCCCCCCACCCCACACCCCTGCATTTCCTGTTTTACTCAAATGATGAATCTGAAGCGCTTTTGAAGGACAATACAGACCTGTTTGTACAGCGTTCCCTCCATCGTTCAAACTGCCTTGCGGGAAAAAAAAGGCTATTCTGAAAGCAAATTATAACTTCCAAGTCCCATGCCAAGAAGAGCGCCAATTCTCCCCTTCCAGATCTTCTCCTTGTGGGATGGTCAGGAGGTATTTGTGTTTAGCATTGGGCAGCGCTGGAATCAGGGTGTCGAGGCGAATCCAAGCTCAACGAACTTGGATTCATTTCAATAGATTCGACACGATTACGATCCAGCCACAAATGTAATAATTTCCCCCTTGTCCCATGCAAATAGTCTTGGGCTTATGACCACAATCGAGCCCAAAATTTCTGTGTCTAAGCAAAACAGTTGTTAAGGGAATTTTGCCCCATTTACGACCTTTCTTTCCAGAGTTGCTAAGTGAATCACTGCAGCTGTTACGTTACTAACACGGTTGTTAAGTGAACCTGGCTTCCCCGTTGACTTTGCTTGTCAGAAGGTCGCAAAAGGCGTCTCGCGCACATCCTCCCGCGGGGATCCGTAGCAAGGGATTATCCTTCTGCCCATGTTTTCGTGCAACAAAGGAACTGAAGGGAGTGGCTGCTATCAGAACAGCTGCTTTAAACAGCCACACTGATTCTGACAGCCCCACCAGAGATAAATGGGTTCCCAAAAGAGATGAAAGTCCAGGTTGAGCACCCCCAGGATTGGGGGGTAGGGGTGCTCTGTGGCTGATGCATCTCAACCAGTGATTCAAATTTTTTTTACTACCGGTTGTGTGGGGTGGCTTGGTGGGCATGTCAGGGGAAGGAAACTGCAAAATCCCCATTTCCTCCCCACCCCGCTAACCTGCTTTCCAGCTCCGTTCTCCTGTGCAGGGCAACCAGAGGAGACCCAGCGGATCAACTGGGACTCAGGGGGAGGCAGCGAAGAGATGGGGTTGGCGGGCCCAATCAGAGGTGGGATTTGCCGGTTCTCCAAATGACTCAAAATTTCCTCTACCGGTTCTCCAGAACTGGTCAGAACCGGCTGAAGACCACCTGTGTCGTGCATGCTCCTTGGCGCCTCGGGTGGCACCTCCCTCCTCCACGGGTGGCTGGGTGGGCTGGCGCATAAATGTAAACGTAACTGTCACATCGAGACCCTTGTAACCGTGAGAGCTGTGGTACTGAAGGGTTGTTTTTCTTCCCACCAAATGTTCAGGACATGACTTGCACATGAGTTTGGATGAGCAGATGGTTTGGCGAGACATTGGTGGTTCGGACATTCCCGAGGCGTAACTGGTGGGTTCCTGTGCTGTGTGCGTTGAGGGCTAGGTCTCCAACCTCTCCCTACCCCTTCACCCCCGTACCTCGAGGCCCGGTGGTTCCCGCCCGCTAAGAGACCGAGCCGGCCTCTTGTCTTTGCAGACTACGTGAAGGAATCTGCCCATAGCTCCAGCTCCGCTTCCCTCAACAGCAGCGAAAACCCCTACGCCACCATCCGAGACCCTCCCATCCTGACCCGCAAACCGCCCGAGAACAGCTATGTGGAAATGAAGTCTCCTGCCCACCGGGACGCGTCGTATTTGGACATGCCAACCTCCTCGCCGGCTCACAAAAACATCTACGACGTTGGTAAGTCCCCTGGAGAAGAGCAGCTAGGAGAAGTTAGGGCAGGCAGTCCTCGACATACGGCCACAATTGAGCCCACGGTGGAAAAAAAAATCGGTTAGTGAGTTTTGCCCCGTTTTATGACTTTTCTTCCCACGAGGGCTGAGCAAATCGCTACAGTGGTTAAATTAATAACCACGTTAAGCGATTCTGGATTCCCCACGGATTCGCTTGTCAGAAGGTCGCAAAAGGGGACCAAGCTAAGATTCTGTGTGGTTTGGAGAACCCCCAAATCCCACTCCTGGTTGGCCCCGCCCCTCCCGCCCCTTCCATCCCCACCCCAGGAATCCCAACGGGGCCCGTTTTGGATGCAGGTAAGTGCAAGGTGTGCACAGAGGTTTGGGGAGGGTGAAAAACGGGCCACCCAGAAGTTCAGGAAGGCCGGAAATGGGCCCTTTTCTGGCTCCCCCCTCCCAGAGGCTCGAAGAAAGCCTCCGGAGCCAGGGAAGGGCAAAAACGCTCTCCCCACCTGCCGTGGTGCAGGAGGACAACTAGGCCATGCGCAACCAGGCGGAGAACCCCTTGCTAAAAATTTTTAAGCGTGCCCCTGGATCACATGACCCCGGGATAATGAGAGTCTGGCTCCATTCATGGCCCCCAACTCCGCTGACATAACCAGGATATTTCAGGAAAGCCACAAGGTGGGAGTTGATTGTAAACCCCCCCACCTTTCGAGGAATGATGTTCCATAGAGAAGGGGCCACCACTGAGAAGGTCCTTTTCCATGGTCCCAAAAGATGTAATATGTGCCTAATTAATGGGACCCACAACGTATCACACCTTCTCATCTTGATCTAGTAATCATGAAATCCAGATGGGCAACTTGTAGATGCCACTCAGAGGTGTCCGAAGGGAGGAGAAATGATAACAGGGGAGTCTGTAGAGAGTGGTAAGATAAAAGTAAAGGTTCCCCTCACACCTACGTGCTAGTTGTTTCCAGCTCTGGGGGGTGGTGCTCATCTCCGTTACAAAGCCGAAAAGCCAGCGCTGTCCAAAGACGTCTCCGTGGTCATGTGGCCGGCATGACTAAACACCGAAGGTGCACGGAACGCTGTTACCTTCCCACCAAAGTGGTCCCTATTTTTCTACTTGCATTTTTTACACGCTTTCAAACTGCCAGGTTGGCAGAAGCTGGGACAAGGAATGGGAGCTCACTCCGTTAGGCGGCGGTAGGGATTCGAACCGCCAACCTGCCGACCTTTCCGATCAACAAGCTCAGCGTCTTAGCCACTGAGCCACCGCAGCCCTTTTGTAGAGAGTAGGGGAGGTGTCAAAAAGTCAAAATGGCTGCCACAATAAATTAATCAAAGCCCCTTATTTCAAAAAATATGAATTGCAATACATGTAAAAACATTGTTGAGCTTCCATCTCACATTTGTGGCCTCCATCTTAACTTTTCACTCCTTTTCTTGTAAACTGTCCTACTGTCACCTCTTGTCTGCCCACCGGTCATAAAGGAAGGAATGATGTAAAATGGAGTCCTTCCACTAAAACATCTCCATGTCTCCTGCTGGCTTGGAGGGAAGATCTGAAATTGGAACCTCGAGTGGTCCATCTTCTCTTTGGAAGTCGAACCATTCTTAAACTCCTGCCTCCTCCTTCAATTAGTTCATAATGATTCTTGATACGGACAGGCCTCAACTTACAACAGTATGTTTAGTGCCCATTTGAAGTCACAAGGGCCTTGAAAAAAGTGACTTACGGCCAGTGGTGGGATTCCAGAAAACATTACTACCAGTTCTGTGGACGTGGCTTGGTGGGCATGGCAGAGGAAGGTTACTGCAAAATCCCCCTTCTCTCCCCGCCCCACTAACCTGCTTTCCAGCTCCATTCTCCTGGGCAGGGCAACCAAAGAAGACCCAGCCGATCAGCTGGGACTCAGTGGGAGGCAGAGAAGAGATGGGGTTGGCGGGGCCAGTCAGAGGTGGGATTGGCCGGTTCTCCAAATGACTCAAAATTCCCACTACCAGTTCTCCAGAACTGGTCAAAACCAGCTGAATACCACCTCTGCTTACGGCCATTTTCCACCCTCACCACCATGGCAGCATCCCCATGGTTACGTGATTAAAATTCAGGCGCTTGGCAACTGGCCTGTATCTATGACAGTTGCAGCGTCCTGGGGTTACGGGGTCTCCTTGTGTGAACTTCTCACCAAGCAAGATCAGTGGGGAAGCCGGATTCGCTTAACAACCTCATTATTAAAAGAACAACTGCAGTGATTCGCTTAACAACGGTGGCAAGAAAGAACATGGGGCAAAAGTCACTTGACAACTCTCTCGCTGAGCCACAGAAATGGGGCCCGGAAGTCGAGGACTACCTACACAGAAGAACCAAAAGGATAGGGATTCTTGAAATGTTTCTGGATTGTCTGTTGTGTCATCTGAGGAGTGAGTCTCTGAGGCAGGGGTGTCAAACTCAAGGCCTGAGGGCCGGATCCACGGAACTGCCCTGGAAACAGTGAAGGACTGGCCCCCACTGTGCTTCTCCATTTTTGCTGGCAGAGGGTTGCGGGAGGTTGTTACAGCCAAAAACAGAGCTCAGGGCCCCGTTTTCACTGGGCAGAACACCCAGGTCACCACTGGCACCCAGGGCTGGGCTGCTGGGGGATTCGCAGGGGTTCGGAAGAGCCGCTTGCTAAGATTCTGTGCAGTTTGGAGAGCTACCAAATTCCCACTCCTGGCTGGCCTCGCCCACCCCTCCCCTCCCCTCCCCTCCCAGGAGTCCTCAAGTGGCCCGTTTTGGATGCAGGTAAGTGCAGGGTGCGCACAGAGCTCGGGGAAGATGAAACATGGGCCACCCGGAAGTTCAGGAAGGCTGGAAATGGGCCTGTTTCTGGCTTCCAGAGAGCCTCCGGAGCCCGGGGAGACCATTTTTGCCCTCCCGGAGGCTCGAAGAAAGCCTCCGGAGTCCGGGGAGGGCAAAAATGTCCCCCCCCATCCCCGACTCCTGGAAGGCCCACCCAGGAACCAGGCAGAGAACAACCCCTGGCTAAAATTCTTGAAGCCCACCCCTGCTGGCGCCCCCGACACGAGTGATGTTGAGCTGGCCACACTCACCCCGGCGCTCCGAGGTCAAACACAACCCTGATGCGGCCCTCAAATGAAATGGAGTTTGACACACACACACACCGCTCTGAGTCGTGTGGATACTCTTCCTAAGATGTTTGATGGGCCCCCCAAAAAACCCCTGTCTCTTTGTTGTTCTTTCCACAGAGCCCACGGTCAGCGTGGTCCAAGAGATGCGTCTCCGCAATGCTGGTTACATCCAAAACCCATACGATCTTCCCAGAAACAGCCACATTCCCAGCCACTATGACATTGTCCCGCTAAGGCACAGCCCAACTCATGGGACACTCTGGGATAAGCCCTCTTAAAGGGCCAGGCCACCCGGACATCCCCAACCACCCACCCCAAACCACGTGCCATGTGAACATTGTTCTCGGACACAACAAAGATGACAATCTTTTTTTTTTTTTTCCGTTTTATCCTGCTGTATATTGGAGGAGAGGAAGACCACCCAAAGACAATTGTTGGGGCCCGTTTGCTTCTGCATGAAAAACTCTTTATTATTTGACAAAAATAATTTTATACATGTTGCAGGAAAAGAAAAGAAAAGGAAAAAAAAACCCAAGAAAGCTCCTTTACGATCCAACAGCAGAAAAAAGACGTCGGAAAGCCATTTATCGCCAAGGTCAACCCTGGACCACGTGTGATTTGTTTTTGCTTTAAAAAAAAATGGAGGGGGAGGGAGAACATACCCTTTGCTGCAAGTTCTTATAGCTGCATCTGTACTATATTATCATCTGCTTAAAGAATTCTTTTGTATAAAAAAAAAAGAGAGAGAGAGAGAGAGAAAGACATGAAATAACCTTCAGATAGATTTTGGGATCAGTTATGAAACCTCCTGTGCAGTCCAGATTCCAGAAAGTACTTCTTCAAGGAACTCAAGAGACAAGGTGTTTTAGAAAATCACTGCTGCCATAATGGGATACTCTTTCCTTCTACACGGAGTGAAGGATTCAGTCCTTTTATGGCTGCAGAACTTCAGAAATTCTTCTTGGTCTGCAGAGTTTATGGAAGGTTCAGTTCATAAAAGCGCTTACTCTACTGAGCGTGACTTCTTCTGCCCCTTGCTCACCCCATGTATCCATCGTTCCACCGTTAGGAGCTGGTCTCCATCCATCCATCGTCACGAGATGGGATCGAACGACGCTAATCTGCAACAGAAGTCCGTGCCCATCTGTTTCTCAGGTGGGTTGGGGCAATCTCGAGGTGCTTGTTTTCTCTGGCAGTGGAATGAACACGAGATGGGCTGAAAAAAGCCAACGCACGCGGACTCCTAGTTACACTTTTGGGACCTTCTGCTGACAAAGATGGCATGCTTGCAATGTACCAAGGATTAAGTACATAAAAGATGTTCATCGATGGCCTTATCCAAACAGACATGACGATTGTCTAAACGGGAACTGGACGCCGGTGGCATCCTTCATCGACGTGGTTTACTCTAGTAGAAATGGACTGCAAAACTTTCCTTGATCTTGGTGTCCACCAGATGTGTAGACTTTCATTCCCAGAACGCTCAGCAATAGTCATTGGCCAAAGAATTACGGAGATTCAATCCCTACATAAGAAGAGCTGCCAAGTAAGGGGAAGCTGTATTTCATCCTCCTTCCCGGTCAGGATGTCTAATGTCCATGCTAAATGGAAGTGATGGAATCTGAAATTCGACGCAGCTGGAAAACACCAGGCGAGGAATGTCTACGGACTGACCCATGGTTTTTCAGGGCTTCTAGCAGAGATCCTTCCCAATCTTTCCTGGAGACAACCAAGTGTAGAACTTGAGAACTTGTGCATGCCAAGCAGATTTCAATTGTGGAGCTATGCTGTTCCCACAAATCACTCTAGTATAACAAGATCAACTACACATCATTTCAAGAAGATGGTTTCTGTATCATAAGTACCTTCTGAAATCTGAAATCGCCATTAGGTTGCAGTTGGACTTCAGTTTGGGTAAACACTCGTGGTTTGCATTGTAGATCTTTTTGGATAGGATCAAATGTTGATATTGTATAATCTTTTCATCCAACAATTGTTAATATAGTGAAAAGGACGCCTTTCACCAAGAAATGTCCATATACCATTAAGGCACAATGGAGTGGAATTTGTAAGAGAAAGGAAAACGAAAAAAAAAATGGCTTCCTAAAATGTGACAAAAGGTATCAGATCCGCTGTTTTGCAACTTTGCAACTGATCAGGATTCTTCCAGGTGGATAGGTTGGAATTATTATTTAATCAGAAATAAATTGAATAACAGAATGCAGCTCCAGAACGTATTATCAGCATCGTGAAGGAGGGGTCAATGAATCTTTTCAGGTGGTGGGTATCTATATCGCTTCTCATGCGATAATATTGCGTTGGAAGCGAAATATTGCTTACTGGATCCTCTCTATTCTTGTCTGAAATCTCATGAGATCCCATGTAGGGATATATAGGGATCTTGCTAGAGTTGTGTAAAATATAGAAGTTAAAGGGGTCAGAGTACCTGTTGCAGACCCCAGATGGATAATTCATTGTATATATACACTAGTGGCAAGGTACAACAGTTGTGAATGCCACAAACTGAGCATTTGTCAGACAGATTTGCTGCCGCCAGCATAGACTACGAGACTGTTATCTCCAGATGTGGGATTACAAATCCCAGATTTGGGTGTGACACCTGGGATGGCTGAGCATTGACAATTTTTGGCTTGAAAGAGAGATCTTTCGACTCATTTGAACAGCGGACTCCAAACTTGGCAACTTTTAAGACTGGTGGACTTCAACTCCCAGTATGGCTGCCTGGAGAATTCTGGGAGCTGAAGTCCACCAGTCTTAAAAGTTGCCAAGTTTGGAGACCCCTGCATTTAAAAGTGGCTTTCGCAGCTTCTGAAAAAGTTAGGATCAGAATGGTGAAGTTGGGAGGCGACCAACAAGGAACTTGTAGCCCGACCTTGTTCCCTATTTTTATGGCGAGTGCTGCGTTGAACTTCCTTGAACCAGACGCCAAACCAGTTCGTTCAATGAGGGGCACAGATATCAAATCGTGGGGGATTTAAGAGGGCCACATTTGCAGACGAGACGCTTTTGCATTAGTTTGATGAGCTCGGGAAACTGCAAGGCTACGGAGGGGAAGAATGGGCTAACATTTCTCATCAAACGGATGCAGAGAGGAAGGACCCATCATCCCCTACTCCATGACCATCTGGAGAACCAAGAGTCTCATCTCTTCAGAGCCCAGCATTGGAGTTCTGCTGTGGTTAGCAACAAGTATTAGATAAAGATAAATTTATTGTCATTGTACTCAGAAACCCGAGAACAACGAAAATTAGAATATTGTAAGAGAGTCATGTTAGTTTATGGTAGCAAAACAATCGGCTCACACATTTTATTCCAAAGCATTTGCTTGCTAGTAATGTTAGGGTAATTGTATTGGTAGGACAGGTAAGGAATCGAGTAGCTAAGAGCAGAAAACACCTTCTACGGATGGCTTCCTTTGGACTTAGAGGAGAGTTTTAATCCAAACCATTTTCAGAACATGACTGTCCCCTCCACCAGGTAGACCAGACCAGAAAACCCACTCCGTGGGAAGGCTAAAAGTAATCTTATTGAAGTTGGCTTTAATAACAGAAGTTTGCAAGTCTTGATTATGCCGCGCCTTCTCCTTCTCTCACCCCGCGGTGAGTTAGCTAGGTGTCTGCTTGAGCTCTTTCCAAATATGATCTTATTCTGGACGTTAAAAAAAAAGCATTCGTCCCCTTTTGCCTGTGCAACAATCCCTGTGTCTTTCAAGCTCAACTTTGCTTTTTCTGTCTACCATGGCAGAAGGAATGCTTGGAAACCGAGTTAGTTTAGTCCCTCGATGAAAGCCAAGGAATTTTATTTTGGGGGGGGTCGGGGGTGGGGTGGAATAGTGGGAAATGAAAGCCTAATTCCAAAGCAAAGCAGAGGGTGGATTTCTGCACTGGTCAGCGGATGGAGCGAAAATGCATCCCAGTGAGGTTTTAGGAGAATTGACTTTTTTTTTTCTTTTTCTACAGCAGAGGGGGGAAAAAACTGTTAATTATTTACACGAATGCTGCATGTGTGCATGGGGGGAAAAAAAATACGACCTATTGGCAATAGCTGTTTTACTTTCCAAGAGAGCCTTATCCAAAAATATATTTAAAAAGTAGAACTTTATTTTGTAGGACCTGTAGGGAATATATATTTTAAATACATGTATGGGGGGGGGCGGGGTCGGGAGGGGAATAAAAGGCTTACCTCAGTAATTCGCAAGGGGGAAGAAAAAAGAAAAATCCTCCATGAAGGCTTTTTTTTAAAATTTCAATTGGGCAAATTCACAGTGAAGTTGACTTGGGAATTAACATACCGACCTAGATTTATAAAAAAAAAAAAAGTCAGGAATCTGGACCGCTGCACTTTTCCAAGAAGACATACCTGCAGAGGGATACAAGAAATGCCCAGGACCAACCTTTCTGCTTTCTGATGGAGGTATGATGGATGCAAAAATATGGGTAATCTATAGAAGCTTATCCGGTTCGTTAAATGTATGCAAGTTTTCAGGGGAACGTTTTCTCCGGCGGGAGAAATGACGGCTGCAGATCCAGGGAACGTTTATGCTGCATTCGAGACTGCTGTACTATGTAACGGGGTGTCCTATAGCCAAAATGAAGGGGGTAGAGATGATGTATGGGGGGGGGGGGGGGGGGGGAGAAGGCACATTACATCCAGCAGGAGGCACTGAAAAGCAGACCCGTTCCTTTAAAGGAGAATACAAACGTTGTAATGGCAATACTTTTTTTAAAAAGCAAGACGCATTTGTAATATTTGTTGACCAAACAAAGGTAATACAGCTTGTTAAAAAATAAAACTGAATTTCTCTCTGTTGCATTTTGTTTCCACCACCACCACCACCACCACCTATGATTATTTCTAAGCCTTGGGGTACACTGATCTGTGTAAAGTGCTCGTTGTTTTAAAGCAAAAAACGTAACAGAATAACAGAGGTCTTGGAAGGGGCCTTGAAGGTCTTCTAGTCCAACCCCTTGCTCAAGCAGGAGACCCTAAACCAGACAAGCGCTGTCCAGTTGAGATGGGGTACTGACAGCTTTTGGAGGCAAGTTGTTCCACTTGCTGGTTAACTATTCTTTTTTCTTATTTCTAGATTGGTTCTCTTGATTAGTTCCCTTCGTTTCCTATTTTGCCTTCTGGTATTTTGGGAAACAGTGTGTTCCAGGGGTGGGATTCTACCAGTTCACACCTATTCGCTAGAACCGGTTGTTAACTTTCTAAGCAGTTCGGAGATTCAGTTGCTAGAAGAAATTACAGGGCTAATCCTGTCAGGAAGGCAGGAAGGAAACATTCTGGTGTTGCTTACAGAAACTGCCTCTCCGTTAATCCTTATTACATTCTTGGCAGGACTAGACTTCCTGTCTCTGGAACGTCTCTGGAGTTGTTTTTCCCCTCCTTTGCTGGCACTTTGCTTGTGTGGAGGGACCGTTCAAAGCTACAATGGCACTGAAAAAAGTGACTTATGACCATTTTTCACACTTACGACTGTTGCAGCATCCCCACAGTCATGAGGCCAGGCAAGGAGATGCGTGCCTCAATGTGAGTGATATTGAGTTGGCCAACACCCAGCCAATAACATGACCAAGGCATATCCACCCAGTCACGACCATCAAGCCACGCCCACCAACCAAGCCACGCCCACAGAACCAGTTGTTAAAATTTCTGAATCCCACCCCTGGTTTGTTCTCTTCTTCTTTGTGGCAGCCCCTCAAATATTGGGACACTGCTGTCATGTCACCTCTAGTCCTTCTTTTCTCTAGACGAGACATACCCAATTCCTACAACCGTTCATGTTTTATGAATCATCTTCGTTGCTCTTCTCTGCACTCCTTCCAGTCTCTATATCTTTTTTACAATATGACGACCAAAACTGGACACATTATCTTGATTCTGTCCCTGTTAAGCCTAGGATTGTGTTGGCTTTTTTGGCTGCTGCCGCACACGGCTAGCTCATCTTTAAGTAATTGTCTACTAGAACCCCAAAATCCTTCCTATATTTACTGCTGTTGACTCATCGGGTTTTTCTTGCCTAAGTGTAAAACCTTTATTTTTCTCTACACTGAATTTCATCGGTTGGGATCTCAATTGCCAAGCGTTCTATAGTCTGGAATGACTTATGCCCAAGTGGACACAAACAGCCTTTTGTCTGACTTGATTCTGTCAGCACTGCCGGTGGTCACCAGGTCTGGAAAAAATTGGAGGCCGAAAAGAGGAGTTAGTGGCCATGTTGTTTTGGGGCCTCCAACTCCCCCCGAATCTTCTTTTAATCCTCTTGGCATGCTGTAAGATAAAGGAAGTGGCTGATGGAGCTCTGTTCATCCAGAATGCTTTGTCCATCACAGAAGCATCCAGTAAAATAAAAAATGTATTTGGAGAACTTGCTTTCTTTTCCCACGATAACAAAACACCCAAAGTTTAAAGCTCTGCCAATGGAACGCAATTAACAGTGCAAAGTGGAAACGTAAATGAATCAGATTTGCATGTCAAGTCGATCCGTGTAATTTATTGACACGTTAATTCCAATTATCTTCCCGCAGCTCAAGGGCCCTCTTTCCCCCCCCACCCTGTTTTTTTTAAACCTCAAAGGCCCATCAGAGTCTTTAATTCCAAGTAAGTTCACTCCACAAACCTCTGAACAATCCCCTGTGATTCTTTTATTAGAATTCCAAAAATGAATAATTTTAAATCAATCTTAAAAAATACTCGGTACAGAATGTGCATAACAGTACAAAGCAATTTACAAAAAAAAAAAAAAAAAGTGAATGCGAGAAGGGAAAGAACCAAAAAAAAAAAAGTGTGCAGAAAAATAACAACGCTCTGGAGAAAGAAAACAAAAAAAAAACAAAATATGACTGGACTACAGCAATGCCCTCGGTGTGCCTTACACGTCATGAGCACTGCAAGACTGGCAGACAAGCTGAGTGGAGTAGCTTTCAACGCAGCAGGAGGAACAGATCTGCAAGAAGCATTTCCTTCCTTCCTTCCTTCCTTCCTTCCTTCCTTCCTTCCTTCCTTCCTTCC
>NW_020769351.1:2518871-2538520 GCF_900518735.1 Pseudonaja textilis
TCCTTCCTTCCTTCCTTCCTTCCTTCCTTCCTTCCTTCCTTCCTTCCCTTCTCCCTATAAACCAGGGACTCTTTCCTCTTCAGCTGGGCTTCCCAAAGACTGCACAATTCTGTGCCTGCTGGTGTGTGCACACCCTAAGCCCTCTTTTGAACAGTGCTGCAGACGGACAGGCAGTGTTGGCTGCAAACCGTAAGGCTGCCTGGGGGAATGAGATGCGAAGGAATGTCCTCTGGAAACCCAGAAGGGCTCAATCACTTGGGCTTTTAGTGTGCAACTGAAAGAGTTTCGAGGGCTTCCAGGCCAGGAACTGCCCACCCACCCCCCACGAGAAACTAAACCAGTTTGAGCCAAATCTTGGGCGGGCAATGGGTGGGGGGGGAGGATGCATCAGTGCCAGTTTTGCCGACAATTCTCACGAAAAAGTCAGAGTTTCTTGGGAGCTGCGACGCCCAACCTCCAAGCCTTCTCCATCACCTGTACATGTGCAACATGCAAAATGATTCCCCCCACCCCAGGGCCCATGCTAGATGGTGCGACACACTAAATGCCACAGACAACGAGCCACGGGGGGACTAGCAAGCGAAGCGAGGTGGCACGTCCCTCTTAGGGTAACTATGTGGCATCATCCAACCTCCAGCAACCGACGTTGGGCCCGAGCCAGGTGGGCTGCAATGATTTAATTCGCACAGCGGCCTTGTCAGCCAGAGGATTGATCCTCCTCTCCTTGCTGGCAAGGGGAAGACGTCATCCGTCTGCTCAACCGTGAATAAAAACCCCTCGAAAGGCTACGCGTGTGTGGTGGCCTCAGCAAAGCCAATTCCAAAAGTGAGACCACGGGCCCTGCTCAGGGATGCTTAATCCATTAGGCCCAGCTGTTCCCGGAGGTCATCCTCCCCGACTTGGGTCTTCCAAACGGGATCACAGTTCTGGTCAGGCAGAAAGTCAACCCAACGAACCATTTGCATTTTTGGACCCGAGGGCCCAGGCCATCCGGATGAACGAATGGCTCTCTCAACCTAGCTTTCTCCAGAGCCCTTTTTCTACACCTCCCATTATCTCGGGCCAACGGTGGGGCTAGAAGGGATGATGGGAGCTGTAGTCTGCAGGGCCCTGGGGACGTTGGAAGGCCAAGAGAGAGAGGGAGACAGAGAGAGAAAGAAAGGGATGGTATCTAAGCCCTGAGGCCATAGTGGACAAGGGAGCTACCAAATTGTGCCACTGTGTTGATGGGAGTGTCTGAATTGGGGACGCTTTGACAGAAGCCACCTCTGCTCCTTCCCCAGGTGAGCCAGGCAGGTGATCCGCTTTGATCGGTTAACCAGGTTTGCCTTGCAGGACGCGAGCATTTCAAACGATGCTGCAGCCTCGTGTGAAAAGAGATGAGTCACAGAACTGAGGTGGAAGACAAGGAGAAAATGGTGACAAAACGAGGAAACGGAGAGAGGAGAATAAAATAAAGGCAAAATGTGATGGAGAGGGGGAAAAAAAGGGGGAAGAGAGAGAGTAGAGAACGAGAGAGAGAAAGTAAAAGTAATGTCAGCTCAAAACTCTACTTCCATTCAGATCCGGGGGAATATACACCGTTTTCCAGGAGTTGAACTTCTTATATATTTTGACAACACTGCATCTTTGGTTTGTTTTCCGTGGTTGGAGGAACATGGATGGGGACCACGTTGTTGCTTGGAGACATGTCATTCTCGCGTCTGTCTGACATCTGTTTCTGCGACACAATGCGATAAATCTCTGAAAGAGAGAAGCTGCGGGTGACCAAGGAGGAAAAGGGGGGAGAGGGGGCTGAGGCCTCCATTCCAGAATTCACCCTCCTCCATACATGCGCCAACCATAGAGCCCCACTTACGGGGGGACTGGGACAACTCGCTACGAGACAATTCAACAATCCCAAGTTAATTATCTGAAATAATTTTAATTTTCTGCCGTCCATATTTTATTCTGTCCCTCCGTTGGCATCCTTTCTTTAATGATTCTAGTTGACTATTTCTTTGATATCAGTTTAACTCTTGGCCTGCAGCGAGTTGTTCTGCAGTGAGTTGGCCATAGCTATGGTGAATTGTTTGTGGCGGGTTGTCCTAGACCAGGGGCCTCCAACCTTGGCAATTTTAAGACTTGCGGACTGGCTGAGGAACTCTGGGAGTTGAAGTCCACAAATCTTAAAAGTTGCCAAGGTTGGAGACCCCTATCCTAGACCCCTTACAGGAAGGGTTAGCTTGTGAACATCTACTCCATTTAACTGCAGGTCTTCTCTTGCTATGCACAGGTACTTTTCAATTCACAACCGTTTGTTTAGTGATCATTCAAAGTTACTATGGCACTGAAAATAACTGACTTACAACCGGCCCTTACACTTATAATCCCCAACAATCACATCATTAAAATTCGGTCCCTTGGAAACTGGCATTCATTTATGGCCCCTGCAATCTCTCTGTCAACTCAAAAATATTCCTCTGGTCTTTTAGAGTTGCCAGCAGAAAGGGAATGGGAGAAATAGTGCATTCCTTAAATGCTTTCATAGATAATCTGGATCGCAAGATTATTACTGGAGAGCATGATTGGTGACTCTTGGCTATGGAGGTGTCCCATTGGAGAATATACATCCAGGGGGCGGGAGGAAAACCAGGGTAAAGGGGGGAAATGAATGATGTGTCTCAGAGTCGGCTACACCCAGGTAGCACCAGCATGTTCACTCCTAATAAATCATTTTTTTAAACTCTGAGAGATGCGGCTAGACTCATGATTCGAATGGGGGTGGATGCTGGAGCCCTGACACTCTTCATAATCACTACCTGCCGCCTTCCAAGCTGGCTTCTGGCAAGCAAAGTCAACGGCAGAACCCCAATTTGCTTAATGACCTCGTGATTCACTTAACAACCAAACCATTCGCTGCAGTGATTTGCTTAACAATGGTGGCAAAAAAAAGGTAATCAAATTGGGCGCAAGTCCCTTAACGTTGCTTTGCGATGGAAATTCTGGTCCCAATTGCAGTCCTTAAGTCGAGGACTACGTGGATACTTGTTCTCATTTGGAGAAGTTGAGGTCATCGGGAGCATCTGATACTTTAATTTTTAAAAAGAATGTCAGGTCACTCTCCCTCTTGCACATCTTATTTCCACTAGCTGGCTAATTTGTGAGCAGGTTCTTGTAAGGCACACCGATAAACTCAAAGAAAAAGCAACCAATCGATAGACCAAGCAATTCACATTCTTCTGACATTTTCCCCGTGGTTGTTAGCTTGAGGCTGCTTTCCCCAACTTGGCGCTGTTTAGATGGGCCGACGCCATCCCTCGTGAACTGCCGGATCAAACTGAACAATCCGTGGGCTAGGTTTTAAGGGTAGGCCTATTCAGTCATCATTTAGGTCGTTAACAAGATTGAGCCTGGGCATCTATTCCAACGGACAATGAAATAAATGGTGAAGAATATTGTGTTCCGCCAGCTGGAATCAGAAATACGCCCTTAGAAAGTTGGCAAAGTCAGCCTGTTACTGACATCTAGGGCCGAGATGGGAGACACTTTGGCCCATAAAGGTTCCTATATCCAAACCGGAACAACCAACATGAAATGACTCTTCCCAACTTGGAGGTCTCCACCGCCTAAGTCAGAAGTCTCCAAACTTGGCAACTTGAAGAATTCTGGGAGTTGAAGTCCACAAGTCTTCAGGTTGTCAAGTTTGGGGACCTCTGGCCTAAGTCAACCTAGGGAAGTGCTCCGGACAAAAATAGAACCAGATGGCCTAATTCTATTTTAAAGTCAAGATTAAGATCAGACCATCAGTCAAGAAGCAAACAATACCCCAATCAAAAACTGCCAAACAAGGTAACAATAAACGGTCCAACCAACTGCCATTGAAGCAGTAGGCCCGAGAACAAGATATGGAAACGGGTCATAAGTCACTTTTTTCAGTGCCGTTGTAACTTCAAAGAGTCCCTAAAGTGAACTGTTGCACCCGTACCATGGAGGAGAGAAATGATTTCATACGTATAATTATTTTTTTAAAAAATCCCATCCTCTTGACTATTCTGGCAATCTTCTATCCCCTTGGCGATTACAATCTGATGGTAACCTCTGCAGATACTTTGCAGGAGGGACTCCCAGGATTTCTGTGGGGCCTGGGCACACGGGTTCCACATCCTGCCCACTCTCAGGCTAGCCATGGGCCAGCCTGGAGATCTCAGATCAGCTCATGGGATTGGTATGCCTGGAATTTTAGGAGCTGTAAACGGCACACATCTTGGGTTGCAAAAGCTGCTCCGTACCGAGTCAATTTCTTGGAAGGTCTAAGCCTTTCCTTGAGGAGTCCTTCCTTCTATTGACCCAATCCCCTGCCAGAGAGTTCTCCCAGCTTTATGTGGATTAAAACCTGTCCTGGGATGACTGGTTTTCACCTGAACTTAAAGCCACTCCAAGCACCACTTCCAAATTCCAGAGGATCACATTCTTCTCTCCTCTAAGCTGCTGTTTATCCTACTTCTTTGGACACGTAGTATTGCAAATGCTACCTTTGAGACTTGCTATAATCCCCGGGTGGTTAATTAGGATATCTGGCCTCTGGATTTTCAGGACACACCCTCCTGAAATAAATCAATCCTGTTGTTTTCCTTTAAGTGGGGCAGTGGGGGAGGCAAATGAGGCTCCAACAGGACACAAGCCTTCTTTTGCAGGGCTTCTTTGGGTGTTACCCTAAAAGAGGACCTGACCTGGGGGGGGGGCTCCCATTGCAGCCCTGGTCAAAAGGGCCCAGCAGAGATTCTACTACCTGAGGCCTCTCAGGAAACAACAACCGGATGGAAAACTGCTGGTGACCTTCTACCGCTGCACTATAGAGAGAATTTTAACTTATTGCACCTCTGTATGGTTTGCCAATTGCACAGGGGCAGATAGGAAAGCACTCCAGAGGGTGAATGTCATTGCCCAGAGGATCATGGGTTGCCCTCTCCCCTCTTTGGAAGAGCTTTAGAGCTCCCACTGCCTTAAAAGTTCAAAACATCCTCAAAGATCCATCTCATCCTGGGAACCCTTTTTCTGAACTGTTACCATCTGGCAGATGGTATAGGAGAATAAAAACAAGGACAAATAGGCTGAAAAACAGCTTCTATCCCAGGGCAGCAGCTCTGCTGAATTCTACTGTATTTAGTATTTAATTTTGTTCTATGATGTGCAGTGACAATAAACTAAACTAAACTTTCTCAACCAGAAGAAAGGGAAACGCTTATCCTCAATTCAGAAGACACACTCTGTGTTTCAAACCGCACATGCCAGATACAGGTGGCCCTCGACTTTCAAACAGTTCCCTTCGTGACCATTCAAAGTTACGACGGCACTGGGAAAAGTGACTCAGGACCGTTGAGACGCTTGGCAAGTGACTCGTATTTATGACGGTTCCACTGTCTTGCAGGTCATGAGATTGGGGGCCTCCTGACAAGCAGAGTCCATGGGAAAGCCAGATTCACTTAACACCCGTTGTTAAAACAACTTAACCGCTGCGGTGACTCATTTAAGAAATGTGGCAAGGAAAGTCGTCAAGCGGGCGAAAATTCACTTCATGATTATCTTATCTAGCAGGAGAAATTTTGGGGTCCACTATGGCTTGTTAAGTCGAGGGCAGCCTGTCTTCTTCCCAAATGCTTCAGGTGGGCCACACAGTTCAGCAGAAACACAATCCAGAATATTTCTGACCTTCCACTTGCCAATATCTGGAGGGAATCCCAGAGCGATGTGACGGGACAAGTAGGGTGAGTCTGGGCTGCCCCCCCTGCCTGCTCTCCCTTCTCTGCACGGCCAAGGCTGGACAATCCCGCTGTCCAGGGGTTCAGGAGAGCCCCCAGCTAAGATTCTGCGCAGTTTGGAGAAGCCCCAAATCCCACGCCTGCCTGGCCACGCCCACCCTGCCCCTCCCCTCCCAGGAGTCCCCAGGTGGCCCGTTTTGGATGCAGGTAACTGCAGGGCGCTCACAGAGGCTCGGGGAGGGTGCAAAACGGGCCTCCCGGAAGTTTTGGGGTGTTAAGGTATTACGATTTAAGAACTGGCCAGCGGTGAATAGCTGCCAGATGTAGGCTGATGAAACAAGAGTGATTCAGCACAGCACGAGTATTTCCCCTTTAAGACTGGAGATGAAAGATCCCCTTAAGAGGTGTGTGTGTATAAAAGGCAGCCATTAGAGGGCCTGGTTCTCTTTCCTTGTGACCAGTATTCAGTGCAGAAGTTCTCCGGGTGTCAAGAAGAAGAAAGCTGGGGTCTCCAACCTTAGCAACTTTTAAGACTTGTGGACCTCCAACTCCCAGGATTCCCTCAGCTGCTTTGCTAGCTGAGGAATTCTGGGAGTTGGAGTCCACAAGACTTAAAGTGGCCAAGGTTGGAGACCCCTGTTCTAAAGGTATTTTGCCTATCACGTCTGTATATAACTGTAGCACATAAACCACTGTTAATGGTGTACGTCTCTGTGTGCTGTGTTTTGCTCCTAGCTTGTCTCATAAAAGTCACGCTGTCAAATGCTCTGATAGGGAAGGGAGGAAATGGGCCTGCTTCCGGCTTCTAGAGAGCCTCCGGAGTCTGGGGGGAGGGACATCTTCACTCTCCTGGAGGCTCAAGGAAAGCCTCCAGAGCCTGGGGAGGCCAAACTCCTCCCCGCTGTGGTGCAGGAGGGCGGCTAGGCCACGTCCACCCAGCAACCGGGCAGAGAACCCATGGCTAAAATGTTTGAAGCCCACCCATGCCCCTGTCTCCAAAGAATTGCACCCAGGGTCACAGGGAAGCCTCCTGTCCCTGTTTCCCCGCCCCACTGCCTTCCACTGGTGTTCAGAATTTCTCCCTGCACGTCTCAATTTGGCCCCATCTCCCACCCAAAACAGTTGTTTCGTTATTTATTGTTTTTTTTTTTACTTAAGAGAATTTATATGGCCACCCACTCACTCTCAGTTATTTTGGGGGACTTACAAAAAAAATATTGATTTAACCATTTATCGGAACGGGCGTGGACTGGTGAACGGCATGTCTTCAACCAGCCTGACATTCTAGAGGCAAAGGTTAACCATGCTTTCAAAACTGGGCAGTCGTAGGAAGAAATACAGTCTTGCTCTGCTTTTGAGGGAAGGGAAAAAAAAGACAGAGGTGCATCCAGATGTGCCCGGGTTCTTGGAGCACACCAAGGCCACGAGACAGCTGGGGAAATGAAGGAAGAGGAGAAGTTTACCAACAAAATATTCAACTCGGGGTGGGATGTGTCGTTAAGATTTAAAACTTGCAAAACTGAGCCTTTTCTTTTGCACACCTCTTTTCTGTTTTTCCTTTTTTCTACCCTCTTTTCCTAGAGGAGGGCAATATCTTGGTATCTTAAAAACACAGACTGAGATATGCTCTTGAAATGCTGCTGTCAGCAAATTCTTTCGTGCCTTTTCTGCAGATCATTTACCGGCGGCATTAACTGCTCAAAAACGAAAATGCCCCAACGGTTCCCAAGAATTTCAAAAGAAAGGGAAGTTGGTTTTACCACGCTGCACGTGGGAAGGGCAAAAATGAAGCCTTCAGCCATAACCCAGCTGTGCACCGAAAGGACTTTAGCCATCACTTCCACACCCATTTTTCCTGGGACACAAATTCAGCATTGCAGAATTCTCAAAACTTCGTCAAACTACAAACATGTCAGGAGGGAAATCTAGTCTCCCTGTGGTTTGTTTGCTTTTTTGGGTGCACCTGATGGAACAGACGGACTTTTCGCCTCACCGCTCATGTGGACAACCAGGATATAGCAATGGCAATTTTTAAAAATTGGAGCCTTCGGATGGGAAAACCGGCTTTCTGTACATAGATTGTAAGAGAATATACGTGATACATGCATTGTGCCCCCTTTTTGTAAACTATTCTGGTCATCCAGATGAATTCCTTTTTTGTTTGCTGATTTGCAAGTGCAAATGTACCGCCCATGATGCACCGACGTTTTGCTAGGTGGCAGATGGAACGCTTTGAGAAGGAACGATGGGATGGCAGCTAACCTGGTTTACCCGTTTCTTTCTTCAAGTTCGTAATCTTCTATTGTTTTTATGGAGGAGCACGGTGCTCACGAGGTCAGAATGCTGGGCTGACGATCAGCAGGCTCCCGTTCGAGTCCTGTTACTGTTGCAGGACGGGGTGAGCTCCCGTCACACGCGCCAGCTCCTGCCAGCCCAGCAGTTGGAAAGTGGGTGACCCCAAGTAGATTAATGGGTACCCCTTCAGTGGGAAACTTCCTGGGGCCATAAAAGGATCCCCCTGGGCAACAGTGATGCCACCGGCAAATATCTTTTGCCACAGAAGCACTTTGGTGCTTCCAACATGGGGGGAAAAAAATACGTTTTACAACATAAAATATCGCCCGTTATCTGGACACTTTGGTCTTGTCACAATCTCATTCCTTCTTTCAGAGGGAACTACTGTATATTGGAGAACAATAAGTGATAGAGAGTTGCAAGAGGAAAGCAGAATTTCTTCCAAAGCATTCCTACTTCAGGATTCAATCTTACCGCCGGTCTTTCAACCCAAGTGCTACCCACCTCTGAAGGCCAAAGTCAGCCAGATACTTTTTAAAGAACTTCAGGGACAAGGAGAACTCTAGGTGGCCTCTAAAGGCCCCACTCACCAGTCAGGATGGTCTGGAAAGCAGCTTCCACGTTTGTAGAGTCCAAAGCGGAGGTTTCGATGAATGACAGGCCGTTCTTTTCTGTGGGAAAGAGGACAGGCTGGTCAAGGGGTTGGCTTGGGAGCTTCTTGACCTGGGGAAGCAGCAACTGGAGGACGAAATGGACACCTGGGTTTCTCAGTTGTCCCTCACACTGACTGTTTCCTGGATTTGATTGCTTATTGTACTCTATGACTATCATTAAGTGTTGTACCTGATGATTCTTGACTCCTGACGAATGTATCCTTTCTTTTATGGACCCTGAGAACATTTGCACCCAGACAAATTCCTTGTGTGTCCAATCACACTTGGCCAATAAAAGAATTCTAATCTGGAGAACCAAAACATTGGCTTCTGCATTACCAGCTATTAGGTCTCACTGGAAATTGGGTCATTGGAGTTGAGCTCTGCCTCCACCATCCTTCTGGCCTTCCAGGAAGGCCTTGGGGACCCGATGAGGGCAGGCTACGCTGGAGGTGGCTGACTGAGTGAGAGGCCAAGTTCATCCCTGTATGCTTGAGTTTAACCTTCTTTTTAATTGTTAATCTTAATAGCAATAGCACCCAGATTTATATACCACTTCATGGTGCTTTGCAGCCCTCTCTAAGGGGTTTAGAGTCAGCCTCTTGCCCCCAACAATCTGGGTCCCCATTTAACCAACCTTGGAAGGCTGAGTCAGCCGGTCAGGATCAAACTGCTGGCAGTGGGCAGAGTTAGCCTGCAATACTGTATTCTAACTACTACTACACTAGAATAGAATAATAATAGGTTAGGTTAGGTTAGGTTAGGTTAGGTTAGGACAGGACAGGACAGGACAGGACAGGACAGGAGAGAACAGAACAGAACAGAATAGTATAGTATAGTATAGAAGAAATAATACAAATAGAAATAATACAAATAGAAATAGCACTTAAGACTTCTATACCGCTTCACTGTGCTTTACAGCCCTCTCTAAACAGTTTACAGAGTCAGCCTCTTGCCCCCAACAAAAGCACATGACTCAATGTTTGTATTCTTCTCAACGCCCTCCTTAACCAACCTGCCAGTGCCAGAATATTTTTATAGTGCTTTGTTTGGAGACATACGAACAGTTTCCCTTTGTTGAACAAAGAACCAGGTGACTTCACCTGTTCTGTTTTTCTTTCCAACACCAGAGTGAGGTGTTGTGGCATTTATGCAATGCAAAATAAAAACTATTAATACTATGGTGGGTTCGGATAGGGTCAACTTTTAAAGATAAGGAGAAACAAGGTTATATCAATGCTAAAAGGATAATTTTGAAAATGCTATTAAAACTGTTTGAACTGTAAAGCTAAGTATCGAGAGACGATGGCAAAATACATTCAATTATTTTGTAGTATAAAAAAGGTTTCTGTCTTAGAGCTTAATGGCTAACATTAAGAACTCCAGTGCATCGCTATTGATTATTTATAACTGTTAAAAACGAAAGAAAATAAAACCAAATCAAAAAGAAAAAAAGGAACTATTTGGAAAAGCAGGTGGGGTTTTTTTTGATTTCTAACTTCCTCTTTTTTATTCAACTTAAAATTTGCAGTATGTGTAAACTTTTAGGAACCCCCACACCGTGTTGGAATGTTTCTTTTTCTCAAGGGTTTTGTAGAACAAATTGGGGAAGGAAGAACCAAAACCTTTTGCTTCTGGCTGGCCCAAGGCTTAGAATGAGGGGTCGCTGGAAAAACCATACAGGTAGTCCTCGAGTTACAATTGAGCTAAGCAAGATAGTTGTTAAGTGAGTTTGCTCTATTTTACAGCCTTTCTTGCCGGAGTTAAGTGAAACACTTCAGTTGTTAAGTTAGGAATACAGTTGTTAAGGGAATCTAATTTCCTCACTGAGGTCGCAAAAGGGGACCACGTGACCCCAGGATCACGTCATAAAGGTGAACCAGCCGTCAAGCGTCCGATTGTAAATCACATGACCATGGGGGTGTGGCAACGGTCATAAGAGTGGAAAACAGTTGTTAACTCACTTTTTTCAGGGCCACTGTTCACTTCAAACAGTCAATAAACGAATAGCTGCAAGTCAAGCACCACCTGCGTCCTCCTTATAGCTCACACCTTTTTAATTTATTTTTTTAAAAAGCTTCTTTCATCAGAAGAGCAAGAATATTTTTTTTTTAATTATTGGGGCGGGGGAGGAATAGGAGTAAACGTCAAGCTGGCTTCAAGGCAACCTTTTTCCACTGTGCCACTTCTCCTTTTCCCTTCCTGAGCGATGACCAAAGTATCCTGTGCACAGACAGGATGGAATTTTGCAATCCTCAGAAAACAACGTTTTGGTGCAAGAGGCTGTGTGGGGAATTGAGGAAGGGGAGGGGGGAGGGGGCATGCCATTCCTCTTAACACAAAATCCAACGGCCAGCATTTTCCTTCCTCTCTTCCCCCTCCCAGTAAATCAGAAATCTTCTCTTGACTGCAAGGGGGAATATAAATCAAGCCTTTTTAATCATGATTAGTGCAAAGGACCCGGTGTCACATTCCAGAGTGAAATTCCCCCCCCCCCCGTCTGAAACCCACGATTTATTCCCATGAGGTCACGACACACACGCGGCTCCGTTGTTTAATTGCTTCTGCCCTTCGGGGGTGCAGGGGGGGGGGAGGAGAAGGGGAAAAAGTGCAGACCCTTGTTTAATTTTTTAAAAAGCCTAGCTACCGTCTAGCTGATCTGCACTCCCCTTGATGGGACGGATAGGTCACTGGGATATAATTCTGGCTGACAAATATGCAAAGAAAAGCAATTCTAGGCACCAGCCGTTTCGCTGGACAGACTATCAGGAAAGCCAGGAGAAGATAAGGGGCGGGTGGACGGGAGCGAAAGCTGTGCTGAAGTATTTGAGGAGCTGCCACAAAGAAAGAGGGGGTGTCAACCTATTCTCCAAAGGAAAGGCGGGACGAGAAGCAACGCCTGGAAACTAATCAAGCAACCTGGAACTAAGGAGAAATTTCCCGAGAGGGAGAACCACTTGCCACCAGAGCTTGTGGGAGGCTCCAACACTGCAGGCTTTTCAGAAGAGACCGGACAGCTATTTCTCTGCAATGGTTTAGGGCCTCCTGCTTGAGCAGGGGGTGGAATAGAAGACCTCCAAGGTCCCTCATTCTGTTATTAACCAAACTAAGCTGGAAAGAGGGAGGTGATTCAAAGGCGCAAACCTGCTGAATACAGAGCAAGTCCACTGACTCCTTCGACAGGGAGTCATCTTATGATCAGTCAGTGACAATTCAAAGTTACAACTCCCACCCTCCCCCCCAAAAAAACAACTACTTATGACTCAGTTCCAGAGTTGTGACATGTCCTTGCAATCACATGATTGCATTTTGGGCACTTGGCAATCAGCTCACTTGCACAGCCAGCTGTAGCACTGCATGGCCGTATGACCGGGATTAATGTTCTTTTGCCAGTTTCCTCCATTTTTTGTAGGTTTTTGTAAAAAGAAAAAAAACCAAAAAACCCCCACCCTTTGGGATACAGTACATGGATTCACTTAAGTATCGTAGCGTTTGCTTAATGACTGCCATGTTCACTGAAAACTCCTGCACAGAAACTCACAAAATCAGATCTGATCACATGGGATATGCAGCCATCGTGACTTACGTCATAAAATCAGACCTGGTCCCACGGGTGCCTCGATATTCGACCATCATGACTTACAGAAACTCCAGGCTCCAATATGGCGGTGAATGCAGGGCTAGTTCCCCGATTTTTAAGCCCCGTAAAACCGTTTCGGCCATGACATGCCACAAATTAAACACACACAATAGGACTGCAAGGTTTCACCTTCACCACGGAGCCACGACCTCAACATGTAGTCCTCGTAAAGGAAAGGACTGCAAACAACTTCTAAAAAAGTATAAATAAGGAAACAGAAGGAAGGAAATGGTCTTTCGCCTGAACAGGATTCAGAGAGAAGCCGAGATGGGGAATCGGGAAACTAAGCCGAGATTTAAAAATAAGGGCACCAAAATGCCTTAAGCACATCTAAGAATAATGTGCAAATGAACAAACAAATAAAAGACAATTTTGCAGCCTTTTTTTTGTTGTTGCTGTCGTTGTCAGGCTGGCCCAGGAGTGGGTGAAAGATCTCAGTCAGGTCTTCAGGTCAGCAAGCCCAAAGTGAATTAAATTTCAGCTTAGAACAGGCTTCACATGGAAGATACCGAGCGAGGCACTACTATGGCTATTGATTTTCCTAACTTTTTTTATGGATTATGGATTACACATGCTTAAGGTGGAATAATAAACGGAGTGAATGCTCCTCAAAAGAGAAAAGGAAAAAAAAATCATAATTTGAAAAACATTAAAACGAGATATAATTTGCCTACATTTCTTTTCTTCTTAAAATGGACATAAATAATTTATACAAATACGGGGAAAGGATTTATTTCAGCAGGAGCGAAGGAAAAAATTAAACTGTATATTAATATTAATATTCATTGAAATTAATTATTATATTCATCACCAACTAAAACCAGAACTTGTACTGACTGACGGGAGCTGGACAATAATTTGCATGGTGCTAAGACTGGGAATTTATGCCCCAAATGAGGATAAAATACTGTTCCGTAAATGATTTATGGAGCGATTACAACCCACAACCAGGCAGAGCTTTTGAGGAAAAAAGTTAAAAAAACGCTCAAGATAAATTACCCATTTTTTAAATGTAATGGACAATTTAGGGCTATGGGATATATGGAGACAGAAAAATGGCTTGAATTGCTTGCGAGTACACACTTTCTTAAGAAAGACCTACTTCTTTTTTAAGAATAGATATGATTGGACTTCAGAGAACTTGGCTTCTGAGGTTTCTACAGCAGAGATATTACAAAGGACTTTTTCAGACCATAATCCTGTGAGGCTGGTTTATATAAAAGGAAAACTAGTCCTTTCACATGGTGACTAAATGAAAGAAGTAATAATAGTGGAGGCCTGTAAAAGGAAATTAAAAGAATTTCTTTGAATAAAAATTTAGATAAAGGCACTGATTTAAGAATGGTTGGGAATATGTGTGAAGTTTTTATTAGAGATTATTTTATACAATATAACAGTGTGCTCCAAAAGAAGAGACAAGAGAAAACAGAAGCTATTTTGGAGGAGATAAGTGGGGGGGAGAAATTCACAGAGAAGAAAAGCATTTCTCAACAGATTAAACTATCAAAATCACAGTTATCTATGATAACTCTAAGAAAAATTGAAGTAAAAACGAAGTGTGTGAAACAAAAGGATTTTGAGTTTGCAAATAAAACCAGGAAAGTGGCTGGCATTTAAATTACAAAAGGAAAAAAAACGATATTGAAATTACAAGAAGGAGATACTCTATTAAAGGACAGTGAGGCCATGAAAAAATGTATATATGAAATAATGGGGAAATATGGGATTGAATTTATTTATACTATAGTCTTAAAGAGAAGTTCTATAAAACAATGTGTTGTTGGTACACGTCACCAGAGAAATTGTCTAGAGCAGGTGTGTCAAACCTGCATCTTGCGGGCCAGATACGGCCCATAAGCGGCTGTGGAGTTGGCCCCTGGAGACTGCGAGGGACTGGCCGCTGCCATCCCGGGCCTGTCTACACCCACCCTATCAACCGCCACGTCCACCCCAGCTCCTCAAGGGCAAACTCCTGATGTGGCCAGGGACGGGATCCAGTTTGACATCCGTGATCTAGACCAGGGGTCTCCAACCTTGGCAACTTTAAGACTTGTGGATCTCAACTCCCAGAACTTGCTGGCTGAGGAGCTCTAGAAGTTGAAGTCCACAAGTCTTCAGTTGCCAAGGTTGGAGACCCCCGGTCTAACGTAGCCTGGCAAACTGAACAGCAAGAAAGGAGGTTTTACCACGTTTGGTGGATGCATTTAAAAAAAACAGAAAGCTCAAACATGTACAGTAATGCAGAGGAGTTTGAAGATTAATATGTAATTTAAATCAGGGGGCATTTCTCAGGGAATGGATAAACAGTTGGGAAAAAAAAGTCATGGAACGATAACTGCGGCAAGATTAAAGATGGAAAAATTCAGCCTTATCCACAATGGAGGAATGCTTTGGTGAAAATGACAACAAAAAATTGATCTATTTTATATCAACATTCACTGTTGACTGGAAATCCCTTACAAGTAGTACAGAGTTTGGGGCTCTTTAAAAAAATATAATTTAACAAATTAATTATCAGACTCCTTCCCGTGGGAAAATGCTGTTGTTTTGAATTCTTTAAAGCAAAACATAAAATGATGGGAAAGAACTAAAAGAACTAAAAACTAAACTAAACTAAAACTAAAGATTACAATTAAAGGAGAAGAACATTTAATTCAACTTACTAATACAGAATGGAACAAAATAATTCAACATTAGATAGTATTTGCAAATCATGGACCCACAAATTAATTTTAAGAGGGCCTGCCATTATACATAGACTGTCTTTAAAAGATGTTACACTAGACCAGCTAACGTCTTAATAATTAAAAGAGATACACAAATAGAAAATCTGGATAGTTCTCCTACTGGATTTATAAAGCAGGCTGTTAAAACTGAAGAATTTATGAGGACAAAGGAAAAAATGAAAGGAATTCAAGTTCTGGGGTATTAAGGGATTAAAGAGCAAGATTGCCAAAAGGAAGAGGAAGACATATAAAGTTGGTTTATCTGATCAAGGTTAAAACAGATATTTGGTTACTTTAACAGAATAACAGAGCTGGGAGGGACCTTGCAGGGTTAGGGTTAGTCCAACCACCCCCCAACCAGGAGACCCTACCCCATTTCTGACATATGGCAGTCCAGTCTCTTCTTGAAAGCCTCCAGTTACCTCTTAATGGACTTCTGCTGACCAGACTTTAAGGATTTGTTTATAGATAAGAGATGAGATATGAGAAGATGATCATTTCTTGGCTCTTAAAAAGAAAGTGACAAGCCACTGAAATTATTTATGGAGAAGTCATTTTTTGTATATTTCTCTTCTTCCCTATATCGTTTTCTTCTTCTTCTTTTCTATTTCTTTATATCAACTTCTTTAATTTCTCTAATTCTTTTTCGTTTGTATCTTCATTGTTATGCTTAATAAAATTACTGCAAAATGTCCCATCACTGCCCAGTGCTGACAGGGTTGGTGTCTCGACTATTTTGGGTCCAGCTTTGTAGCCAGACAAGTAGCATCAGGACCAATTAAAGCAACCTGCCATAAACATCGCTCTACAGGTGAGGATGTCCCAGGGACACAGTGACCATCGGTGGGGGGTCAGAGGTGGAATTCAGCAGGTTCTGACCAGTTCTGGGGAACCGGTAGTGGAAATTTTGAGTAGTTTTAAAGAACCGGGAAATGCCACCTCTGACTGGCCCCGCCAACCCCATCTATTCGCTGCCTCCCATTGAGTCCCAGCTGATCAGTGGGGTCTCCTTTGGTTGCCCTGCCCAGGAGAACGGAGCTGGAAAGCAGGTTAGTGGGATGGGGATTCTGCAGTATCCTTCCCCTGCCACGCCTACCAAGCCACGCCTACCAAGCCAAGCCCACAGAACCGGTAGTAAAAAAAAATGTGAATGCCACCACAGCCAAACCCACTGACCTGCGAAGGCTCGAGCCTCGTCTGTTGGGACGGCTCGCAGGTGACGGAGGTCACTTTTGTTCCCCACAAGCATAATGACGATGTTGCTGTCGGCGTGATCCCGCAGCTCCTTCAACCACCGTTCCACGTTTTCGTAGGTGAGGTGCTTGGCAATGTCGTAAACCAGTAAGGCCCCCACGGCACCACGGTAATAGCTGGAGGAACAAAGCACATCACCGATCATCCGTCGCTTGACATTTCTAGGTCCCCCCTGCTCACTGACAAAATCTGAGGGGCTTGCAAGACACGAAACAACAAACGCTGTATAAAAGCTACGGTGGCGCAGTGGTTGGAGTGCAGTACTGCAGGCTACTTCTGCTGACTGCCGACTGCCAGCAGTTTGGCAGTTCAATCCTGACCAGCGCAAGGTTGACTCAGCCTTCCATCCTTCCGAGGTGGGTAAAAGGAGGACCCAGATTGTGGGGGGCAAGAGGCTGACTCTGCAAACCGCTTAGAGGGAAAAGCACTGGAAAGCACTGTGAAGAGGGATAGAAATCTAAGTGCAGGGAGGGAGGGAGGGAGGGAGGAAAGTGCTGTAATGGCGTAGTGATTAAGAATGCGGTATTGTAGGCTGCCAACTGCCAGGATTTCAGAAGAATTGAGGTTGAAGAATTTCAAGAATAAAACTTATACCTAAAGTGTTACAGATGTACCCGCTCCTTCACTTAAGAGAGTCAGCCAGGTGCAGTGACCATGGTGAGGAACTACAAACCATGGTGAGGAACTATAAACCAGGAGGCTGTGAGTTCTAGTACACCCATGGACTGGGAAGATGGACATGTAACTTTAGACCAGACTGACTCTCCCTCCCTCTCCCTCCTCCCCTTCTCCCTCTCTCTCTCTCCCTCCCCTTCTCCCTCCCTCTCTCTCTCTCATTCCAATCCACCTCAAGGGCAATTGTTGCATGGAGACAATATGAGGTAGCAACCTTGTACATTTAACGCCTAGTTGTACAGAATAAAAGTGGGACATATATTGAACTAATAAATAAATCTCTCCTTCTGAAGTAATCTTGGGTCCCGCTCACAAAGGGTGGACAATCTTCCACATGTGAAAGAAAATCGATGAGAAGCTGAAGCCACCATCCATTTTAACCATGATCTGTTAAAGTACAACACACTGAACTTATACCAATCAAACCTTGCTGCACCTTAGTGTGTAATGAAGAAACTTAATAGGTAAGATGCCATTGATCCTCAGCAAATGAAAACCCGCTAACTACAGAATACAGTATCTGAGAGCCTCCAGCTAATTCTGTCACTAATGTGCTTTTTGTTAACAAACCTAACAACAAGGATTCAGGACTTCAATGACAGTAATTGTATCACATCATTCCTGATTTCTGTGCAAATAAAAGAGTCTAAAAGCTTTTCTAAAAAGCACTTAACACGGGCCTAGGAGCAGAGAGTTTCATACCCGTGGAAAGGGAAACCCACATGGTGTGATTTAGTTTTAAATTAAGGGTCCGAATGTTTTGCAAAGAGGACTAGGAGGAAGCACTAAATGTGATTTCGTGTTACGTTTAAGTTTACCTTGCATTTAAACCAGCATCCCCCAATCTTTCTGGCTTGGTGGACTGACGGAAGCAGTGGCAGTAGAGGAAGAGGGGACGGTTTCGGAGGTGCGCACTGCTTTCACAAATGAAACTTTCTGCATGCGCGCACTCACCCACCACTTCCCACGGCCTGGTTTCAAACGGGGCGTGGACCCCTGATTTAAACCACCTTAATATAGCTAATATGACTGTTCCCACGACGTAATTTTCTTCCTCTTCTTTTTTTTTAATGATTCCATTATCTCTTGCGGGGTGGAGTGAGCAACACAATGGAGCTAGCAGTGTGTTTACTGGCCGGATGCCCTTCCTATTGCCAATGCGGAGTTTTGTTCAGCAGATATATTCTCGTTGTGCCCGGAGAAATACCTGCCTCTACCTCCTGCTTATGAGGCCAGAGCTCCACACCTCTAGGCCATCACACCACCCCACATAATTTTCCTCCTCGGTCATGTTAAAAATAAATTTAGAAATTAAAATTATTATTGTACCATGTTTATTTTAATTAATCCAGAGAAAACTGTACGGCATAGTAAATACGTAAGGCTCCTTTGGATCGTCTGGGGAGGAAGAGAAGGGACACTTACGCAGATGTGATGGCTCGGTATCGTTCCTGCCCAGCCGTGTCCCAGATCTGAGCTTTGATGGTCTTGCCGTCCACCTGGATGCTCCGGGTGGCAAACTCTACACCGATGGTGCTTTTACTTTCCAGGTTGAACTCGTTACGCGTGAAGCGAGAGAGGAGGTTGCTTTTGCCAACTCCGGAGTCCCCAATGAGAACCACTGGAAAGGTGAAACCAGAAGGTTATTGGAGAAAGAACTTGGAACCAGAAAAAGAAAAAGAAAAAAAGAAAAAAAAATGAATGTTGTTATTCTATTACGTCAACTGCAGGGAGAATTCTGTGGGTGTCAAAAAATAGAAAGGCCCATCAATTCCCACAATGGAAGAAGGGGTGGGAAAATTTGGCAGAGATGGCAAAACTAATTGTCTTAATTGAAGAAAAAAAATATATATGTTCAAATGTAACTCTGAATAGTCCCTAAATGAACTGTTGTAACTCAAGGACTACTTGTACTTATATAGCAAAGGTCTCCAAACTTGGCAACTTTAAGACTGGTGGACTTCAACTCCCAGAATTCTGGGAGTTGAAGTCCACCAGTCTTAAAGTTACCAAGTTTGGGGACTCCTGTTTTAAAGTAATAAATTAAGTTCAGAAACCTATATACGTCTGGCAGGGAAAGAAGGCTGGGCTTTTGAAGTTGACGGCTGCTGTGAACCTAGGGAATAGGGGCTCCGTCGTTATGTGAGATGCCAAATAATAAATCACAATCCACCAACAGGCTCTTCCTGAGAAAGCAAGCCTCTCACACATTTAAAAAAAAAAAGGGTGATCCATCATGATAAGCAACCCCAGCAGGAAAACAGCTTTTTGGATAAAAACACCAAAGGTTATGAACGTTCCCAGACCGCCAAGCCAAAGCTGCACACAATTCAAAACGCCGGGTTAATTAAGTTTGGGTGGCTTCTCGGGAAAGCGATACATCTGGGGAGCCGGAGAAGCGCCCAGCACGGGGGTCCCGTCCCCCCCGTCCCCGTCCCCCCCCTGAAAAAAAAAGCCAGCCAGCCTGCTGAAAATCCCCCGTCGCTCTTCCAGCGGCAGGCGGGGACACAATGAGCTGGCCTCAGCAACTCCCAAGGACAGAAGCGGAAAGAGGAAAATCCATTACCTCACTGGGCAACCGGCTGACTCATATTTACAAATCCAAACGGCTTAAAACCACCGCAGAGGCCGAGGTTCTGCAAACGCGCTTGGCGGATAAAAGGAC
>NW_020769351.1:2538530-2548914 GCF_900518735.1 Pseudonaja textilis
TATGCCTAAGGCGGGACTAGAACTCACCTGGTGATTGGCCCAAAGATGCCCAGCTGGCTTTTATGCCTAAGGCAGGACTAGAACTCAGGCTCTCCCACTTTCTAACCTGGCACACCTTAACCACTAGATGGGGAATTCGATTCTGGAAAAGATTTGGATGGATTCAAGGGGTTACAGGGAGAAGCAGGATTTGCCCCTCGCCCATGGAGTCCAACTTGGTGCATTAGAATGCCAACTATGTCATGAAACGTAACTTGGATAATAGAATCCCAGGGAGTCAAATTCACAATAAAAAAGAGTAGCTAATCTACAAGGAATATTCAGTTACTCCTAATATACTGCATAAATAAAAATAGCCAGCCCAGTCTCCATTCTCCGCAAAAATTTGTGTTCAGTAAAATCAGATGAATAACACACACACACACACACACACACACACACACACACACACACAAATCCATCAGTCTCAAATACAAAATCAAGCTCACAAAGAAAATCTTGACCTTTTTGATTAAGGTTTGTCAAAATAAATTGCCAAGAAAACTGCAGGGACCTGTCCAGGAATTCTCTGAGAATTGAACATGATTGAATGGAGGAAAAGTTTATAATTTCAAAGATGAAAAAATAATTAATAAAATTAAACAAACATGAACAAGAATAAAAAGGGAAAAATTGAAAATGCAAAAAATAAAAAGACAAAAAAGGAAAAAAAAGATAAGAATACATTAGAAAAGAAAAGAAATATATAAAGAAGTAACTTCTCCCTTCATCACAGCATGTATAAGCAATGTCAGAAACTTATCATTTTCTCTGAAAATACGATAAAACATTTTTGCTTCCTATACATTCAATTCAGGTCAGCAAAAATCCATTGGGGGTTACCAGAAATAACATTTATATTTTACACTTGATCAAATAATCCGATTTTATATTCTTTGCCTTTAATTTTAACAATGTTGATCCTTAGTCTATTTAAATAATCTCTCAAAAAATGATTTTTTTTCATGGTGTCTTTATCCCTTCTCAAAAAAATCCTTCAAAATTTCAACAAGTCTCTTGCAAATCCAAAATAAGTATCCAAGTCACTCTTCTTGTTTCTTATTTGTCTATCCCTTATAATTACTAAGATTTCATTTGTATATCCAGTATAACATCTTTGTCCTTACCACTGTTGTAACCTGTCATTTTAAAATCCATATTCAAATCAGCCTCAGTCTTGTCCAGTAAAACTTGTTTCTATTCTATAATCTCTTTTAAAACCAGCCTGTCTATGATAGCAGACAATCTTAAGACTAACTTGAGTTTATTGTTTAGGAATACCCTTCAGTTCACCCAAAATTAAAGTATTTTGCTCCATTTTGTTTTACAAATGCAAATGTAAATGATTTTTAATTATAAACTTCAGTTTATTCCAGGTTCCTTCTAGTGTCCAACCTTCCAAATCCCATCTTATCATGTGTTGTTTTCCTAAATAATAGCATTTTCCCATGGGAAGATTTGTTATAACTATTTGAAATCCCTCTGGACCCTTAACCCATTTATAACTTTCTAAAATAAAGATTCTAATCATGTTTTTAATCATGATAACTTTCTAAAATAAAGATTCTTTATAACTTTCTAAAATAAAGATTCTAATCATGTTTATTTTCCCTCCTCATTTTTTAAGACCTTAATCGTGCACCTACAACTTCTTTCTTCAAGGATTGATGGGGACTCACTCAAGGAATGTTGCAAAACATAGTGAACCAAAAGTTCTCAATAAATAAAAAGCAATTCAAAGGAAATTCAAAAAAAGCAAGGCTCAGCTGAGCTTTTTGTCCATACAGACTACATGGTGACTGCAAGATCACAAGGCATCCCTCGACTCCAAGCCACTCATGAGTTGATTGCAAAAATCTCAGTTCCTGCAGTATATACTCGTGGGGAGCGCATGTGGGAAACCTCATCCTCTCTCCTTTTTCTGGAGATGAAGGCAACCAGAAGTCACCTGCTGGTTGCCGATCTCTGCTGCTCCTTTAAGGATGTCCTGCTTATCATGTTGTCATCTAAAAAGCGTCTCCTCAAAATCTCAGCCCTTCTCTATGAGGACAAGTATCATGCACCAGCCCTTCAGAAAGGGGAGGACTATGGCTTGAGACTAAACTGGTAGAACTTTGGATGTTCACTTCTCTGTTTTCTCAAGGTGCCACATTTCCAGAAGAGGTCTCAGACAGATCAAATGTTGTGCCCACAATACTTTGGGGTGGAAAATGCAGCCATACCCTCAGACCAGAAGGGATTTATAGCACAGGGAAAAGAAGGACCAGGAGCAACATGATATCATTTCTTCCGATATCTAAGTGGTTTACATAAAGAAGAGGCGGGTCAATCTGTTTTCCAAAGCCCCTGAAGGCAGGACATGAAGCAACGGGTGGAAACTGATCGAGGAGAGAAGCAACCTGGAACTAAGGATAATTTTTCGGACAGTGAAAACAATTAACCAGTGGAACGACTTGCCGCCAGAAGGCTTTCACTGGAGGCTTTTAAGAAGAGATCAGACCTCCAGTGGTCTAGGCTGGGGGTTAGATTAGAAGACCTCTAAGATCCCTTCCAACTCTCTTATTCTATGCTCAGTCAGGTGTGATTAAATGTGCAGGTGACGGAGAAGCTTTGGGGCGGGAAATGGCGGTGGTACCACAGTGGAGGAGGCAGCACATTCCAGAGAAGGTCCCAAAACAAGTGACCGCCCAGTCCTGAACTTGGTGGGAGACATAGGAAGGCTCAGGGCAGCCATTGCCCAGAATTCCCCTCTTTTAGGGTAGCAGGACATAGCTTTATAGGTCTTCGTGTCCCCAAGATGCTTTTTCAAGCGGCAACTGGACTTTCTGGTTTTTCTTTCAAGACATTTTGCTTCTCATCCAAGAAGCTTCTTCAGAGCTGAAGAAAAACCGAGGAAGTCCAGTTGTCTCTTGAAAAAGCACCTTTGGGACAACTATGACCAGGATGACTGAGAATCTCCATAGACATTTTGGGATGGACACCCTTCGAATGCTGAGGGGGGGTGGAAAGCTGAAGAAGCTTCTTGGAGGAGAAGCGAAACGTTTTCAAAGAAAAACCAAAGAAGTCCAGTTGCCTCTTGAAAAAGCACCTTTGGGCCAACCATAACTTGGTGACTGAGCATCTCCATAGACATGTGTCTTTATACTTTATGTAAATGTATCATCACCATCATCCTTTTGGTTGTCAAATTACATTGAAGGCTGGTCAGCACTGTTCTATCTCCAACACCTGTACAAAAATCAGACGTTGCACATTTTCAATAGTTCTTTCCGTGTTAAACTCTTAATTTCCTACTGCTCAGATATTAAGACATTTTTAATTTCTCGGTGCTAAACTTTCATCTTGCATAAGATGCTGTATTATCCTAAATAAAAACAACCCATTTCTTAGAGAAAAAAAAAATCCTGCTTCTGTTACTCCCTAAACAGATCTGGTTTGAGCAGAACTTTTAACAAGCAACTGCACTCTAGGGAAAGTTTTTAAAACATTAAACCAAGACGTTGAGTGTTCTTAAAATCGTCAGTGTAAAAAGAACGTGGGGAAGAAACTGCATGATCCAACTGCCTTGTTCCTACAAGTTCTTGATGAAGTTTCTAAAATGAATTCAAGTCTTCAAGCTGCCTTTTAAAAAAAAAGGCACGCTCTGCAAAAGAGTGCGCTTTGGATTCGCATCCAGTGCAAATATCAGCAAAGCAAGATTAATGCAGGAGGACTCAACCGGCAGCCCAGTTGAAGCTGACAAGCAGCACTTCTGGCCACTAATAGCCTGATCAACAGGAACTCCCACACTATGCCGTGTAATTTACTCCTAATGAAAAAATAAAGACAGAATTAAGTTTCAACTGACTTGCCTCTAATTCCAATATCGCCTCCCTGATGCTATCTGGCAATGTTGGTGGTGACAAGGTTGCTTTCTGTTGAACTAGATGTAGGTAACTGATGGTGTCACTTGGACCTCCCTGCAAGCCAAGATCTTGGACAAAAGTCCAGTTCCTTTGCCAAAACTCCTTTACAAGAAACTCACTACGATGCAATTTGGTTTTGTTTTTCTTCTTCTGTTCAATTACTGCATTCTCTTTCTGAGAGGCTGCTTAGAAAAAGTCCCTGCAGGGACTTTTCTGGGCAAGGTTTTTCAGAAGAGGTTTGCCATTGCCTCCTTCCTGGGGCTGAGAGAAAATGACTGGCCCAAGATTATTCGGTGGGATTTGTGATTAAGGTGGGATTTGATTCATGGCCTCTCACTTTTTAATCTCATTCCTTCACCACTGCAGCAAACTGACTCTGTGATATACCTAGTTTTTAAAACTGTATCTGCCACCCAATGAGAAAACAGTTTTGAATGCTGCCTCAAAGACCCAAATAATTAAATTATTAGGCAATTAATGTATACTGAATGGTCGAGGTCAGGGGAAGTATCTGCAAGGCTGAGCATATCTTTTGGGGTCTATGGACCAGCATGGGGGAAGCTAATCTATTTGTGAAATGGCTGTCCCCAAATAAGAAATGATATTCTCCAGCTTGTGGAGAACGTATTTTAAAGAGAACTTCAAAAGGTATACTTCAAAAATATATTTGAAAATGGCATTGAGAACTAAACAAGAGGGGCAGCAAATAAATCTAATCGGTAAATAAAAATCAATACTAAAGAAATAGTATCTTGCCATATATTTCCCATTCAATAGAGTTTGGATAACAAGAGAAGCCAGAATTCACACTCATGCTGGACTCCGCTTGCCAAGAAGCAAAGCTAATCAAATTAGAGATCTATGGCCAGGTTCTGCTCTATCTGGCTGGTTTAACATCCTGGCTTATGAAATGAGCAACAAACCATGGATTCTGATCCAGAGGCGACGCTGCAACGATGTCCTAGCCAGCAGGATATGCCATGACTTTGAGTGACAGAAAAGGAGGAGGGAAAGACGACCTTCTGAATGACCGAAAGGAATTTCTGAAAGACTTCTGACTCCTGCCTGAAGCTAGGAAAGTCTCTGCACAATTTTGAGTGGTGGGCAGGTTGCTTTCCTGGATCGTGAGGTCCTCTATACAAGCCACCCGTGCCCTGGTCATCTCCTGGATGGAGTACTGCAATGCAGTCTACCCTTGAAGGCTATTTGGAAGCTACAACTGGTGCAGAACTCCAGGTGGTTCTGTGCCCTCAGGTGGTACATATTGGGTGTCAGTTTGCTTTAGGGTCCAATTCAAGGTGTTCACCTTTAAAACCCCTTATGGCGTGGATCTTTAGGGTATCTGAGGAACTGCCTTAGCCCAATGGGACTAGCCTAGCCCACTTGTTCTAGCAGAAAGGGTCTGCTCAGGGGTGGGATTCAAATTTTTTAACAACCGGTTCTGTGGGCATGGCTTAGTTGGTGACGTGGCTTGGTGGTCGTGTTATTGGCTGGGCGTGGCCAACTCAACATCACTCACATTGAGGCACGCATCTCCTCGCCTGGCCTCTCATGACTGTGGGGATGCTGCAACAGTCGTAAGTGTGAAAAATGGTCATTTTTTCAGTGCCATTGTAACTTTGAATGGTCACTCCACACAAGCAAAGTATCAGCTAAGGAGGGGAAAAAAACTCCAGAGAAGTTCCTGAGACAGGAAGTCTAGTCCTGCCAAGAATGTAATCAGAGTTAATGGAGAGGCAGTTTCTGTAAGCAATACCAGAATGTTTCCTTCCTGCCTTCCTTACAGGATTAGCCCTGTAATTTCTTCTAACAACTGGTTCTCCGAACTGCTTAGAATGTTAACAACCGGTTCTAGCGAATAGGTGTGAACTGGTAGAATCCCACCCTTGGGTTTGCTTCAGATACCATTGACCCAAGAATTTTGGCCAGTAGGGTCCAGAAAATGAACCTTTCCTGCTGTGACCCCTGCCCTCTGGAATGTTCTACCATCAAAGATAGCATTGGGGGTCCTTAGTGCTCTCTGAGCTTGGTTGTTTTCGTGCAGACGTTTTGTTACTCAAACTAGGTAATGTTATCAGTGCATCCTGCTCCCTTCCAGCACTGATGATGCTACCTAGTTGGGTAATGAAACGTCTGCAAGAAAATAACCAAGCTCAGAGAGCACCAAGGACCCCTCATTTGAACTCTGAGATACAAATATTCTCCTTTACAGGTAAGATCTTCCTCCATTCTCCTGGCCTCCTGGAAGACTCTAAAAATGTGTCTACTACATTAGGGGGTGGCTTTCGAGTAAAGAAAATTATCTTTCTCCGACTGCCCATGATCTTGGTTCTTAACTTTTAATCCTTTTATTCTAATTTTAATTTAGCACTTTTGTGGTACATGAGCAATGCTTTCATTGTTGGAATTTACTATGTAAACTCATTATTTCATTAAAAGTACTCCTCATCTTTCGATCACAACTGAGTCCAAAATTTCCACTGCTAAGCAAGATAGTTAAGTGATGTTTGCCTCATTTTACGACCTTTCTTTTCCCAGTTGTTAAGTGAATGAATCACAGTGGTAGTTAAGTTAGTAACACAGTTGTTAAGTGAACCTGGCTTCCCCATTAGTCTGTAGAGATTCGCAGTCATCCAGGTCATGGTTGTCCCAAAGGTGCTTTTTTCAGGAGGCAACTGGACTTTCTTTGTTTTTCCTTGTAGATGTTTCACTTCTCATTCCAGGAAGCTTCTTCAGCTCTGACTGGATGGTGGGGAATGGAAGGATTTAAACTCCTTGCAGACAGCTGGTCATTTGCATCCTTTTAGAGGGTTGTTGAGGCCACTTGGAGGTTTATCTGTGTCCTCGGGGTCACCTAAGTAGTGCAAATGGTTCCTGTAGTCTGCAATTTTTCCCTCTGGAAATCCATTCCTTCTCCCGCACCATTCCAAGGGTGTCCATCCCAAATTGTATAGCTAAAAGTCTGTAGAGATTCTCAGTCATCCAGGTGATGGTTGTCCCAACGGTGAGTTTTTTCAGGAGGCAACTGGACTTTGTTTTTTCTTTGAAGATGTTTCACTTCTCCTTCTAAGAAGCTTCTTCAGCTCTGACTGGATGGTGGGGAAGGGAAGGATTTATACTCCTTGCAGACAATGGCTTCCCCATTGGTTTTGCTTCTCAGAAAGTCACAAAAGCTGATCACATGACCCCGGGACACTGCAGCCGTCACAAATATGAACCAGTTGCCAAGCATCCAATTTTGATCACATGACCATGGGAATGCTGCAAAGGTCGTAAGTGTGAAAAGCAGCCATTTTTTTCAGTGCTGCTGTAACTTTGAATAGTCACTAAACGAATAGTTGTAAGTCAAGGATTATTTGTATTTGATTAATATCATACCATTTGGTTGTTTAAATTCTATTTTATGTTTGTAATTCCTACATTGGTTAAGACTGTTATGTCATTGTGTGTTATGCTTTAAATGCTGGCTGTTTATTTTTAAATTTTATGATATTGGTAAGCCACCACGAGGCACCAGGCTAGGAAGGAAGAGACCATGAGTTCAAGTCTTGCCTTAGCCATGAAAGCCAGCTGGAAGACTTTGGGCCAGTCACTCCTTCTCAGCCCAATCCACGTTTGTTGTTGTTGTGGAGAAAATAGAAGGAGGAAAATTATATGGTGTATGTTTGCTGCCTGATTTGTAATAAATAAATAAAGGCGGGATATAAATAACTAACACTCAAGATGTCATGGATATAAATGGAGTAAATGAATAAATACCAGTATTACCATGGAGTTGTTTGAAATCCAAATTATATTCATGCCATGCAGGCCAAAATGATCTAAGGAATAATATAGGAAAGCACTTAAGAGGCATTTCCAATATGTGAGTCAGTATGAGAATAATATGACAGGGCTACTTTATTCTTCCTTGGTCTTGGAAGATGTTAACTATAATCGGCATCATTGGGCAGATGTTTCTACATCTGACCTGGGACTGAAAAGGAATTTCAGTTCGCTGCACAGGTTCTCCAACTGGGAAGGAAACCCAGTTCTGAAGCCTAGGAAATAGACCAGTATGTGTTTCCACATTAATCACCTTTGCTTCTAAAAAGCTGGCTGCAAAAGCTCTGTGCAATACTTCCTTTTCATAATGCAATGCCCGTTATCTAAGCAGACAAATATGATCCTTCCCAGCATATCCTGTTCACTATCAGAAAGCTGAATAAGCAACCTGGGAAGAATGTATGTATACCGATCCCAAAGGGGGACAGTCGCTCAAATGAATTTAGGCAGAAAAAACAGGAAGGGAAATGAGGTCAGGGACAGAATCAGAACCAGGCAACCCACAGTGCCTTCCTCTGTTTGTCCGCACAGATCAGGGGTTTGGCTGCCAAAGGTCCTGAATTTTGTGGGTCAGCGGGAGCATCTGTGATCTGGGGGTTATGACTTATCAGCAAAAGGAAGCTAATCTATTCACAAAATGTCTATCCCAAAACAAAGGAGGATGGAAGAGGCCAAGGGAGGATGTGTCTATTGCAGGGGTGTCAAACTCGATTTCATTGAGGGCCACGTCAGGGTTGTGTTTCACCTCGGGGCCCCATGGCCAGCTCAACGTCACTCATCGAAGCTCCATTTTCGGCGTGTCGGCCTCCTGCAGCCCTCTGCCAGTGAAAACGGAGATCGGGAGGGCTGCATGCAGCCTCCCTGAGCTCGATTTTCGCTGGCAGAGGGTTGCAGGAGGCATTGCAGTCAAAAACGGAGCCCGGAAGGATTGTACATCACCCTCCCGAGCTCCATTTTCATCAGCCGGTCCATCACTGTTTCCAGGGCAGGCCAGATTTAAGCACCCTGCGGGGTGGATCCAGCCTGGGGGCCTTGAGTTTGACACACACACACACACACATCCGGTCTGCTGCTATACTGCTGCTTGGGACGAATATATATTTAAAGAGAATCCAATTTACCCTTAAAAATAAAGGATAAATGCACATTCACTGTACAAGGTGTGCAATACATTCAAAAATAAATCTCAGATTCAAAAGTTAGCTTTCTCTTTCCAGCCACCTCTTTAAGATACAAAATAAACCTGCAAGTTCATGCATTTAAAACAAACCTCATTAATATATTAAATCACTAACCTCCAGATTGAAAAGTCTTACCACTTTGGCAACCACTTCCTCTATGTCAAAGGGCCACAAAAATTGGGGAAGCAAAAATGTATAAATGAAAGATCAAAGAGGAGTGAAAATTACACTTTTTCAAACCCAAAGCCAAGGTAATAAGGGCTTATTCTCAGACTGTAAATGTACTTTAAAAATTGTTTGAAAATGTAAAAAAAAAAAAACCACGGCAAGCAAACTTTTATTTGTCAGAATCAAGAAACTACCGTATCCAACACATCTGGAACAAAAGTCAAGCCTCAACCCTACAAATATCTCTTCCAAACAATTGCAGCAATCATTCGGATAAAAACTATAACAAAGTTAACAGTTTAGATCCTCACATCAAAGGAGTGTTGAGAAGAGCTGGCAACCAACAGAAAGCTTAGGAAGAATTTGATCTTTGCTGTACCCGCAAAACTGTAAGAAACAAATTAAGTACTGGGGCAATAGCAACAAAACATCCTTTGGAGGACCGAAAAACAATACAGATTAAAAAGCAAAAAAAAAAAGTCTAAACGATTCTTATAATAACAAGACATTCCTGTTACACTGGATAACCTCCTTTGCTGCAAATGCTTTGTGCCACCCTGCCCATCCCTGAACTACCTAATACCTGGCCCTTATTTAAAGGTTCAATGATTACACCTAGCTAGGAAAGACAATTCTGGAGAAAAGGCTTTAATAAGCTGGCATATTCAGAATGCAGAACCTTATTCTAGGAGGGTGGGAGAAGAAACGAGAATTGGGGAGGAAAAAGTAAAAATATAAAAAGTAAAAAAAAGTAAAAAAAAATATTAATTTGACTGGTTTATTTCCATTTTTTTTTTTCCCCACCTAAATCAAATACCTTGTTTTTACATAAGTTTGGCAGGAATTAAGTGATTTGTCTCTGAAAAACAAGCTATCTACATATTGGTAGGATGCTAATTTTTTTAAAAAACTTCAGTTCCTAATCATTTTAATAAATATTTATAATAAATTCTTCAGGAATTCAAGCTTTCTCAGAAGTCTTTATTCTTTCCTTAAAATGAGGTCTCTCTATATATAGATATAGATATATATATAGATATATATATAGATATATATCTTTAATCTCTCTATATATCTATTTGCCTGGCCGAAGAGAAAAGCTGGTCTTGAGTTCAAGGTTCACTGCCAAGTATCTCAGACTTGAGTTTTTTTTACAAGCCGAAGTTTGTTTGTTTTTTTTCCACCACCACCCCCAAAGGCCGGAAACGAGAAAGAGAATTATTAAAATGAGAAATTGATTATTATTATGCCCTGGGGGCAAAAAAA
>NW_020769351.1:2564752-2575099 GCF_900518735.1 Pseudonaja textilis
GCGGCGGCGGCGGCGGCGGCTGGTTCCGCTGGTGGCGGAGCCGCGTGTGACGGGAGTCCGGCGTTGTGACGGGCCTCCTGCGCTTCAGGTGAGCGGAGCGTGCGGAGAAGGGAGTCGGGTTGAAGGGGTGGGGTGGGGTTCCCCATTATCTGGAGGGAGAGGTTAATGGTGTTGGGGGGCACCAGAGCTGGGGTTCCGATCCCCCCCCTCCCCCCGGGATGCAGAGCCTTCCTGGCTTTAGGGATGCGGCTGCTCCTCCTATTAATGGACCTAGCAATCATAAGCTGCTATTCTTAATATCGTTATTATTTTGTGCTATTATTGCATTATATACCCGAAAAAATGACAGCGCTGGGTCACTAGTTGTCTCGTTTGCTGCGTACAGTTTTCCGTGTATATAATGCAATAAGAGCAGCAATAATAATAGCAATAATAATAATATTAATAATATCAGCTTATGATTGCTAGGTCCATTAATAGCATATTATTGTTATTTATAGTTATTAATAATAATCCATTAATAGGAGCTAATATTGCTATTGTTATTTTTGCTTTTGCTATTATTGTTATTGCTGTTGCTATTATTGTTGTTGTTGTTGTTATTATTAGCTACTGATGTCACCAGGACTGGGATCCTAATTGTTAAGGATGATCCTTGGGAGAAGCAGATTTCTCAGCCGCCCCCTGCATCCCTGCCAGGCTGGAGGCTTTGCCCACGGTTGGCACTGCCGCCCCCAAACAAGGACCTGGAGGTGCCCGATCCAGAGCCGTGGCACACACACACACACACACCTCCCCCGGAAAGCCCAGCAGGAGAAACTGGAGGATCGGAGTGGGATGAGGGGGCTGGTTTCATTCATTCTGATTTTCCTCCCCCTCCCCAGGAGGGGGAAGCCCTGGGAGAGAGTGGGGGGCATTGGGAAGAGGGGAGGGGCTTCCCCCTTTTTGGGAGATGCCCACAAAAGGAAAGCCATATGGACCTCCCTCCTAATGTGCTGGTGAGACGTAGAATCGAAGGGCTTGGAAGAGACCTTGGAGGTCTTCTAGTCCAACCCCTTGCCCAAGGCAAGAGACCTTATTCCATCCCGGATAAAAGGATGTCCAGCCTCTTCTTGAAGAACAAGAATTGCTTTACTTGGTGGTGGGAGATGTTATGATCTTCTGACTCCCCCAACTCTCCATCAAGCAGAGTGGGTCTAGTTTGCCTCTTCCAGCTTGATTCATCTCAATATTCCCATCCTAAATTCTCATTTTGTCAGGCATTTTAAATCCGATGCAGCGCAGTTGTACCGGTCGATGCCCGTCCGTCCGTCATTGGAGTTTCCCCTGGGAAGAAACTCAACCTGCATTTTAGACCCTCCCTCCCCTCCTCTCTCTCTCTCCTCCCCGCCAGGAAAGCTAGCTTGCCTCTTTTATTTTATTGCCATCAAATCTGAGAGCCCGCTCTCCCCTTTCAGAGAAAAAGGATTTGGGTGAAAATGCCAGCTTTGCTTTTTGCTAAATGCCATCTGTGTTCCTATTTCATGTAAACATAACAGCTCCGGTATATATCCGGTTCCATTTATGTAGCATTATAATTATAGGTTGGCTACATCTATCACATTCCTTGTACGTAGAATGATAATTAAGTGTTTACTGTGTATATCCTATTTCATTTATATTGAAGGGCGTGAGTCTTCTGTTTGTAAAGAAGCGGAAGATTCACATGCATCAGTAAAGGAAGATTAAAAACAGTTTAGAATATTGACATTTTGCCGCGTACAAGAAGAATCCTTAACTTTCTTGGGATATATAGCACAAATGCTTAAATTACTCCAACTTTCAGACCTGAGAAATTAGGTAAGCAATTCTTGCTTTGCGTTGAAACAGAAATAAATATGCTTGATTTTCATTACCGGGAGACTGAAGCAGAGGTTGAAAAAAGATTTTCTTCGATAGTATTTTTAGTACAGGATTATTACTGGTTGTAAGTAGTAGTGGTGGTATTTTCAGATTGGCGTTTAGGATGATTTTTTTTCTAAAAAAAGGGTTATTTTTTTCTCTGAGGTAACTTACATAGGATTAGTAATCCGACACGTGGATGTTTGCTATTGGAAAATAGAGCTGGGAGCTTAACTGCTTGAGTTATGATTGTGTGAACAGCGCGATGACAGGCATTTGGAATGGCTGTATTTATAGCGTTAGGTACTTCTTTTGGTCTTTTATAAACACGTTCACAGGAGAAACTGAATTCTAATTCTGTAAGGTTAACCGGATAGCATGTGAACTTTCATGTCCCAAAATATTTTCTTCTTCGGAGAATATATTTAAATGTGAGAAATATTTGGAGGGGGAAACTGCTTGCTACAAATTGAATTTACATTGGAAGGAAGGATAAAATTTGGTGGAAGAGGGAGAGTGAGACACACAAGGTAAAGTTCAGGGGTAGAAAATTGCTTTTATGGGGAACTGGAAAATTGGGAGGAAGCAGGTTAATAATTGGAAACCTGACAACTAGCTTTTGCGAACCTTTCAAAATTTGAGTATCAAGTGTCTGTGCTGATCTATGACAGTAATAAAGATTTGAACATCAAGTGTCAGTATTAGAAGGCCAATATAATAAAGGATTGAGAATTTGTCCAGAGTTCTGTAACAATTTGGGGGTTCTAGGGAGACCCCAATACTCATTTTTTTTCACCAGTCTTCCAGGAAATGCAATATTGATTGGTTAGTTTAACTCACTTGTTTACTGTTCTCTGTGAGTGAGGATGGTCTATATTCTGTAATTGAATGTACGTTGAGTAAGGAGGGGATTATACTATCTAAAATTAGATGCCTCAGATTTGTTTGGAAGAGTCGTGATGTGATTTCCACCCCACTTCCCCCTCATTTTCTGGTTTCCAATGGATACGGTAACTTTCCTTTAGATTTGTTTTTTTTTTAGTGTTTGACATTAGAGGAAATATAGATTAATAACTTGGAAGTTCATGTTAGAAATGGCTAGGTGCTTTAGTGTTTGTTATTCATCCATGATCAGTAACTGTATTAATGACTTTTGGCATTATAAATGGCATTATAATTTGATTTTTTGGGGAGTGTAGGAATAAATTTCGGTTTGGATTTAGCTTTGTTTTAGGAAGCTTCCATCATTTTTTTTTCTTTTTAAGATATCTATATATCAACGGAGTCTCAAAGATCAGGAAGAACCGAGGTAGTAATTATCTACAGCTACAAATCATTTGTTGACATTGATTTTGATCTGCACTCTTGCAGCATCGTAAACGTGGTGAAAAGTTTCACTGCATACAACAGGAGTCCCCAAACTTGGCAACTTTAAGACTTGTGGACTTCAAACTCCCAGAATTCTCTGAATTCTGGGATTTGAAGTCCACAAGTCTTTAAGTTGCCAAGTTTGGAGACCTTTGGCATAGAGTGAAGAAAGAAATGATTTGGGGTTTTGCTCAGTAGGCCTGCAAATTCAGTTGAACCACGTAAAACTGATAATTAGACTGGATAAACATCATTCACAGTGGCTCAACCCAGTTTGCTAGTGGAGATGAAAATTCAAACGCTACTCACCCTTTTAATGAATCCCTAATTTATCAGAACGTTCCTCTTGCATCCGATTGAGAGGACTGAAAAGATAGGAAAATGTACATGCATAAATGGACCCATTTTCCACTTTGCTGCCTTTAATAGTGCCCAGAATGTGCCCACTGAGGCCATTATCTGTGCCAACTCTCGATGATGTTCTCCCTTGTCTACATAATATCAGTTACTTCAAAAACAGAGCGATTAGTATTTTTCCTCCAACAGAACAGCAGTGTGAACTGTAAAGGCTATGGGATTTTTATGGTTATCCCTTCTTTAATAACCAGCAGGTCAGATGCTAATAACACTTTACAGCTTGTTAATTATGGCAGTGACTTTTGGAACCCTGCTGATCTCATGTTCTATTTTTAAAAAAATGCACAAATGTGTCTTGGGCACAACCCCAATCAAGATTTATGTTTCGTGTGTATTCTGGAAATGTTGAGTGGGTGGGAGGTATGGCTTTCACTCTTGAATTTAATGTTTGAAGTGAGCCAATTAGTCAAATGATGCATTGGATAGTTTAAAGAACATTATGGTTCACGTCTCGTCCTACCTTTCTGCTATCCAATATTTTCTTATTTTTCATTTTCTCAATTATTAAAGGCAAAACAGCAAGGACCTAATCCTGGGAGGTATTGATTTCAGTAATGGACATGGACTTTTGCTTGTTATGGGTGTCCAGTCTCTTCTTAAAATCCTCTACTGCTGAAGTACCCATATCTGGGGGCAAGTCGTTCCACTGGTGGATTGTTCTTACTGTCAGGGAATTTGGTCGCTTCTCCCTTTGTTCATTTCCCGTCCATTGCTTCTTATCTTGCCTTCTGATGCTTTGGAAAATAAGTTGACCCCTTCTTCTTTGTAGCGGTCCCTCAAATCCTGGAACAATGCTATCATGACACCCCTACTCTTCCTTTTCCCTAAACTAGACAATATGCAATTTCTCCAACCATTCTTCATATGTTTTAGCCTTCACCCCCTCTCATCATTTTTGTCGCTCTTCTCTGCACTGTTTCCAAAGTCTCAAGATCTTTTTTATATTGTGGTGACCAAAATTGGATGCAGTATTCTGGGTGTGGTCTTAAAAGGGATTATAAAGTGGCGGTATCTAAGTATCGATGTTGACTCTTAAAAATAATGGCTTAGGATCTCGTGGCTCAACCATCTAGGAGAAATGTCTTAATTTTTGCTCTGGAGCAGATATCGGCAAGTGGTTCCTTTGATTTCAATTCATCTTCAGGGGAGCAACTTAGCTATTGTGTTGTAATGCGGGGCTACAAAAGGAGAACAGTTATGATAACAGGGTTTGGGAGGGAATTTGTATAAGACCGTAACTTAACATCTGGAATTGTTCGGGCAAAGTTAACTGAATAATGAAAGCTTTCCTTGGGCTTCTGCGCTGAAATGTAGAACCAGATTTATTTATAGGGAAAAGTGCAACTTTCCCAGCAGGCAACATGAAAAGATGTCAAGGGCAGCAAAGATTTCCTTTCTTGTAATCTACTTTCCAAGTTGGTGAAATTTATTCTTGCACTTCATAACATTTAAATCTTCTGAAGATGTAGATTTATTGGCCAATCAGTTAATATGGTGTCGGTTGACAGATGCGTCAGTGTGTGCTTTGCTGAATGAGATGGTTATTGGGTGGTGATGCAAAGGAAAGTGATGTAGCCCAGGCTTGTTGCAATTGGATAAAATTGCTTTTGTTCTTTTTAATAAGAAACAAAATTAATTATGGCTTGCTTTGAAAAAAAAAGAAAATGTTGATGCATGTAGTAGTTGTATTCTGCTTGGGGAAAAAAATAGAATTTAAATTTGGAATGTCCCCCATCACATGGAAGTTTTTTTTCATTCATGTTGACCAAATAAAAAGAAGGAAAAAACGGGATAAACCAGATGAAAGTACTGCTCTTCTGTCTTAAATAATCCTGTTACTTTGTGTCTGATAATCAGACAGGACTGAACAGAAGGGAAAAAAAACAGTGTTTAGGGCCAGTTGATACAATAACCAACAATGTATTTTGAAGTGTTTCTTGATTACATTGCTGGAATGCTAATATTATTCATTCATCTATGTAATTCCATATGTGTGAATATTAGGTGGCTGTCTACTTCCTGAAGTAGGCAGCTATGTAGGTTGCTACTGTTACGTGTAATTGAAATAGAAATAGAATCATAAAGCTGAAAGGGACCTCGGCGGTCTTCTAGTCTAACCCCGCCAAGGCAAGAATCCTCATTCAGTCCTAGATAAATGCTTGTTCAATCTTTTCATGAAAACCTCCATTGATGGAGCACCCACAACTTCTGAGGCAAGCTTTTCTACTGGTTAATTGTTCTCACTATCAGGAAATTCCTTCTTAGTTCCAGGTTGCTTCTCTCCTTGATCAGTTTCCACCCGTTGCTTCTTGTCCTGCCCTCAGGTGCTTTGGAGAGTAGCTTGACCCACCCCTCTTCTCTGTGACAGAACCTCAAATATTGGAAGACGGCTATAAAGTCTTCCCCAAACCTTCTCTGCGTTCGGCTAAACGTATCTTTCTCCCCAGGAATAAAAGTACGGAGAACTCCTTCATTTCCTGAGGTTCTTCAAAAATGTATAGGACAGTAAGCTAGTGAACAAATGAACTTGAGAAGAAATTCTGATTAGTTAAAATCCGTTGCACCTTAGGATAACAAATGGAACGTGGATTTTTGTCGGGGGTCGGAAATAAATATGATTTTTCAGAAGAAGGAAGCCGAAAGGAATTGCACAACCAAATAAATTGTCATAAAAAGATATAATCGATGTAATCATCGTTTTACATGCCCCGCTTTAATTTCTCAGAAGTGAAATGTGCAGTTATTAGGCAATTGTTGTCTGACATGGCAGGAGGCTATGAGGTAACCTTTACTGGGTTTTATTTTATTTTTTCAAAACTTTCACTCTTCTGCTAGAGAACGGGCTCTTTCTTTTTTTTTTTTTTGCAGGACGACTCTGATCCTCCAGTGAGAGGTAGGAAAACATTTATTTCTCGGTTTCAAAGTGTAAAACTGCTAGGATGAGAGAAAATGATCATTTTGAAAAACAAGAATGATCTGCTTTCTTCTTTTTAATAAATACAGTCATCAGTCCAGGAGGTTAAAGGGAGATTATTTGGTTTGTTTAAGGGGGGGGCGGGGGGGGGGGAGGTGTTATGTAAGGTTAACCAAGTCTGCAGTTCCGTGAAATCCTTGGTGGTATTTGTTTTTTTTTTTTTTTGAGAATTAACCATTTCGATGGAGGATTCTCTGTTGAACTCGGATGAGTCATTCCTGTTTTCTTTTCTGCCAGAGAGTCTGGCTGGCTTTTAAACAAATGCTCACCCTCCACTGCAACGGGGAGCCACATTTTCGAGGGAGTATTTGCATTTGGAAAAAGAATCTGAGATCTCCTCCCTCTGTTTCAATTAAAAAACAAAACCCTATCTGTATTTTCTTTTAAATCAATTAGATCGGCGTGTTTGATAAAATAGCATCAGCTTCCAGGGATTAAGGAAGGTGAAACCAGTTCTTTTCCTGTGAAGATACAGGTCATCCTTAGATGGAGACTGCTTTGTCTTTGGGGAGAAGTGACCTGTATTTGTGTTGTTTGGGTCACCCCATAAATATTTTGTGTCTGTCTTTCTCTTACTTCATCAGCAAAATAGAGCTGGCAATTCTTTTTACCAGAGTTATGAGAGGCGGGGTGGAAGCGTCATATTAGCGGGGCTGAAGCAACACAGCCACTTTTCAGTAGTCATGGAGAGAGATGATGAGATGTCATCGTTGGAAGTCCTATCTCCCTTCCCACACTCTGAGGAATTATCTTTATGGCTAATCCTTTATATATATATATATATATATATATATATATATATATATATATAAAAAATTGAAGCTGTGACTGCAAAAATGCAGCTGGGAGAGCCAGTAATAGAGACTTTCTGTGCTTGTCCCTACTCTGAATCAGAATAACAGAATTACAGAATTGGAAGGGCCCTTGAAGGTCTTGTAGTCCAACCCCCTGCTCATACAGGAGACGTTATACCATTCTGGACAAATGGCAGTCCAGTCTCTTCTTAAAAATCTCCAGCGACAGAGCTGCCACAACTTCTGAAGGCAAGATTTTCTACTGATTTCTCAGTGCCAGGAAATGTCTCCATAGTTCTAGGTTGGATCTCTCCTTGATTCGTTTCCATCTGTTGCTTCTTGTCCCGGAAGACAAGGAGTAATGCAATCGGAGCAATGAATCTTATTTTTTTTAATCAATTTGGCTCGAAGGGTAGATGTTTCCTCGCTGTATTTGTGAAGGCTTTCTCCGTCTAGTCTTAGAAGCGGAATAGTTATTGAAAGATAAGGAAGAAGGAGAATATTATAAAATATGAGATGCCTGGTACAAAGGAATAAGGAAAAGGAGTTGAATGATAATTTTGTAACATCATAAAACAATAAAGTTTAGGTGTAAATGAATGTAAATAAAAATGCATGTATGTATGTACCATATATAATGCTTAAAATGATGAAGAAGTAGATACAAAGAGGTAGAACACGTGAATAGAAATCAAATGCAAATGTATACACTGTTTTCGCAACGTTGTAAAATGCGAACGTTTGTTTTTAACTGACAAAACATTAAATAAAGAAATTTATTTTTTTTTAAAAAAAGTGGAATGTATGTTCTTCCAGCCGGCTTGACTGAGGGAATGATTGACGATTAAAGAATGTAACTGAACTGCTCTGGCAGAGCAAATCAGTGGCACTTCTTGGTGTTTAGTGATGCATAGGAAGTCCAAAAAGGGAAGGAAATGTCGGTCAAGGGGACAGAGAGATTCTTCAACATTACCCAACCGAGTGATGGAAACGTTTCCCCTGCTTGGACCCTTTTAGTCATTAGGCAACTCTTGGGTCTTCCTTAGTCCTTGTCCTTTCTTTATGTCCTTTGAGAACAAGTGGGAAGTGAAAGCGGCGAATGACGGCTACGCATGTCATCCTGACTTCCCTTGAAGGCTGGCAGGCCGTAATTTAAAAATACGTTTGATTGTATCGAGGCTCGGTTCTTGGAACCGGTGAAACAAAACCAGCGTAAACCCATCCTGATTTATTGCTGGCTTGGAGGCCCCCTGTTGTAAGGGTTGCAGTTCCAATACATCTGAAGATTGAAGAGTGGAAGAACAATGAACTGACTTGTGGATCTAAGTGATGGGCAGAGACAATAGAAGAAGCCCAAGAAACTCAAATGCTGAAGAGCCAATTGGGAGCTGGGAGTTTTCGGCTCTCCAATAAGCTTTGAGTAAAACGAGGGGAGCTCCTTTTGGCTTTCATCTTCCTTCTTCCTTGGGTCTCACCCCAGAGATAGCTGAGTCTCAGGTAAGAGAAGAAGCCTCAATCCCTGGTGATAAAGGATTGGCTTTAAATTCAGTAAGAACTGCCATCTCAGTTGTGCTGATAAGTTAGAGGCAAACTAGAGACTAAAGAAAACTAAATGCTGGTTTGAAGCTTATTTTATTTTATAGACTGTGGTCTCAGTTGTGGGGCTTCCACAGTGAAGGAGCAGTGATTGAAAAGTCATTGATCCATCTTTTTTGTTGTTGTTTATTTCCTTTCTCCTTTCGTGCCTTCTCTCTAATTCTTTATCCTTAATGCAGGATTAAAGACTTCAATACTTAGTGAATCAGCAATGCTCAGTCTGGGAAAAGCCTTTAGCTATCGTTTCTCTCTTTGCTTAAGCTGTGGATAAAAAAAGAAGATTTCTCTTTCTTTTTCTAAATAAAATAGACAGAGAGGGAGTTTTCCTAGGGGGAAATAGCGGATAGCAGCAGAATGGGGGGGATATGCAATAAGATTGTGGGTGTGGGTTTTAGAGGCTCTCATGGAAATCAGTCACAGTCAACCTACTGTACACTCTGTGTGTGTATGTGTGAATGCCTGCACACATGTGCTTATATGTATCCCCTACAGTTATTTGGTGGCAGCTGTGGGATAAACTGTCAACAGAAATCGGACATTCAAGGCAAAGTGGAATGAATGAATGAATACAGTATGATAAGAAGGAGGATTTTTAAGAAGCGATTAGACAGCCATTTGTCTAGAGTAGCGTAAGGCCTCCTGCTCAAGTAGAGAGTTGGACTAGAAGACCTCCAAGGTACCTTCCAAATCGATTATTCTGTAGGTCAGTGCTGAATTGGTAAATAAGACTCTTAATTTGCTGTATCACTAGTAGACCTGACGAGAACATCAACTCCATAAAAGAAATACAAAGTGCAGAGAAGAGCAGCTAAAATGATTAAAGGCCCGGTAGACTAAAACTTGTGAAGATCCGTTGCAGAATTTGGGTATTGATATTCTAGAGGAAAGAAGGACTAGGGGTGACATGATGGCAGCGTTCCAATATTTAAGAGGCTGCCCCAAAGAAGAGGGGGTGGGGGGTATCAACTTATTTCCCAAAGCACCTGAAACAATGGACCAAGAAACAAGGGATGGAAACTCATCCAGGTGAGAAGCAACCTGGAACTAAGGAGATATTTTCTGGCAGTGTGGACGATTAACCAGTGGAATGGCTTGTATCTGGAATTGGGGATTTCCATCGGTGGAGGTTCTTAAGAGCAGATTTGTCCAGAATGGAATAAAATCTTATATTTGAGCAAGGTTTGGGACAAGAAGACCTCCAAGGTCCCTTTCAATTAGGTTAGTCTGTTTTATTATTTTTATTGTTTATAGCAGGGGTCTCCAACCTTGGCAACTTTAAGGCTTGTGGACTACAACTCCCAGAGTTCCTCAGCCAGC
>NW_020769351.1:2578013-2597302 GCF_900518735.1 Pseudonaja textilis
GGGGGGGGGGGGAGCGCTCGAAGCGCTCGTTTTCTCCCCTTAAAGAAACGGCTCGGATATTAAAAACACTCCCTGGGGAGTTCAAACCTGAGTTCCTGCGCTGCCTGCCGGTGATCCACGTGAAAAGCGATGAGAGAAGAGGCCTAGAATGTTGAACGACCGGAGCAAGGGAAAAACAGCCTGTTAGCCACGAGGCTGAGCAAAAAACTGGGGAGTGCCCGAGGACCATGTGACGGTGAGGGGGCGTTCCTCAATTTTCAAGCTCAGCCTGGAAGAGCCGAGACTGGAGCTCCTCCCAACCTGGACACTCGAGACAGCTCTATGGAAAATCTAATCCACTTTATCCCAATATGTGTGTTTGTCTGTGCGCAAGCCCCATTAAATTCAAGTTCATTTCCCCCACACCCACCCCTCAAAACTCACTGGGCTAGTTATCTTTTTCAGTGTAAGCTGCCCCACAGGATTGCTATTAACAGAGAAATATTGTGAAGGGAAATCTCCAGGTAAGGTGCTTTGATCTGGAGGAAAAAAAATTAGAGCGTATATTTAGCATGTCCCTTCTTTTCTTTTTAAATTATTAGTTATGATTTGTCCTTCTGTACTTGATATTTCTGTGGTGCATACAGTTATTTTCTTAATTTCCCTTTTACTCACTGGTACAAAATAATGCTTGTGGGGGTCAGGGAGAGTAGGAAGGGGGCCAATCTGGTTTGCATTATTTAAACTGTTACAAGCATGTGCTCACCCAGCCGATATTGTGTTTGAAAAAATATTGAAGTTCCATTATGTCAGCACAAATTGCTTTTGAGGGCTGAGGCTATAATTTCACTTCAAGGTTCCAGTACAATAAGTTGCTTAAAACGATGTTGGCGTTGTGTTTTATACGGTATGTAACACAACGTGGTGATTTTACGTACCAGTGTTTTTCAACCGTCTCAACTTTTTAAGATGCGTAAGCTTCAACTCGTCTATGCTGGCTTGGGAATTGTGGCAGTTGAAATTCACACACCCTAAAGTTGACTAGGTTGAGGAACACTGTTGTACACTATGGTTAATCGTAGCCAGAAGGCTGAAAAGTGAGTATCTTGATAAGTAATTATGCTATTATTGCAAAGAAAGAACTGTGCGTGTCCAGTATTGTGAATGTTGTTTGAGTTCACAACTAGACAAGCCCTTTATGCTTCTGGTCTGTTGATAAATGGACATATCTGAGCTTTGTATACTGTAATGAAGTTGGAATCTGGGTGTATAACCAAACCCTGAAATCTAAGTGTATTTCCATTCCATTATGAGGGGGTGGGAGGAGAAATATTTTCTACATAAAACTGAATGTGGCTGACTTTGATTAAAGAAAAGAATATAACTACTTTTGTTTCCGCATGGACTTCGTGCTTAAAGTGGAAAAGAATGAAAACTTGATTTTGGGTTTTACAGATTAGACAGATAGGTCTTTATAGAAATGGCTTGTTCACATTATTATGAAAAAGCAAAAAGTTGTGATTTTATGTTAGTGCCTTATTTTACTGCAACAGAGAGAGTCAGAAGTCAGTGCTTCCTTTTCGTTTATCCTTCCTCACTTCTCCCCCCCTTCTTTTTCTTATTTACTTTTGTATTTTGTATCTTATGATATTTTATAACTCAATAAAAATGTTAAACCGAAAACTGAACACGACCAAGTCATTTCCCTAAAATGTAATAATGGTTCTTGAAAGTTGCCGGTTTTAAGGGATAGCAGTAGCACTTATATACTGCTTTATAGTGCTTTGACGGCCCTCTCTAAAGAGTTTGCAGAGTCAGCCTCTTGCCCCCAACAATCTGGGTCCTCATTTTACCCATCTGGGAAGGACAGAAGGCTGAGTCAACCTTGAGCCTGGTGAGTTTTGAACGGCCAAATCGCAGTCAGTTGGCAGTCAGCAGAAGTAGCCTGCAGTACTGCGCTCTAACCACTGTGCCATCGAAGTGGGTGGATAGTTCCATGTGGTCAAGTTGACTATGTTATTTTTTTTTGTTTTTGTTTTTAATCCTTCACCAGATAGAACTTTCTGGAATGGAAAATGGAAGACAGAGGATCTCGGGTTGCTGACTATTTTGTGGTGGCGGGATTAACCGATATTTCCAAACCACTTGAAGAGGAAATTCACTTCAACGATGCTTGCCATCAGCTTGCAAAGCCCAAAGAACCAATCACAGATGTGGCGGTGATAATTAAATCTCTTGGGGAAGAGGTCCCTCCTGGATACCAATGCATTGACGTCACTCCGTCAGGACTCTCTGCTGATCTCAACAATGGCAGCCTCATGGGGCCCCAAATATATATGTGCTACCGGAGGGGAAGGGACAAACCCCCACTTACAGATCTGGGGTAAGTTAGATTTACTCTACTAAGTTTATTGTTCTGGGGAAACCTGGTGGGAATTGAAGAAGCATCCGTAGGGAATGAAATTGAAGATATTTTGAATAGGTTGGGCAAAGGGTTTGAAATCAACCTTTCATAACGTATGTCGGGTGATTGAAACACCTGCCTTTGGAGCTTTAAAGCAGCTGCATCCTTCAAGAGGATAAATGCGGCCATGTTGATAGCTTTAAAGCAGCTGCATCCTTCAAGAGGATAAATTCGGCCATGTTGATGGCTTCCCCACATTTGGGTGTGCATCCATACACACTTCTCCTGAGATCCCTATTGAAACGAAGCAACCAGAGAAAGCCTTTGAAACAGTCACTCGGGGCCTTTACATGGAGTCATAGAATCATCAGGTTGGAAGGGAATTTGGAGGCCTTCCGCTCCAACCCCGCTATCGAAGGCAGGAGATCTTACATACCATCCCAAACAAACAGCTGCCCAATTTTTCTTTTTAAAAAAAACATCCAGTGATGCAGCACCTACAAACCCAGGAGCCAAACGGCTCCATTGATGAATCATTCTCGTGGTTCAGGACATTTCTCCTCAGTTGCAGGTTGGATCTCTTCACGATGAGCTTCCATCCATGCCTTCGGGTGCTTTGGAGAAGAGATCGACCTTCTCTTTTCTGTGACCGCCCCCTCAAGTTCTGGTACTTGCTACTTTTGAAGGAGGTAGCTGCATTAAACACTTGAGGGGAGATGCCCTGATTTCATAGTCTTCGTTTTTCAACGGGAAGGGGAGGATGAGCTAAAAGGAGAACATTATTTCACTTACCTGTTTACACCCTACCGTTATTATTTTTACAACAAAGACAGCCAGCACACCCCTTGTTCTTTCTTTCTCCACAACTGTGAGGTGGGTCGGACTGACAGAGAACCTGTTGAAGGATCAAAGTTCCCAGGGAAAAGCACACATGTGGAGAAGCACAGGAAAAAAAAACCACAATATAATGATTTTTCTGTTTCGGTGGTAGCTGACTTAAAGCCACTATGGAGGGATGCTTGATTTTAAAATAAGACACAGCTATTTCAGACAAATGATGGGACATCTATTGATCTGTTCATCTGTTGCATTTTTAAACTGACCAGTTATCCTAATTTCATTGCCTGTGTGTAAAACCTAGGTATAAAATAAACCAACCGAAACCAAAAAAAAAAAAAAAAAGGCATCATTATGGGACATAAAATGTCCAGCAGCTGCAATAAGAGATAATAAATTTGATTACAAAACAGGCAGCAAAATCACAGTCTATAACGACGAAACCTGAGAAAATTACATTTTTACCATGATGGTGGAATGATCATAATTGGGGCGAGGAGGGCCTTCCACGGATTTTGTCTGGGGTACCTGGGGTAGGGTCTCAGGTGAAGATTGCACAGTTTGGATGAGCAAAGTTGACACCTGCCCATCTAGCAATTTGAAAGCGTGCAAATGTGAGTAGATAAATAGGTACTTTGGTGAGAAGCAGAGGTGGTATATTCACCAGGTTCTGACCAGCTCTGGAGAACCGGTAGGGGAAATTTTGAGTAGTTCGGAGAACCGGCAAATGCCACCTCTGACTGGCCCCACCAACCCCATCTCTACTCTGCCTCCCGAGTCCCAGCTGATCAGGTTGCCCTGCACAGGAGAATGGAGCTGGAAAGCAGGTTCGTGGGGTGTGGAGGGAATGGGATTTTGCAATAACCTTCCCCCATGAGTGGGGAGGGAATGGAGATTTTGCAGTATCCTTCCCCTGCCATGCCCACCAAGCCACGCCCACAAAACCTGTAGTAAAAAATTTTGAATGCCACCACTGGTAAGAAGGTAACAACGCTCCATGCGCCTTGGTGTATAGTCATGCTGGCCTCATGACCATGGAAGTGTCTTTGGACAACCCTGGCTCCCTTGGGTAAGAAATGGAAAGGACCACTGTCTCTAGAGTTGGACACAACTGGACAGGGAAAATCTTTACCTTTTCAAAATAATGCATGTTAGGGGGGAAAAAAAGTCTTAACATAAAAAGCAAAACATCTGAGCAAGAATCGACTGGCTTGACATGATGATGAATTAACTCCATGGAAAACTGACTCAGGATTTGATTGCTATGAAAAAAAAAAGGAAATTCTCTCCCTCAGGTTGTTGAGAAAGGCATAAAAAAATGGAACTGTCAATATTAATAATGTCCTAATTGAATTTATGGTGCAGATGATTATTTAGAATATTAGGGGTAATTCAAATACCACATATCCTAAAAGATACCAAAGGCATAAAATGGCTGTCAAAAAGATTCAGTAACAAGCTTCTTCCTTTCTCAAACGTATTGGAATCTGTGGTCATCCAGAACACCCATTAGTAGGAAAATTGGCATAAGCAAAAGTACTTTGTCACACAGATATGTAGCTCGCTGTCAGGGCTCCGGCATCCACCCCCATTTAAATTCTCTAGCCGCATCTCTCAAGAGTTTAAAGAAGATTTATTAGGAGTGAGCATGTGGGTGCTATCTGGGTGTACTCACTCCCCTGGATGTATATTCTCCAATGGGACACATCCATAGCCAAGAGTCATCAATCATGCTTTCCAGTAATAATCTTGTGTGCCAGAAGCTTCAGTCGCCTAGAAATTATCTATGAAAGCATTTAAGGAATGCGCTACTACCCCTACTCCCGTTCTGCTGGCAACTCTAAAAGACCAGAGAAATGTTTTGGAGTTGACACTCAAGATATAAGGATGGCCATCAATTTGGAGATTTGACAACACCAAAGACAAAGCCCTCAGCAGCTAATATATTCCTCTTGGTTTGCGGTCAGCAAGTTTCCCACTATTTACCTGTACTTGTAGCTGAGAAACATAAGAGGAAGGTTGAGTGACCTGTTTATGGACTTCCCTTTGGCTTCTCGTGGGCCACAGGGAGGAGATTGTGGTGTAAGAGTCTGCATTTAGTGTGATCCTGTTCTTTTGTTTTTTCCTGCGTCAGATGATAATAGTAAAGTGTCGGTTATAAATCCAATGGGCCTTTAGATACAAAACTGGATGGCAAAACTAAAATTGAACAGAACGTTTATTTATTTGCAAAAGTGCCTATATACAGCAGTTGATTTTGAGTATGTTACAGATTCTGACTGAAGTGGTGTACAGGTAGTCTTCCACTTACAACTTTTGTTTAGAGACCATTTGAAGGATGCAATGGAACTGAAAAAAAAAACAAAACTCACGATCGCTTCTCGCACTTCTGACCATCCCCACAGTCACGTGATCAAAGTTCAGGCACTCGGTCTTTACAACGGTCGCAGCATCACGGAGTCATGGGATCACCCCACCCCTCCGAGGTCAGACGCAACCCTGATGCGACCCTCAATGAAATTGAGTGTCAGGAGTCTGACATGCACCCTCATTCAAATCATAAGTCTCTAGCCACATCTCTCAGAGTGAAAAAGATCGATTTATTAGGAGTTGACATGTCAGTGTTTCCCGGTTGCAGCCGACTCTGACACATCATTCATTTCTCCCTTGACCCGGGTCTTCTCCTCACCCCCTGGATGTATAATCTGCAATGAGACACATCCATAGCCAAGAGTCATCAATCATGCTCTCCAGTAATATATTATCTTGCGCCTCAGGGGCTTCGGTTGCCAAAGCGATTATCTGAAGCATTTAAGGAATGCACTGCCTTCCCCCCACTCTCTTTCTGCTGGCAACTAAAAAGACCAAAGAAGTATTTTTTAGTTGACATTCAGCTTCCCTCACTTCTTGAAGGTTACCTGCACAACACAAAAAGAAAACAAATTTATTGCAGGTCTAGAACTTAGGGTTGCGAACTCCACCCTGCCCCCAAGGTTTGGTTGGGACATCGAGTTTGACACCCCTATTGTAGGGAAGATCTGGGATCATGCTGTTATTTGGGGGCTGAATTTGCTCCGTGCCCATGGCAGCGCTGAAGTCTTTGCTTTTCATTTGTCTCCCGTCTAGGGTTTTATATGACGGGAAAGAGAGGTTGAAACAGGGATGCGAAATCATCCAGACCACTCCGTCTGGCCGCCCTGCAAACATCAGCAGCGGTGCCTCCTCCCAGAAAGTGTACATCACGTATCGAAGAGCTTCGGAGAACATGACCCAGAACACCTTGGCGGTCACAGACATCTGCATCATTATCCCAAGCAAGGGGGAAACCCCGCCACATACTTTCTGTAAAGTTGACAAGAACCTGAACAATAGTATGGTAAGGTGATTTCTGGATTTGGAGTTATTTTTCCCCCCCTCGTTGGATATTGATTGATTCATTCATTCATTCGTTCATTCATTCATTGATTTGATTTGATTTGTGTTGCCACCTATTTGCCATGGCGACTCAAGGCGGCTCACAACATATAAAACCACAATTTAAAACAATAAAACTCATAAAATCAAATAAATGAATATAGTAAAATCACCCCGCATCTGCCTCCCAGTGACAGCAGATCACACAATCCATTTAATGGGCTCCATCCCGCTCTGGGTTCCCCAGACCTGCTAGCAGAACCAGGTCTTCAGCGCCTTCCAGAAGAGTGGGAGCCATTCTAATCTCTGGGGGGGGTGAGGTTCCAGAGAGGAGGAGCCACTACAGAGAAGGCCCTTCTTCTGGGTCCCACCAGGTGTATCTCCCTCAGAGATGGGACCAGCAACATTCCCTGCCTCCTCGTTCTGATGGGTCAGGTAGATGTGACCTGCAAGAGACCGTTCCTCAGATAACCTGGTCCCAAGCCATTATAGGGTTTCTAGCTACGTTTTCCCATGCTGCTCTTCATGAGCGAGCAACTATTGTTCTACTCTTCGTTCCTTGGTTGTGTTACAATGCTTTCTGTTCTTGGCACTGCTTGAATGCCATAAAGCAGTATTTTTCAACCTGGGCAAGTTTAAGACTTCAATTCCCAGAATTCTCCAGAAAGCCATGGGGGTCCTGACTAGGGAATTCTAGGAGTTTGAAGTCCACCCCTCTTAAACTTACCCAGGTTAAGAAGCACTGACACATCCTGCTATATCTCAGGGAATTTGCACTGTTTTATCCCTGTTTGCATTTAGCATCTGATACCAAGAGATTTTTTTTTCCTGAATATTGCCTTTAATGGCTAATATTTCAAGTGCAAATATTATTTTTTAAATCAGAGTCTGGCAATTACCCATTGCTAACTTACCTTCTTTGGATTCACTATTAACGATTCACATAATGGTTCTGAAATGATTCTCTGGTTTAAAGGCATAAATTATTAAACTACTCTTTCAGATGTTACCTATTTTCTGATATTCTGGCTTATAGAAAATGAAAACCTCCTGTTTTAACTGTCAGTTGCATCAAAAGGACTTCTTCAAATCTAAAAAGAAATTGAAGCTAATAGTTTATTTTTACAAATAAACATTTTCATAGTGTTGCTAGTCTTCCTATGTGTTAAAACGGAAGGCTTTCCTTATCTCCCTATTCTTTAGGGCTGCTTTTAAATGATAAAATGTGGTTTTAGGTCATTTCTTAGAAAAAAGGCACAACCATGTGCATTTTGACAGCTGAAAGAGACGCATGATCAGCACACTTGAGTTTTAAAATTTATTTCTAATTACTAAGAGCTTGCATAGTGTTTCAATCACAATGATTGGAACTAATTATGGTGACAGAGTAAAACAGCAGCCTTCTTCATTTTAAAATTTACAAAAAAATTAAGCAGACATAGCTTCCCATGTAATAAATGTTTCTGTGGAATGGATAATTGTAGAAGAAGTAATGCAAAGTGTGATTATACGTCCTCCTGCCCATATTTATCATCTTGCAAATTGCAGTGTTATTTGAACTTTTCATATATATATATTTTATTGCTGGTCCTGAGGTCCATATTGAGATGCACTAGCAAGTTGATCTTCAAAGCTTATTTTATTTTACTGTATTCTCTAGATTCCAGATTGCCCTTGCTATTAAACCTTACAACAATATCATAGATGTCCAGCCTTTATCTTGTACAGTATATCATATTTTGGCAGTCGTTTCTATTATTTCAAAGCATATCATGCTGTTCTGTTATAAAGAATGGCTAGGAGTCGGCATTTCGAAATACAGAAAATGAACAACTGCGCAAGAAAGGTTGCAAAACGGTGCAAAACTCACTTAACAAATGTGTTTTGCTTAGCAATGGAAATTTTGGCCTGCAATAAGTCAAGGACTACCTGTAGGCTGTTTTAGGTGACAGAAAAGAAGCTAGTCGCGTAGCCTATCTCTTTTCATACAGTTTGTCGAAAGCACAATGCTGAGAAAGGCTAACTTAGAAAGCAGCTCTTAAAAAAATAAAATAGTGGTATCAGTTTGTGAGATGTTAGAACTGGGAGAGGTCAGATAAGATGTGTTGAGTATAAGTGGTTGATTAAGAAGATACCTCTTCATGATTATTTTTACATGCTTGGATGTTGTAAAAATTCATATCCACCAAAGTTATCTTACTGTCTTTGCAGTTAATGGACATTTTGTTCTCTGCCTGTTCTCGATGCCCTTAGCTAGTTTATACTTTAGCTCTGAGTGCTAAGTCAAATGTACATTTTATCATGCACATAATACATGAAAACCGCCTTTTGCCTCCCAAAATGTCTCTGTCCAAAATGCTTCTGTTAGCAGCCCCTGTTCCCTTTACTTCTGGTCTGCGCTGGAATTTAGATGTGTGGCAACGTTTAGTGGGATACCGTAAATGTTTTGTTTGCATGGACATGTTGCTAGCAGCTGAAATAAGCTAGCCCTGCACAGTAATCATTGAATTGCGTAACGTTTTTGCTAAAAGAAGTCCTAGAGTGAGTAATTGCAAGTTAGGAGAACTAAGCATTGCCCCTAAAGGCATTGCCCCAAGCACGAATCCAATAAAAAGAAGGGGAGAAAAAAAGGTTGCTATCTTTTACTTATATGAAAAAATAAACTATTCCATCTGATGGTTGAGCACTTTCCATTTGCAATCAGAAAAGTTGGTTTAAAGAAGCGGCTTTTAATGGAACATAGCTTGAGTTGTCAAATTTGTCGAACACTTTATGATCCAACGTTTTGTTTCTCCGTGGCTTAGAAGGCTAACCTGCCTTTTCCCATGTTATGTTTCCATAGTGGGGATTATCAGCCTACTTGTGTTATAAGAAATCCGTGGCAAAAACAAACACCATATCGTACAAAGCAGGTAAGCATCTCAATTCATTTCAAAAACGTTTCTGGGTCTGGGATTACACGTTATGGCTTTATGGATTACATGTCAGCCTAGGAGACCAAAGCACCTGAAGGCAGGAAAAGAAGCAATGGATGGAAACTCATCAAGGGGAGCAGCAACCTAGAAATAAGGAGTAATTTCTTAATGGTGAGAACAATTAACCAGGTTTGCCTTCAGAAATTGTGAGCGCTGCCATCACTGGACGCTTTTAAGAAGAATCTGGGCAGCCACTTTCCTGGAATGATATAAAGTCTCCTCCAACAGGGGGTTGGACTAGAAGACCTCAAAGGCCCCTTCCCACTCTGTTATTCTGTTCTGTTAATTTTAACATATTTAGTTTAATTTACTTTATCGTTATTGCACCTCATACAACAAAATTAAATACCATCTATTATGACTATGAAAATAAAGACAAACGCACAATCTTCACGTTCGAATTGAAAACCCCTGATATTGCATTAATATTGCACTATACAGTAGAAGTTGATATAGTTACTGCCCTGGAAGCAGTAGAAGCTATTTAGAATATAGAATATATCTGGTCCAACCCCAACCCGCTCAGGCAGGAGACACCCCTCTATCATTCCGGTCATTTAAAAACCTCCATGTCAGCTTCGGAAGCCATATTGAGATCCGATGCTCCCACGCTTCCACAATTGAGCCTGAGAAAGTGGGAGGGGGGGAATTCATTTGAGCGTATCTAGTTAGACAAAATAAAATCCTTTTGCTGGTTCAAGGTCACAGAGTGTTGCGCCTAATGAAATGGGAATCTTACTTTAGGATGGGTGGTGATTGGACCCTGTGATGGGATGATGGCTAGGCGGGATGGATTTGTAGTTGGGTTTTTGGGGGGCAAGGAAGCCCGAAACTTTCAGATTCGGGATTCCACAGATGTGCCAGTTACTATCCCAATAAAGGAACCTCTTGAGAGATGCCTGTCTTGGAGTTATTGGTTGGAATGGAGGGTTGTTGGAACGCTGACACTCCAGTGATGGCGCACCCACAACTTCTGGTGAAGGCCTTCCACTTATTTATTGTTCTTGTCAGGAAATTCCTCCTTAGTTCTAAGTTGGATCTCTCCTTAATGATCTTCCACCCGTTGCTTCTGACCCTTCTTCTCTGTGAGAGGCCCTCAAATATTTGAAGAGTGCTGTCAAGTCAGCCCTTGTCTTCATTAGATTGGATCTACCTAATTCCCCAATTGCTCATCGTATGCTTTAGCGTCCAGACCCCTTATTATCTTTGTTGCTCTTCTCGGCAGTCTTTCTAGGGTCTCAGAATCTTTTTTGTATTGCGGTGATCGGAATTGTGCGGAGTATTCCAAGTGTCACGTCAAGGGCTGGCGGTTACAGCCACTCTTCTCCCCGGCGTACGTATAAGGGAATTTCTAGTAGTGATATTTCAGCGCTGAGTGTCTTCATTGCTGTTCTTGAGTTTGAAAAGAAAACAGAAGAAAACTTAATTGTGAAACTCTGGAGGCATACAAGTACAAACAGCCAAGTACAGAAATAGCCCGATTTTTTTTTTTTCCTACAGAGCCTGCCTGGACAAGTCTGTTGAAATACTTCAGAGATTTAAGTATAGTATGTAACTCACAAAGCAAAATGTCAAACTGAATTTCCTCACTGTACTCCTGGAAGTAGCCCAGTTGGAATGGTAGAGTTGAACTCATGGGAAAAAGTTAGGAGCATCGTAAAAGTCGCCGCGTTATCTGATAACAACCAGTATTTTAAAATTGCTACCTGAAACTTAGGACATAGAATTTGTCAACTGGCTTCTCAAAATGTTTTGGATAATGATATAATGCAACTGCAGGTCTTGCAAGAACTACAAACGGAAAACTGATTTACGTGACACAATTACAGGCATTTGGAGACAGGGCAGCACCCAAAATTCCATTGATCTCATTTTTCAGGGATTTTATTTAATTGCTATTTTGATTTATTTCATCGATAGCCCACCTTTCGGTTCAATCAACTATTTGAGCAGTCAGCTGCAGTAAGAAGAAAGCCGAAATATATTTTAAAAGATACGGGTTTTTTTTTTTAAAAAAAAAGAGAATAGCATTGAAAAAGACACAGAACATAGAATGATAGGGTTGGAAGGGATCTTGGTCATGCAAGGCCTAACCTTAATCTAATCCAGGGATTTCCAAATTTGTCAGCTTTTAAGTCTTATGGACTTCATGTCTTCAAGCTCTGCTGGCTGAGGAATTCTGGGAGTTGGAGTCCACAAGTCCAAAAACTGACAAGTTTGGAGACTTCTGATCTAATTATATGCCAGGTCTAATCTTCTAATGGCAAGATTTCTGGGGAGAGTCTTCCTTAGAAGTAAAGCCAGGAAAAGACTTTGAACATGCCTGTCTTGCAGAGCTGAATGTCCTGACAGATTCAGAAAGATTCTCTCTATACATAAATATACCCAATTTTTTGTTAAGACTATTTTAATAGTATTTTCCCCCTTTTATTTTGAATTTCTGGTAATCTGATAGCTGCATAAGCCACAGTCTTACAGCTGGGTGGCCCTGTTTGGTTGCCAAATAGATACGCATTTTACCACCCACATTTGTTATTAAGAGAATAATGATAGCAGTGTGAAAAATAATCCTAGTCAAAACAATGAAGATTGAGTGGCAGCCATGAAATGAGTACACAGACATCCAAATATAAAACCCTTAAATCACCAAACCCTGAATCACCAAATTCAACAACATTTTGAGTAAAAACAAATTATTTTAGACTCCTTTTCTCTTTGGATGTATTACTAGCAACTAAAGAAGTTACTCCTGCATTTATTGGTCAATTAATTCATCCGTGAATAATTCAAACAAACTAACCCTTTATATCTGTTTGGTTCCACGAAGGAAACTGGGCTCAATTAATATAACATAAGCAAGGATTTGAAAGCCTGCAGGAAACTGCACAGCTCCAGAATGAATTATTCAAAGATCAACCTCTAAAGAGATAAGTGAACATGACATCTACCCCGATCACAGTTGTGATGTCCATGATATTTTTTTTAAAAAAAATTATTCCTCTTTTGAAAGAGTTGGTGGGTTTTTTTTTAAAGACCCTTGAATGCCATGAATGTAGGCTAAACAGATTCCGAAGCAAAGGGAATAAATAAATCAGAGGACATCAAAGGGATGGAAGAAACTCAGCTTGCCAGAAGGATATTTGTCTTGACACGTAAAAAAAACGAAACAAAAAACACAGTTTAGGAGTCCTGGATAATTACACTGAATATAAGCTAGCAGTGTGATGCAGATGCCAACATAGCTCAAACACTCTTACGCTGCTCCGCATAATCCCCAGTTAATGAGAAAGAACCATATCACCAGTTCATGAGAAATAATAGTTCCAATTGGATGATCCAATTGCACTAGCACTTAGGCTTCTGTATTGTTCCATAGTACTTGACAGCAGAGGTCCCCAATGTTTCTGACTGGGGAGAAAGGTTCTGCCCAAGCAGCCGGCAAGTGCGCATGCAGCTCCGTTTGCACATGCGCCTGCCACTCTCACTTAAATGGAGCACGCATGCGCATGCTAGCACGCCACTCGTGCAAGTGCCTGTGAACTTGCCGGCCATTTCTATCTGAGCAGTTTACAGTATATCAGCCTCTTGCCCCCCGCCACAATCTGGGCCTTCATTTTACCAACCTCGGAAGGATGGAAGGCTGAGTCAACCTTGAGCGGGTCAGGATCGAACTGCTGGCAGTGGGCAGAGCCAGCCTGTAATCCTGCATTCTGATCACTGCACTACCATGGCTCATGATTCTCTGGTTCTGGTCTTCACCTTTAGAAGAACCTCTCGAAACTGAAATGCAGCCGAGATGATGCAGCCAGTCAGAAAAACGAGTTCTTGGAAACCCCCACGAAGGATAGGTGACAGATTTGAGCATATCACAGTCTAGATCAGAAAAGCCAAAGGGGAGACGTGACGGCTGCCTCCATACATCTGAAAGTGATGTCATGCAGAAGCTAGAACAGACTCATTTACTGGTGATTAAGTGGGCAGGATGAGACATAGTGGATAGAAATGGCATTATTAAACTATAAATGTCCAGTTACAGCTTAGGGGAGGCGTCATCTTTGCTCAGATATTTAAGACTGGGTCAGAATGCCTTAGGACCACCTCCAACACAGGAAGTGTTCAGACAAATGCTAGAGTGTCATTTTCCAAGGATGCTCCTAATTGCATGTTGTGCCAATGAATCAGATAGCATGCATATGTGTGTAATAAGATAAATACAGCACATTTCTTTTGCGTGGTGAGTTTGGCTGAAGATCTGTTCTGTTGCTGAAGATTAGATAATATAAAAGGCTGCCTTGAGAACTATAAATGCAGGCAATCTTCCACTTACAACAGTTCATTTAATGACTGTTCAAAGGTACAAAGGCACTGGGAAAAAAAGCAACTTATGACCATTTTTTCACACTTACGACCGTTGTACCATCCCCATGGTCATGTGATCAAAATTTGGATGCTTTGGCAACTGGGTCATATTTATGACAGTTGCAGTGACATGGGAACGGTTTTTGCGACCTTCTGACAAGCAATCGATGGGGAAGCCACTTAACAAGTGCGTTACTGACTTAACAACTACAGTGGTTCACTTAACAAGTATGGTTAAGGTTGTAAAATGGGGCAAAAGTCACTTAGCAAATGTCCCGCTTAACAATATAAATTTTGGGCTCAATTGTGATCGTAAGTCGAGGACTACCTGTAGTGAATAAATAAGCAATTGGAAATGGGAAACTGAGCCACATCGGATGTTGAATTTTCCTCATTTGTTCTAATCTAAGTGAAGGAATTTTCAAACGTCTTCACAGTATTTGATTTAAAATATTTTAAACACAAACGGATATTCCTGGCATGGTAATGTTGAGTTAGATTGCCTGTTGGAATTGAGCTTACTTGTTGAGTTTTTCATGGATTTCATTCTCATAGTGGTCAGAAGAAGCAGGCTTAAACTATAGCTTGTATGTGGAACGGGTACAGTATTGTTTTTTGGCTGTGTTTGCACAGAGGAAGCTTGGTTAATTTTAAGGTCACTGTATTAATCCATCCTGCCACTTGATTTTGCACAACACACTGAATCACAAAGCAACAAAGTGTTTTGAGATTGCACAACAATGAACTCTTTCACAGAAGATAACAACCGGTATTAAAACTAATCAAATTTATCTAAATAAGAGTCGGTTGGATTGAGATGGGCAGCTATAGAAAAACGAACAAACAAAAGAAAAGAAAATGATAGACAAATTCACCCAAATATTCAAATTGGCCTCTGATTTATTCGTTGGGTCTTAATTTTGAATCAGAATGAATTAAAACGATTACTATTTTCTTCAGAGGGGTAGAAGAAGCGTGGTGGCTCACAAGGTTAGAATGCTGGGCTGACGATCATCAGCCTTGCATTCGAGACCCGTTCTTCTTCTGGGACCGGGTGAGCTCCCATCACATGCTCCAGCTTCCGCCGACCCAGCGGTTTGAAAGCGGGCGACGGGGAGTAGATCAACGTGTACCACTTTTGGTGGGCAACTTTGCAGGGACGCAAAAGGAGCCCCCAACTGGGCATCCCCGGGCAACGATGATGTCACCGGCAGATCCTTTCACCACACTAACGTGCGGAGAAGTAGAGAAATCGAAAACTGCTTATTTCTATGTCCATTAGAGTTCATATATGGAGTGGTGTGGTGGCTCTTGCCTCACAATCAGGAGGCTGTGAGTTCGATCCTAGGTAGGGGCAGATATTTCTCTCTCTCTCTCTGGGCACACTTAGGATGTATCTGCCGAACAAAACTCCTCATGGGTGACAGGAAGGATATCCGGCCATTAAAACGCTCTGCTCGCTCCATTCAGTTGCCCAGGCTCCACCCCGCAAGGGATTATGGGGGTCGTTAAATGAAGATGATGATTAGCGTTCATATATATTTTAGTTTTTTTCTTTTTTCTGATGTACATAGACTTCAAGTGACACGGCAAATTGCTTCCTCTAGGTCTCATATGCAGATATCCGGAAAAAGACTACGATTCATTTCCTCTACCAGAGTCGGTGCCTCTGTTTTGTTTGCCAATGGGAGCAACTATTGAATGCTGGCCTTCCAACAGCAAATATCCCCTCCCAGTATTTTCTACGTTTGTCCTCACCGGAGCTTCAGCTGAAAAGGTACGATCCATTTATCCTCACCGGTCATTTCAGAGTTTATGGAGATTCTCAGTCCTGCAGGTCCTGGTTGTCCCAAAAGTGCCTTTTTCAAAGAGGCAACTGGTCTTTCTTTGCTTTTCTTTGAAGACGTTTTGCCTTCTCATCCAGGAAGCTTCTTCAGCTCGGACTGGAGGGTGGGGAAGGGAAGGATTTATATTTCCTTGTAGATAGCTCATCATTTGCATCCTTTTAGGGTGTCGTTGAGGCCACTTGGAGAGGTTTATCTGTGTCCTCAGGGTCACCTGAGTGATGCTCCTGGTTCCTATAGTCTGCAGTTTTCCCCTCTGGACATCCCTTCCTACTCTTACAGCATTCCAAGGGTGTTCATCCCAAATTGTATAGCTAAAAATCTGTAGAGATTCTCAGTCATCCAGGGGAATTTGAAAAAGCAAAGGTGCTTTTTCAGGAGGCAACAGGACTTCCTTGTTTCTTCTTTGAAGATGTTTTGCTTCTCCTCCAAGAAGCTTCTTCAGCTCGGACTGGATGGTGAAGAAAGGAAGGATTTATATACTCCTTGCAGACAGCTGGTCATTTGCATCCTTTTTGAGAGTCCTTGAGGCCACTTGGAGGTTTGTCTGTGTCCTCGTGGTCACCTGAGTGGTGCAAATGGCTGTGGAGCCTTCTTGGAACTACTGAAAGGACTGTGGTTGTGGAGTGTGCTTTTTGCAGGATGTTTTCTGCCCTGCGTCCCTGTTGAAGGCAGGCGCAGGCTGTTGGGGATGAGTCTGCGTTGTCCCCATCTCAATCTGAAGCGCAAACGGTTCCTACAGCCTGCAGTTTTTTTTTTTCTGCAAAACCACTTTGGTGTTTGTTATTTTGCTTTTTCTGAGTTTGATCAGTTAGTTAAAAGAGCTGGAAGTCTGGAAGCTTTTTCTAAAGTGAACATTGGTTCTGTTATGCCTTTGTTATGCAGCCATTCATTCACCCTCCCCACCGCCCTTGTCTCTTTGCGACATTCAGCATATCTTATCTTTCTTTTTCTCTCCTACAAATGCAGGCAGTCCTCGACTTAAAACCATCTGTTTAGTGACCGTTCAAAGTTACAGTGGCATTGAAAAAAGTGACTTACAACCATTTTTTTTTACACTTAAGAGAGATGCATCAGTCACATGACTCAATCTTGGCAACTGACTCAAATTTATGATGGATGCAAGTGTCTCCCGGGGGGGTCCTGTGATCTCCTTTTGCAACCCTCTGGCAAGCAAAGTTAAGGCGGAAGCCAGATTCACTTAATGACCGCGTTACTACATTTACAGTTACAACGGAAAGGGAATCTTCCCGCACCGATTTTGTTGGCCACCCGATTTTTGAATCGTGACCCGATTCAAAAATTGGGTGGATTTTTTGTTCGCCGCTCGATACGGCCGCAAACAGGAGCATTCACAACCCCAGGTTCCAGTGTGTCTGTTTCTTTTCTTCCTGGAAATGCGGAGGTCCTAGTTCCTCCCTTTCCCCCAAATTTCTTCCAGGTTAATTTTTGGATTCTATCCAAAATCTTGGAAAAAAGGAAGAAAGGAGAGACTCATTTGGATCCATCCTTCGCTTACAATTGCTCTTTGAAAAGCCTGCTCGCTATGACGTTACCTTTGTGCAAGCAGAACTTGGCTAGAGCTTTAATCAAGTCCTTATTTTTCCGGGTTCCTAAAAGCACATTTGCCGTGTTTACAGCAGCTGTGCCTTCTATTTGAGTGTCGTCCATGGCAGATATATTTCAATATCTTAGGCCTGAAGGAAATACTGGTCAGATGCAGAATGTCCACGTCACTTCAATTAAATGTATTGTCACTTACAGGTCTACGGCGCTGCTATTCAGTTCTATGAAACATACCCTGAGGAAAACCTGACAGAAAAACAGAAGTCTCAGCTGGGCTTCATGGCCGTACCTAGCTCCAAAACCGTTCAGACTAACAAGTGCATCTGCCTGCTGTCCCACTGGCCGTTCTTCGATGCGTTCAAGAAATTTCTCACTTTTCTTTACCGCTATTCAATATCTGGTCCACACGTCCTTCCTATTGAGAAGTAAGTTGGAGGGGTGGGTTTTGTGCCCCACACATCATTAACGGTCCCTGTAATACATAACTTGGATCGTTTCAATCAGGGGTGGGATTCTACCAGTTCACACCTACTCGCGAGAACCGGTTGTTAACTTTCTAAGCAGTTCGGAGAACCGGTTGTTGGAAGAAATCTCTTTTTCCTTTTTTTCCACCCTTCTTACATTCTTGGTAGACAGCCTAGACTTATTGTTTTTTTCTTTTGCTGGTACTTTCTTAAAGGGGAAGGGTTGTTTTAAGCTTTTTACACTGCTGTTGGGAGGACATACTCCCCTGTTGGAGTTAACATTTTGAAGAAATAATTGAATAATGCAGCAGAGTTCCCAGAAAGAAGCTTTTAATGACAAGGAACTAACATGAGTGACATTCAGCAAGGCTTCTTGGCTAGCTGGAAAGATTGACATTCAGACGTGAGTTTACATACCCTTTTTGGGTTTTGTCTAAAACTGGTGACCATTCAAAGTTACAATGGCACTGAAAAAAGTGACTTATGACCATTTTTCACACTTACGACCGTTACAGCATCCCCACTGTCATGAGAGGCCAGGTGAGGAGAAGCGCCCCTTTGATGTGAGTGATGTCGAGTTGGCCACGCCCACCCAGTCACATAACCAAGCCACGCCCACCAACCAAGCCACGCCCACAGAACCGGTTGTTAAAAAAATTGAATCCCACCCCTGGTTTCAACGGAAAGGACATACGAGCCAGCCTACGCCCTGGGTATAACAGGTGCAAGCCTGCCTGGGGTCGCCCCAAATCCTTCCCCCCCCCCCAAATTTGATAATTCTTTTTTTTTTAAATTTCCTGGTCTGCAGCAATGCAAACTCGATAATGTGCAGCCCTCCTGAGCACCGTTTTCGCTGGCAGAGGCCTGCAGGAGGCTGTTGAGGCCGAAAACGGGGCCCAGGGGGCTACGCATGGCCCTCCCGAGCTCCATTTTTTTTTTGGCAGAGGGCTACAGGAGGTTGTCGCAGGCACCCCAGGCTCCATTTTTTTGTTGGCAGAGGGCTAGCAAAACAACTAAAAACAAAATGGAAGGAGAGGTGTTTACCCTTCCTTTTGCATTTGAGTACGCAAGAAGGTACAGGAAAGGAGAAAGGGAAAGAGGAAAGACAAAGAGAAGGAAGGGAAGGAAGGAAGGAAGGAGGACGGGAAGGAAGGAAGGAAGGAAGGGGAGATGGGTAGTATGGGAAAGAAGGAAGGAAAGATAGAGAAAGGAAGGAAGGAAGGAAGGGGAGATGGGTAGTATGGGAAAGAAGGAAGGAAAGAGAGAGAGAGAAAGGAAGGAAAGGAAGGAAGGAAGGAAGGAAGGAAGGAAGGAAGGAAGGAAGGAAGGAAGGAAGGAAGGAAGGGGAGATGGGTGGTATGGGAAAGAAGGAAGGAAAGATAGAGAAAAGGAAGGAAGGAAGGAAGGAAGGAAGGAAGGAAGGAAGGAAGGAAGGAAGGAAGGGGAG
>NW_020769351.1:2597402-2607833 GCF_900518735.1 Pseudonaja textilis
GGAAGGAAGGAAGGAAGGACCACCACAGGTGCCCCCATCATGGTGATGTCGAGCTGGCCATGTCCCCCCGGGTTCCCCCACCCACCCAGGGCAAACACCCCCCTGATGCGGCCCTCAATGAAATAGAGTTTGTCTGCTCTATCCCTGCTCCAGGAATAGCTTCCACGGGTAGCGGTGGGGAGACAGGGCTCAACAATGATACGATGACCTCTCTGTCGGGGATAGGAAAGGAAACATTTGGCTTTTTGGCTATTGCCTTTTAGAGTTTGGGGCCAAGCAGAGGTCTAATCTATCCATTTTTTTTTTATTTAACTGCTGTTATAAAAAGCCAACATCTGGAAGCAGGATCTCGTGTGTGTTTTTCAGCTGCAAATATTGACGGAATGCATACTGGCCATAACCGAGTCCTCCTGTTTTCTTTTCACACGATCGATCATACTATAATGTGTTTGTGCAAAGTGTTAGACCAAAAATTCTTCAGATTGCTGTTTATGACTCATCGAAAGCACCCTGGGGATGTTTGTTCTCCAGTTTGTCTCCTCTGCGCTGCCTGCAACTGAGACCTTACTAAACTGGCCAGAGGTTAGCTTTCTGTCTGAATCTAAGCCCAAATAAATAAATCTCTGCTTAGTTTCAAATGGGTTTAATCTTTGCAAGTTATAAACCGGCACCTTTTTGCAAGCAATAAACCAAGAGTTTGAAGAATATTCTCTTAGCTAGTTGAATGTGATACCTTAAAAGCCTATAAACAAATGCTGATTTATTTATTTTTCTTAAGACAAAGTGATTATTCCCTCTTTAGGCATATTTCCCATTTTATGCACAAGGTTCCTTTTCCATCTCCACAAAGACCAAGGATTTTAGTTCAGGTAAGTGAACTAAATTTATTCCATTTTGTTCATACATTATTCAGATCAATAGGTTCCGCTAAAGGAATTATAAAAATGTTATAGGCTTGGAAACGCAAATTTGCTACTCAGTGCTGGAAGTGATCAAAAAATGTATACAAGTCACACTTTTTATGTTACAAGGCTGCTTAATTGTCAGCTTATCTACTTTTTAAATATATCTAGGCCTGGGAGCAGTTGGTAAACGAAAATGATTGGCTTTTTCTAAATGTCATCATTATAAAACAAAGCTAGAGTCTCAGATACTAATTTTTAAAAATCTCATTTTCTAGAAATTTGGCATGTTAAATCTGTCCCCTGATAAATATTTCTGGATCACTTTATGAAAAACAAACCCCAGACACATTTGATATTGAACTCAAATTCTATTTTCAAACTTTCTTGGCCCTACCCAAAAATATATACTTTTTTTTTTTTTGCTATTTTAAATCATTTCACAATTCAGTCTGATCGGTGGAAGTTTTCCCTTTATGAAACTCAATTCTGTATTAAAGTTTAAAAGCTGCAATGAATGTGATGTGGGAGGTAGATTGCAAAAAGATATCTGGCAGTTTTTAAAATATTCAGCTTGCATCTTTTTTTCTGGGCATTCCCTGGGATTTTTTGGGGGAAAGGACATCTGTAATAAATTATTTAACCAGTTTTATAAAATGTGCAAGCAAATAGAAGCAAATTGCTTAAAGCTTCTTGAGATTCTGGAGTCAAACCATAATAACTATTTCTTTATAGCATATCTTTATACTTTTTTTTTTAACATTAGAGGTCTGCCTATTTAACCATCATGTTTTTCAAGCCTACAGCAACGGTATTAATTCTGTGACAGCAATATGTTTTCTATAATCTATACAAACAAATGGCTTTATATTTAAATCTTCAGGTAAATATAAAAACCATACTCTTATTGTTTTATAGCTATCACCCCATGATAATCTGATTCTTAGTCAGCCCATATCATCACCTCTACCGCTGAGGCAAGTAAAATATATGTGTGTGTGTATATGTGTGCTGTAATTTGAGGAATGGACAAACCGATTTAGAAATTAGTGAAGAACACAACAATATATATATATATATATATATAAACAAATATATATAAATATATATAAATATATAAATATTGTTAGGGCTCTGGCAGTTACCCCCATTTAAATCCTGAGTCTCGAGCCGAACTTCCAAAACTTAAAGAAGATTTATTAGGAGTAAACATGCCGGCACTGCCTGGGTGTAGCCGACTCTGAGGCACATCGTTCATTGTCACCCCTGACCCTGGTTTTCCCCTCACCTCCCTGCGTGTATCCTAATTCGTATTCTCCAATGGGACACATCCATAGCCCAGAGTCATCAATCATGCTCTCCAGTTAGAATTGTGCGTGGCAGAAACTTCGGTCACCTAGAAACTATCTTTGAAAACATTTGTGGAATGCACTTTCTGTTTGCAAGCTGCTGCACTGCTCCCCCCTCCCTCCCTTTCTGTTGGCAACTCTAAAAAGACCATAGAAAATGTTTTATGAGTTGACAAATATATCAAGAAAGAATTAGATTCCTCTCTATAAAAATTCTCTATAAAAATTACCCATTTCAAAGCAGGAATTTTACAGAATTTTCTTTCAGTTGCACCTGGATTTACGTTGCTTTTTCCTCCTGCTTATTCAGGCAGCCCCCATACACAGGTAGCCCTTCACTTACCAACCACAGTCAGCCCCAAATTTCCATTGGCGAGTGAGACAGTTGTTAAGTGAGTTTGGTCTCATTTTGCTGCCTTTCTTGCCACAGCTATTCAACGAATCACTACAGTCGTTAGGTCAGTCATACGGTTATTAAATAAATCTGGCTTCCCCGCTATTGGCTATGCTTGTCACATGACCCGAGGACACTGCAACCATCACAAATACACCTCAGTCGCCACCTGTATGAATGTTGATCATGTGACAGTGGAGATAACTGCAACAGTTGTCATTGTACAGATTGCTCTTGACTTTGCAATCATTCATTTAGCGACCATTCCAAATTACAACAATGCTGAAAAAAGTGGCATGACCGTTTTTTGGCACTTGGGACTGTTGTGCAACGTGATAAAAATTCGGACGCTTGGCAACCGGCTCCTGTTTATGACAGTCGCAGTGTCCCGAGGTCACATGATCCTCTTTTGCGACCTTCTGACAAGCAGTGTCACTGGGGGGAAACCAGATTCACTTAACAACCAGTTGTATGATTCACTTAACGACGGGGGCAAGAAAGGTTGTAAAATGGGGCAAAAAGTTCAATTAAAGTCTCGTGAAGCAACATAAATTTTGGGCTCAATTGTAAGTCAAGGACTATATGATGCTTACTTTATCGCAGTGTTTCCCAACATTGGCCATTTCCAGGGAGGGGTGGGGACTTCAGTTGTCAGAATAATTCTTCTTCTTCTTCTTCTTCTTCTTCTTCTTCTTCTTCTTCTTCTTCTTCTTCTTGTATTATTATTTTTTATTGTGCAATTTCCATTACTATGTATATAATTTCCATATCCACAATGGCAGTGTGCTGTCTGGGTACAATTTCTTTTAAATACAAGTAACAAACCTTATATATTATAATTGTCAGAATTCTTCTTGGCGGCCATGCTGGCAATGGAATTCTGGGAATTGAAGTCCACAATCTCAAAATGGCCAACTAGGGGAAATGCTGCTTTATAGTTTCCGGTTTGTTTCATTTTGTGGTAGATTACTCAGAGCTGTAGGATGGGGGCAGTTGACAGATGTATTAAGGAAGCAAATAAATAAATAAACGTTACGAAAAACAATTTCTGGTTTGCGGTTTTTCTCCAGGCAAGGAGGTCAAACACACTAAAAAAATGGGAAGTGTGACTTTCCAGTCAAGCTAAGGAAACCAATGAAAGCTAGATGACAATTTGTTCTTGGTTTGTGAATCCTAAAGTTATTTTGAAAGCAGGAAAGAATGAAACCAGGTTCAGAGCGCGTGAGAAGGGTTCCATCATGTCTGGTTTGTTTGATCTCGAATGACTTGTTTGCAGTGAACCAAGTCTGCGCGCACATGTTAATTCGCAAACTTTACAACTTTATTTAAAAGTTAATGGAGTGCCAAATGGAAAAAACTGCTTTTAATCTACTTTGTGCTGTGTAATTTTAGCATTACTCAGACTAGTAATTGAATACTCTTGTGCTGAGTCATTCGATGCTGGGCTAACATTGGGGAAAAACGTGGTTCAATTCCTGGGGGAAAAAAGATGCCGCTTGTAGTATTTATTCCTGTTCCTTTTTCTTTGATTAATAGCGGAGGGAAGTTTTCTGCTCTTCTGCAGAATCTGGGACCTGAGAATGCTGTAAATCTTCTAGTCTTTGCGGTGACAGAACATAAAATCCTCATTCACTCCTTACGCCCTTCGGTCCTCACCAGCGTAACCGAAGCTCTGGTCTCTGTAAGTTGTGAGAATTTCTCAAATAAGTGTTTTACAATTAAGACGAACAGAAAACCACACACGCACATACCCCAAATTAACTGGCTGTAAAATACCTTTTAAAGTTCAGGGTTCTAAAATCAATTTTTATAATTTATAAAAGGTAGTCCTTGACTTGCAACCCTTTGTTTAGTGACCATTACAAGGACACTGGAAAAAAAAGAAAGAGAGACTTACGGCCAGTTGTCACACTTACGGCTGTTGCAGCCTCCCCATGGTCACATGATCAAAGTTCAGGTGCTTGGCCACCGATTCATATTTATGATGGTTGCAGCATTCCAGGGTCATGTGCAGCCGCCGCCAAGAAAGCTAATGCAATCCTGGGTTGTATAAAACAGAGGCGTAGAATCAAGATCACGTGAAATATTAATGCCGCTTTATAAAACCCTAGTAAGGCCACACTTGGAATAGTGCAACCCATTTTGGTCACCGTTCTATAAAAAAGATGTTGAGACCTTGGAAAAAGTTCAGAGAAGAGCAACTAAGGTGATCAAAGGCCCGGAGACTGAAACATGAAGAAGTGCTGCTGGTTTGGTGTCTGGCTAGTCTGAAGAAAAGAAGAATTAGGGGCGACGTGATAGCAGTATTTCAGTATTTTGGGGGGGCTGCCACAAAGAAGAGGCGGTTAAATTATTCTCCAAAGCATCTGAAGGCAAGACAAGAAACAATGGATGGAAACTAATCAAAGAGAGAAGCGATCTGGAATTAAGGAGAAACTTCCTAAGAGTGAGGACGATGAACCAGTGGAACAGCTTTGCCTTCAGAAAACATGGACGCTCCCTCACTGGAGGTTTTTAAAGTCACTTGTCTGAAATAGTGTAGGTTCCCCTGCTTGTGCAGGGGGCTGGACTAGAAGATCTCTAAGATCCTTTCCAGCTCTATTCTATTCTGAATTCTAAATCTCCTTTTGCGACTTTCTCACAAGCGTAGTCGATGGGGAAAGCCAGATTTGTTTTTTTTAAAAAACCCTCATAATTCACTTAACAACTATAGTAATACACTTTAAAACTGTGGGAAAAAGGTTGTAAAAATGACACCCAGCCTGCTTAACAACTGCCTTGCTTAACCATGGAAATTTTGGTGGTAGGCCAAGGACTACCTGTTCTATTTTATTTAAATTTGACATGGGCTGTAGAGGATTTGGGGCCTAAAAGGATTTGCGGCTCTGGTAACGATAAATGATTGCATGAACGAGATATGTCTAGTCTAAGGACTGGGGTGGGATGTGATGGCAGTCTTCCGATATTTGAGGGGCTGCCCCAAAGAAGGGGGGAGGGGTGTCAATCTATTCTCCAAAGTGCCAGAAGGCAGGAGAAGAAATAATAGGTGGAAGCTCATTAAAGTGGGATCCAACCTAGAAGGAAGGAGAGATTTCCTGACGGGGAGAACAATTAATCTGTGGAGCAGCTTGTCCTCAGAAGTGGTGGATGCTCCAACATTGGAGGTTTTTAAGAAGAAATTGGACAACCATTTATCCGGAGTTGTCTAGGGCAGGGGTCCCCAAACTTGGCAACTTTAAGACTGGTGGACTTCAACTCCCAGAATTCCTCAGTCAGCTATGCTGAGCGATTCTGGGAGTTGAAGTCTACCAGTCTTTTTTTTTATTTTTAACAACAAACATAGATAAACATAAGCATAAAACAACAAATAAAACCTTTCCATTATACAGTGTGTCGGTTGGTACATATTTCTTGTGCACAAAGTCTATAGTCTTTTCCTCTTAAAGTTTACATATTACATTAATCGACTTTCCACGTCATATTATATTATTAATGTATCATGGATGCTTCAGGAGCCGGTTGCCAGTCTTAAAGTTGCCAGATTTTGAGACCCCTGGTATAGGGTCTCCTGCTTGGTTGGACAAAAGATCTCCAATTCTGTCATTCGGATGTCCTGATGGGCCTTTGCTCCCTGGTCTAGGAATCCACGGCTCTTTGCCAAATTCTTTGGCTGGTGGATTTTAGAGTGTTTTGCTCAGCTGCAGATCAAACTGAGCGCGAGGCCCAAACACCCATTTGTGGAGTCGGGTAGGGCAGCCCGTTGTTCAAAGGAATGAAGTCAAAAATTCCACTGAGCTAGCACAAAGCCTCTCCTGCCCTCCACTTCACGCTGAGTGTCATCTTTTAAACATTTTGTTTGTTCTGCTTTTATCTCCTGAGGATGTTTGTACAGATGGCGCCGCCGTACTATTCATCTAGTTCAGGTCATTAGCACTGTCCTTTGTCAAAGGTTCTCCATTTCATACACATTAACAAGGGATAAATAAAACATCCTCTATTGATGAAAAGTCAGGTATAAATGTAATATATCAATCGATAATCATGGGTTATTAGTAATACTATCATTTCAAGTGCTTTATTGATGAGAACTTCCCAATTGCATCTATCCATTGGCCTAATTAATATTTTAAAAGGAAGGAATGGCTACTTTCCATAGTGATGTACTAGTATCGAAAGTAGAACGTGGTTTATGAGTGTTCCCTTTTCTTCAGAGGTAGACAGCCTTTTTTTGTCAAGAAACATCTTTTCCCAGGTATGATAGACTAGTCCCCATGAAGGATTGAGCAGAATCAGGCAGATTCTACTTTATTTCGGTCGTGGATCAATAGATACACCCAGTCAAATGAACGAGCTATCTCCTAATAACAAGAATGTATAGATCCTCTGAGCTGCTTATTGTCTGAGACCCTCTTTTCCTTCGATAGAACATCCCAAATGTGCTTTTTCAAAAGGCAACTGGACTCTGTTTTCCCTTGAAGACCTTTCACTTCTCATCCAAGAAGCTTCTTCTGTTCTGATTGAAGGTCAGGTCAGAACGGAAGAAGCTTCTTGGATGAGAAGCGAAACATATTCAAGGAAAAGCTTGAAGGAAGTCCAACTGCCTTTTGAAAAAGCACCTATGGGACAACCCTGGATGCCTGAGGACCTCTATAGACCTTCCTTAGAACATGTTCTCTTGGGCAGGGGTCTCCAACCTTGGCCACTTTAAGATTTGTGGACTTCAACTCCCAGAATTCTAGGAGTTGAAGTCCACAGGTCTTAAAGTGGCCGAGTTTGGAGACCTCTGGTCTAAATCATCTCTTTTGGATGGGTTGAAATTAGTTCAAGAGTTGCCCACCCTGTTTTTCTCGAAGCACATCTGGCTATCTGCATTCAACATGTTTGTTCTTCTCTTTTGAAAGATGATCTTTCCGTTCCACTGGCCCTGCCCGTACATTCCTCTCTGCCCTCTCGCCCTGGCGGATGTTCTGAGCGCACCGTGTCCATTCATAGTGGGAATTGATTCCAGATATTTTGATCTTTATGACCCTCCTCCAGATGTGAGCTGTGTTGACCTAGATACAAACACCATTTCACAGTAAGTATTGGGAGCGCTTTGTTTGCTGGCTTTTTTTTTTTTTTGGGGGGGGGGGGGGGATAATACGTAATTCAGAGGGCAGACTTTTAAATTAAATTTCCTGGGTTTGCTAAATTATTTATCAGAGGAGGGAATTAAGGTTCATATTTGCACGCGTGTCCCTTGTTTACTCAGCAGTAGAAAAACGTACAGTTGAATCTGCAAATTGAGTCCACAAAAAAACATTGTTTTGAAGCTAAGCATTTAATCTTTGGATATTAGATCTCTCATAGGGGCAAATTGCATTTAGTAAATACTGTATAATTATTTCGCATGTGCTTGTAATCCATTTCAAGTTGTTGCAATAGCCTTGTAAAATAAACTGGCGTTAGCTTTAAACTGAGATTGAGAGACTGATAAACTAGCATTAGCTTTAAAGTGAGATTGAGAGAATAATTGGCCCTTTACTTAATAGTTTCATGCTGAACTAGAATTAGAGGATAAATGTTCATGTAAAGACTGTTATCTGTTTGTTTTCTTTTATTGCTTTGCTTTACAGGAACAGTGCATTAGTGAATGACAAAGACATATTGGTCGCCTCAGCAATTTGTTTTTGCCAGTCCGTGTGCAAATTAATCTTTTAAACGCTTAGCAGATTGTCTTCCATTATTCTTAGTACTTTGGAAAAGCTTTATTACAACAAAAAGTTTGAAATGTATATTTCTTAAGATGAAATACAACTTGATGATCTGGATTTAAGCCGCTCCAGCAAAAGGAAAAATTGCAGGGAAAATGTATCTGTAAAAGTGAAGGAAATTGTCTTCATGAACAAATTCTAATGTATTCAAAGTTTTAACTGCTTGTGAACTTGGAAATCAGTTTTGGTATTTGTGGTTACTCTTGGTACGGTATATATAGTCCTCATTTAATGACCCTAATTGGGACTGGAAACTCTACTGCTTACAACATCAAGGTTGTAAGTGGAAAAACCACCTGACCAGGCCACTTAGGCAGGTTGTTATCATTAACGGGGACTACACAGATCGCTAAATGAGGACCCTGCAGGCTTCCCCGTTGACTATACTGGTGGGATACTGGTGGGGACAGTTGAAGATCATGATCGTGTACTGGTAAAACCATAATTTCACTGGAAGGTCTTTTTCCTGTGCCTTGTTGTCTTTTAGGGTGGGATGCACAGATGGGGCTTTAGTAGGAAGCTATATCAACTCTTAAAAATGCCCCAAACATACCTAGAAGATCTAAAAATCGAGCATTGAATGACAGACCTAGAGAATTTCAAACAGGGTGTCGAGTTCTCGACAGAACCAATACCCCAAGGAAGGATATTGTTGCTCAACTAAATCTGTCATTTGCACCAAGCAGTAGCCACGTGCTTTCCTTTTATGAATCTGCCAAGTCAAGAAGCAATTTTTTTCTGCAGAAGCTGAGAACGTAAACAGCTTCACCCAGAAAACCCAGAGTGCCTGCATCCCGGAAGGAAAGGAATAAATATTCATATTTAGTTCTTCTATTTATATTAGCTGGGTCATCCTGGGTGGGGAGGCCACCTTCCTGTTGCAGCTTGTCATCCTTTCTGCATTGCCATTGGAAGACTCTTTGGTGAAATAACGATGCCAGGAAGGAGAAAACCACGAGATAGGCGGCCAATAAATTTAATAATAATAATTTAATAATAACCTCTCTGACTCTTCATTCGCTGCTCGCCTCTGCAACATCCTGGTTTTCTCCCAACCTGAGGCAGAAATTAGCTCCCCTTCTAGAGTATAGAAATGATTTCCTCGCAGAAGTAGATAATTACTTTTAATCGAAATTGTATCATGCAGGTAGTCTTAGGAACCCCCCCCAGTTCAGCCCAGCATTTCTGTTACTAAGCAAGACAGTTGTTAAGTGAGTTTTGCCCCATTTGGAGACCTCCCTTGCCACAGTTGTTAAGTGAATCACTGCAGGTGTTAAGTTAGTAACGCAGTTAGTATTAAGCGAATCTGACTTCCCCATGCACTTCGCTTGTGGGAAGGTCACAAGTGGGGATCACATGACCCCAGGACACTGCAGCCGTCATAAATATGGGTCGGTTGCCAAGCATCTGAATTTTGATCGTGTGACCACGGTCCCAAGTGCCTTTTCTCAGTGCTGTTGGAACTTCAAATGGTCACTAAACGTATAATTGTATATCAGAGATGAAAGGTATAGATTTCAGGAATCAAATAACCCTAACATGTTTATACATTTAATAAATAAAACGTACTTCCTGCCTGGACAGGGGGTTAGGCTAGAAGACCTCCAGGGTACTTTCCAGTTTTATGATTCTATGATTCCTTGAAACTCTTATTTGAAGATTCCTATTCCACCGAATTAAGTTCGGCTGACAGTATTGAAGCAGAAAACACCTCTGGGAGTTCTGATGCTCGGATTGGACCAAATATTTGAGAAACGCAATGAATAGCAATAGCCCTTAGACTTATATACCACTTCACAGTGCTTTCCAGGCCTCTCTAGGCAGTTTACAGAGTCAGCCTATTATCCCTCAACAATCTGGGTCCTCATTTTACTCACTTCAGAAGGATGGAAGGCTGAGTCAACCTTGAGAGGGTTGGGATCGAACTCCTGGCAGTCAGCAGAATTAGCCTGCAATACTGCATTCCAACCACTCTACCACCCAGATAGATAGATAGATAGATAGATAGATAGATAGATAGATAGATAGATAGA
>NW_020769351.1:2607843-2638430 GCF_900518735.1 Pseudonaja textilis
GGAAGGAAGGAAGGAAGGAAGGAAGGAAGGAAGGAAGGAAGGAAGGATATATAGAGAGAGGAGAGAGAGAGAGGAGAGATGGATAGAAAGATAGATGGACGGATGGACAGACAGACAGACACCATAGATAGTTGATAGATAGATAATAGATAGATAGATAGAATAGATAGATAGATAGATAGATAGATAGATAGATAGATAGATAGATAGATAGATAGATGATAGACAGACAGACAACAATAGCACTAGCACTTAGACTTATATACCGTTTCACAGTGATTTTACTGCCCTCTTTAAGTGGTTTACACAGCCAGCCTATTGCCCCCAACAATCTGGCTCCTCATTTTACCCATCTTGGAAGGATGGAAGACTGAGTCAACTTCGAGCCGGCCAGGAGCAAACTCCTGGCAATGGGCAGAGTTAGCAATAGCACTTAGACTTATATGCAGCTTTCCAGTGCTTTCCAGCCCTCTCTAAGCAGTTTACAGAGTCAGCCTCTTGCCCCCAACAGTCTGGGTCCCTCATTTTACCCACCTTGGAAGGATGGAAGGCCGAGTGAACCTGGAGCTCGTCAGGATTGAACTGCTGGCAGTGAGCAGAGTTAGTCTGCCATTCTGCCTTCTGACCACCCCACCCTTGTGGCTCTTAATCCCTAACATTTCTCTTTGGATTCCAGACCAGGGGATAAGCGAACGATTGCATGGAAAATCTTGCCAAAGAAGCCTTGTAAGAAGCTGATGAGCACCCTAAACCACTTGTATCAGCAGCTGGCAGCATGTAAGTGAAGGAGGGCCCAGAAGAGCGTTGTGCGTTGTGGTTGTGGTTCATAATGATAGTGAAACCCTTTTTCATGTTGAGGAGAAGCAGAGGGAAATTAGATTCGGGTTATAGAGAAAGAAATTTGTGCTTTGGGGAAGAAGCACCGAAGGCCCCAGCGGATCATTTGCATGATGTGTCATTCTCTTTGAAACCCTGGGTGAGGTTTAAACAAAAAAAATCCCACTTCTTTTATTTAAATCCTCAGAGCAATGTTTCTCAACCTTGCCAACTCTAAGAGGGTTGGACTTCAACTCCCCAACTTCTAGGAGCGGAAGTCCGCTCATCTTAAAGCTGACCAGGTTGAGAAGCTCAGACTTAGAAAGTCCTCACGGACCTTGAATGTTGTGTGTCATGATAGAATCGATTTGCTTCTTTCAAACCCTGTCGCTATTCAACTTGCCAATAAACTGGGGCGGGGAGGGGAAGAGAAGAGTGGAATGAAATGCTGAGAAGTTGTGATGACCCGGGGCGTGGCACAAAAGCAACAAGTAAAGTCCCTTTAATTCCTCCAATATCCAATTATCATCGGCTGGAGAGAAAAAATACACTCTCCCAAGAACGGTTTTTAAAGGGAAGGAATTCCATCCAAACTCAAAGTACATATAAATTATAAATAAAACCCAACATAAACCACAGTGCAGCAATTAACGAGACAGGACAGGATAAGGGATTGAAGAAGTCAAAAGATAACGAAATACACACACACTTGGGAGGACAGCCAGAACTCAGATAAGACTTGGCAAACCAGAATAACGTCACGCTTTGCTTCCAGCAACTTTGCCATGCGCAGTTTGCCCTTTTAAACGGTCTTCCCAGCTGCAGCCCATGAAGGGGATCAGGGCCCTTTTCTCCCCCGTAAACCACGCCACTCACGTTGCTCCCTTATTTGTTCCTCCCTGCATGCCCTAGGATGGAGAAGGGATGGGCCTGGGTCTTCCTGGGTGCAAATCAGCTGTCCTGCAGGTTTGAGAAGGCCAGCGATGGACTTCTCACTGCTGGCAAAATGTATCTAGTGAGATCATGTGAGATCAGTGTCAGCCATATTCTTACTTGAATGAACTTTATTTCTTGAGTGCTGAATGGAACGGGGAGTTTCATTGGAACGCTGACAATCAGCCTGGCAGAGGAGAAAGAAATACTGCAGTCAATACTAATAATCTTTAATAATTTAATATTTAATCTTCTTTCATTTGTAATGGTTTTATATTATCTTTTCTATTTCTATTGTCTGTAGAGATTCTCAGTCATCCAGGTCATGGTTGTCCCAAAGTGCCTTTTCAAGAGGCAACTGGACTTTATTTGATTTTTCTTTTGAAGGCGTTTCGCTTCTCATCCAGGAAGCTTCTTCACCTCATTGCAGACTACAGGAACCATTTGCGCTACTCAGGTGACCCTGAGGACACAGACAAACCTCCAAGGGGCCTCAACGACTCTCTAAAAAGGATGTAAATGACCAGCTGTCTGCAAGGAGTATATAAATCCTTCCCTTCTTCACCATCCAGTCAGAACAGAAGAAGCTTCTTGGATGAGAAGTGAAAAGAAAAAACAAGAAAGTCTAGTTGCTCCCTGAAAAAAGCACCTTTGGGACATGGTCTGTAAGCTGTCCAGAATTGCTGTATAATAGTAAAATAGGTGGCATATAAGTTTAATATGTAAATAAATTGTGGATGTTTCATAATTGGAGGCTTTTAAGAAGAGGGTCAGCCAGTCTCAGAGTTTATTGGTTTGGAGTTGGTTAGTTGGAATGCTGTAAAAGGGATTGGATAGCCATTTGTCCAGAATAGTATAGGGTCTCCTGCTGGAGCGGGGTGGGTGGGTGGACTAGAAGACCTCCAAAGTCCCTTCCCTCTCCATCATTCTATAAATATAACCATGTTTTGGCATTTTTTTTTACTTTGTGTTCGTTTTTTTTAATCCACAGTGCAGCAAAGACCCCGAGACGATGCTTTAATGGAGCTAGCTATGAATGACTACGATTTCCATTCAGGCTCGAAGCTGCATCTCTTAGATGTAGAAATCCAGGAGGCATTTCTCACTTTTATGGCTTCGATCCTGAAAGGTTACAGGTCTTACCTAAGGCCTATTACACAAGCCCCTTCGGAAACGGCAACCGATGCAAGCTCTCTTTTTGAACTGCAAGGTAAACCTGTTGTATTTGTAGCATACAAGTTGGCTAGGGATTTGGAGCAGGTTTAAGATGGATGGAATTCTGGGAATTGAAGTCCACCCATCTTAAAGTCGCCCAGGTTGCGAAATGCTGACGTAGAGGCTGGGTTGAAACAGAAAGCGTGATTTAGGTATCGGTGTCCCAGGGGCATTTGTAGAGGTCTGTGGCATCAGCAGTTGTGGGTCAAAACTGTGCCCCTTTATAATGTGTGTTATACATATGCAAAAAGGGGGTGGGGCTTGGATTTTTCAGTCACACCCACCGTTTTGGTGCTATGGATACACAGTCTCCCCTCTGGACACCCCAATATGAACAAAACATCCAGCAAAAATAACATTGCTTCTCTTCAACTCTCTGCAATTACATCTGATCTTGGCATTCCAAATCTTTGTATCATTTGCCAGTTGATGAATTTGATCAATTCTAGTATTAAGTGGCAGTTGGGCACGACAGACCTAAATATCCGTCTATTGAGGCAAAGTTTTTAGTTGTTTTTCTGTTTTCTCTCGTTTTTTATGCTTCCCAGAGTCCACTGAAGTTGGCTGGCCAGTACATTTAAATAAATACATATAAATAACGCCACTCAGACTTTAGATTACAAAATGAAACGTTTTTCTCATTAGAATAGAGCAGAGACTATTTTCAAAATAAGCGAGACAAAAATTTTGGCCAAAGTATCATTGACCTTAGAAACCCAGTTAAAACAAAATGGGTTTAAATATCATGTGAAAATGCCAGTAACATCCAGTATGTTCCCTATGAAAGTATAATCTTTTTATTTATTGCTGGTCATTGATAGTCAATTACTTTATTGATTTATTTATTTGACATATGCTCCAGTTATCAACCTACTACAAGGAACTGTTCAGTGACCTGTAAATTCCTGGATTGTTAAATCCCAGTTTACTGAAACATAAACCACCATCAAAAGTGATGTTAACAGTGGCAAGCCATAGGAGAAACAAGAAAACATGATTTAAAACCATCAGGATTAACATGCCGATAATGAAGGGAACAGTCCATGATTCTGTCCTAATACTCAACTTGCAAATTACAATTTAGTATACTAGAAACATGTATCCAAAATGGATTATTGCGAATCTGGAAATATTTAAATATTTCGCTCAGTTTAGATTGTCTGTCGACTATATCTATTATTATCTATCATCTATCTATCTATCTATCTATCTATCTATCTATCTATCTATCTATCTGTCTGTCTATCTATCTAATTTATATGGCCACCCATCTTGCAAAATAAGCAACTCTGGGTGGCTAGGTTAACACAAAACATAGACACCCTCCTACCCATTCCGACAAAGACACATAGATCAAACTATACATGGCTTAATGAGGATATGAATTAATTGGTTGTGTTTAATTTCATTTCTTTCTTTGTTCATGGAATAAGTTGCTCCTTGTTTTTCTGCTAGTGGGATCTACAACATCGTTTTTGTTTTTGTTTTAATCTTACAGGATTCTTGAAAAGCCGGGATCGTTCACATCAAAAGTTTTATACTATGATGACTAAGACCCAGATGTTCATTCGCTTCATTGAAGAATGCTCTTTTGTTAGTGATAAAGATGCAAGCCTTGCTTTTTTTGATGACTGTGTAAATAAAGTAAGTGTTTTGCGAGTCACAATATCTGACCATATCTGACTATACTTGTTGCTCCAAAGACTCACTACAATATAGAGGGACCCCCACCTCTGACTGGCTGCAGTTGCCAAAATGTCTAGCAAGAAAAGCATATTGATTAAAGAAGAAATGACGTAATTTACACCCCCCCCCTTTTCTTCTATTCGTTAATTGGTTTTGAAAAGTATGATTGTCTGTTACTTTCCCTGAGCTAGCAGGGAGGAGATGTCCATACTAGCTTCTAGAGAGTTCTTGACCTTTTCCTTTTGTTCTCCCCCACTTCAGTGAATTACCTGGTTGGTCTCACCTTGGCAACTTGAAGCCTGAATTCTGGGAGTTGAAGTCTACTTTGTCACCAGGCTTCAAGTTGCTGAGGTTGGAGACCCCTGGTCTAGGAGAGGACATTCCTCATCTTACCCAATCTGTCTGCATGTCTGCTTGGGATACAGGGAGATATTACCCAAATATCTGGAGGACAACGGACAGAGAAAGGTTGCCTTGAAGCACGATGCAAGGGAATACAAGACTCTCTTGAACTCAGAGCAGCCTAGAAGATTGGGTTGGATAACAGAAAGATTATTAGCTCCTATTTGTAATGTCTTCAGTGAAAGAAACAGAACATTATTCTTCTTGTGCCATATCCATCATCGGGTGTTGGCGATTATGTTGTGGCGAACCTATTTTTATCACCAGCCGCACGAAAAAAGTGCTGTTGAATTTTGTCCAGAGCAGTTCCTTAGATTTTTGAAGCCATGATATTCTTGTTTTGCCTGGACTTCATTTGCCTTCAATCTTTCCCCGGAGGAATAGAACATAGAATGTCAGAATTGGAAGAGACATTGAAGGTCTTCTAGTCCAGCCCTGTGCTCAAGCTATCTCATTTCAGACAGGTGGCTGTCCAGTCTCTTCTTAAAAACCTCCACTGATCAAAGAGTACCCACAACTTCTAGATCAGGGTTCTTCAAACTCAACGTCTTTAAGACTTGTGGACTTCAACTCCCAGAATTCCTCTTCCAGTCATGTTAGCTCAGGAATTCTGGGAGTTGAAGTCCACAAGTCTTAAACTTTCCAAGTTTGAAGTTGAATTGACCCTTGTTCTAGAGTCAAGCTGTTCCACTGATTGATTGTTCTCACTGTCAGGAAATTTCTCCTTAGTTCTAAATTGGATTTCTCTTTAATTAGCTTCCATCCATTGTTCTTGTCTTGCCTTTGGATGCTTTGTAAGATGGGTTGACTTCCTCATCTTTGTCACAAATACTGCTGTCATACCATACCTTTTCGCTAAACTAGCTATGCTCAATTCCTAACTCTGATTTATGCTTTTGTTGAAAGTGGTGCTTACTTCTGGATTTCGGAAAGAACACCTCACAGCAAAAATGGGTTTGCTTAATAACCATGATGTTCACTTAACAACCATGGGTTCACTTAATGACCATGGCGATATGCTTAACCACAGCAACGCAAAATGCCAGAGCTGTTATAATCCTGCATCATTACAGGACATCATACTTTATGATGATGTCACTTAGTAACAGAGTTGCTGGTCCCTGTTACCGTTACTAACCAAGGATTACCTGAACCTGAAGCCTTACATTCGCACAAGGAACCCATTTTATCCCTTACAGCCCTGGCTTCAATCATTTGAGGATCTGATATATTGCACAAACCCTGGTTGCTCTTCCAATAGCAAGAGCACTTGGACTTATATACCACTTCCCAACTCTTTACACCTCTCTCTAAGCAGTTCAGCATTTTGCTGCCAACAATCTGGGTCCTCATTCTATCAACCTCGGAAGGATGGAAGGTTGAGTCAACCTTGAGCCGGACAGGATCAAACTCCTGGCAGTGGGCAGAGTTAGCCCGCAATACTGCATTCTAACCACTGCGTAACCATGGCAAGAGAAGAGAACAGATCAGAATAGACTAGCACTTAGACTTATATACTGCTTCATAGTGATTTACAGCCATCTGTAAATAGTTTGTAGTCAGCCGATGACCCCCAACAATCTGGGTCCTCATTCTACCCACCTCGGAGGGATAGAAAGCTGAGTCAACCTTGAGCCGGTGAGAATCAAACTGTCAAACTGCTGGCAGTCGACAATCAGAATTGGCCTGCAATACTGCATTTTAACCACTGCGCCAGCACGGTTCTTGATAGAGGAGATTTGCACACCGTACTTGTCAAAATATTTCTTTGTTCTTGATCTATCCAAGGCCTGCTTGTGTTCATATTGCATCTGAAGTTTGTGTGCATATTTAGATCTAAAATGTCATCTTGATAACATTTCTTGTGAAATGGCTTTTTTCAGAGATTCTTTTGATCAAACTTTCTATGGCACAGATTTTCTGACGAGATGTTAAATTTAGCGAGATGTTACGCGTTAACCTTCCTCTGCAATTTGATTCTTTCCTTTCTTGCTCTCATGAGCGATACAGATAATCCTTGTGTAGCAACAATTGGGATTGGCTACTCGATTGTTAAGTGAAGCAGCCATTAAGTGAAACCGTCACTGTGCTTCTTCAGTTTTCCTTTGCCTTCTGGGACTTGTGAAGGTTGTAGATGCAAGGTTTGGTCGCAAAGTTGCTTTTTCATCACTGTTGAAGTAACTGCAAATGGTCACTAAATGAGGTAGTCACTAAACAAGGATTAAATAAGGATCATTTCTAGACTCTAATGCCAGTAGGCTTAGAAGGAAGGATTTTGTCTAAGGAAACTTATGCCAAAGTATTAACTTTAAAATATTACTTATTTTATTTAGCCCCCAGCTTCTTTAAAGCATAAATTGAAAAGATAAACTATCGTCCTAAACATCAGCAAAACTCACTGTTGTTGTTTTGCTTCAACACATTGTATGTCACTCTGAGAGGGAGAAATTTCATTTGTGTGTGTATTATCATAATCGCTCTCCGTTTGGTAGACAGAAAAAAAACTTTATTTTTTTCTTCCTTTCCCTCCAGGAAAAAAAGTGACAGAATAGATCTGGGTAGAGTCCCTCAAGCATAACCTAGGAACAGAAAGCGACTGGGGATTAGTCGGTGCGTGTTGCATATAAAGTGAGCTTGCCATAGAAAATAAGCTTTGGAAATCATCCTTCAAAGATTGCGTTAGCCTAGCAAATAAGTAACACAGCATAACTCTCCTGCCAGGATCACAACCTGTTAGACGTGTTGCCTTCAACTGTCTTTATTGAAGGCGAGGTTTTATTTCATCCGTCACCAACCATGGAGCAGTCAATCAGGATAGAGCTGGAAGGGACCTTGGAGGTCTTCTAGTCCAACCCCATGCTCAAGCAAGAGACCTTGTACCATTTCAGACAAGTGCCTTTCCAGTCTTTTCCTAAAAGCTTCCAGTGATGACGCATCTACAACTTCTGAAGACAAGCAGTTCCACTGGTTAATTGTTCTAACTGTTAGGAAGTTTCTCCTTAGTTTTAGGTTGCTTCACTCCTTGATTAGTTTCCATCCATTCTTGTCTTGCTTTGGAAAATAGGTTGACCCCCTGTTCTTTGTGGCCCTCAAATACTGGAAGAGTGCTATCATGTCACCCCTGGCCCTTCTCTTCACTAGACTATTCCCAGTCCCATTCTTCATATGTTTTTGTCTCCAGACCTTTAATCATTTCAATTGCTCTTCTTTGCATTTTTTGTATAATTGCTCTTCTTTGCATTTTGCCCAAAGTCTCAACATCTTTTTTTTTTTTTTTGTAATGTGGTGACCAAAACTGGATCATGTGGCTTGCTAAGTCTCGTGAGGTTACGTAGATCCCTTCACTTGACGAGAGTTATCTTTCGGATAAAGAACTTCAGCAAACAGTACGTGGAGTCAAATAGCCACTTCCTGCCCAGGATGACAAAGGATTCTCTTTATTTACCACCTCTCCGTTCCAAGAATAGATTAACTTCGTGATAAATTATCAAAACGTTCCTTTGGATGGCATTATCTAGACCAAAGGGTCTTCAAACTTGGCAAGTTTAAAACTTGTGAACTCCCAGAATACCTGAGCTAACAAGACTGGAAGAGGAATTCCGGGAGTTGAAGTCCACAAGTCTTAAAGCTGTCCAGTTTGAAGACCCCAATCTAGACCATTGAGGTCCATCTCTTCTTCAATGTAGAGTCCAGATCTTTTTTAATTCTCCATCAAGGGTATTACCTACCGGAACGTCTATTCTTTGGATGGGAAGGTTAACCAACTTTAGGACAATTCGATTTTTCTTCTATTATATTATTTTGGTTTCCCAGTTTTTCTTTTCTTTTTTTTTTTTGTGATCTTGACCCAAAGACCATTTTTGTTCCAATATTAATACTTTGGGAATTTTTGATTGATGTGGTATTTCCACTGAACGTTGAAAAATAAGAACAAATAGAATAATGAAGTGTGAGATGCTATAGCTTCAGTATAGCTTGCATTCATAATGTGTTTATATAACGAGGTTTATTCTCAGCACCATTTTGTTTCAGACAGATTTTGTAATCTGTCCAAGTAATTAACATATTCATTGGCTTGATCTCAGGCTCACTGAGAGCAAGCCATGAAATTTCTGTGTGCCCGTGGAAGTCTTTTGAAGACAGCAACGTTTATTTTTGCAAGAATCCCCTTGGGCTAATGGCTTCAAACATGAAAACTACTTATCAGGCACCTGAGAGGAATGAACATAGCAACTATGAAAATTAAGCACATTTCCTGCATGCTATAGAAAAAGGGCCAGCTCCCCCAGGTGCCATTCTATTGATGACAAGTTCTACAGCTGGCAGGAAAACATGTTGACTCAGTGACATAGGATCTGTGGAAAAAAATGCCTTTAAAAAAGTAGCACATAGAATTTCTTGTATAATGTTATTCAACACATCTAAGCAAGCTTGTTGATTTAAATTAATACCTACATCCAAAATAAATATAGTAACTTCACATTGTGTCTGCAAAGAGGCTGAACAATTGCAAAAATATTTGCAGGGAAATGGGAATGGGAGCAGAACAGAACAGAATAAGAATAAATAGAATAAGAGAGAATAGGATAGAATAAGGATAGGATAGAATAGAATGGGGATAGGGATAGGATAGGATAGGATAGGATAGGATAGGAATAGAATAGGAATAGGAATAGATTAGGAATAGAATAGGAATAGAATAGGAATAAGAATAGAATAGAATAGAATAGAATAGAATAGAATAGAATAGAATAGAATAGAATAGAATAGAATTCTTTATTGGCCAAGTGTGATTTGACACACAAGGAATCTGGCTTTGGTGCATAAGCTTTGGTGCATAAGCTTAAGAGTATATAAAACCTATAATCATGATCATAGTCATCATAAAAATATATTCATCATAAATCATAAGATACAACACAGTGGGAGTCATAGGATACTAAATAAGCAATCGACATAAATCATATTAGGAAACAAAATAAAGCAATATAAATCGTAAAGATACAAGCAACAACCTTATAGTCATAAGAAGAAAAGGAGATAGGTAATAGGAAAGATGAGAAGAATAACAGTAATACAGCCTTAGTAAACATTTTGACCGTGTTGTGGGAATTAATTGTTTAGCAGAGTGATGGCATGGAGGAAAGGAAAAAAACTGTTCTTGTGTCTGGTTGTTCTGGTGTGCAATGTCCAGGCATGAATTACACAAATGCTTGGGGTTTTCTCAAACTTCACAACTTTGAAAATGTGCATTCTGCTTGTTGGCTGGGGAATTCTGGGTAGTTGAAGTCCACGCATCCTAAAGTTGCTAAGGTTGAGAAACACTGCATGTTTCTTCCCAGAGCAAGTATCTTTTGAAAGAAAAGTGTTGAAAACGAGCTGATGGAGTCCAGCCAGAAATGAATGCAAGAAAGAAGATTATCCTCTCTTTCCACCAGATTGGTAGAATTACAAATAATACCGACAAATCAAATAGTTTTTAATAGCGGGTTTTTAACATTATCCCTTAAGCTGCATCCTGGCAACTGTTTGCAAAAGCTCATTGAATAAAGGCTTCCTAACCTCCTGGCAAGAAATATATATAATACATTTTTATCTATTTTGGACAGATGGATCTAGACAAGACAGGTGACACGCGGCTTATAGAACTTGATGAGTCCCACAAGAGTGAGCACACCGTCTTTGTAACACCCCCAGAGATTCCTCACCTGCCCAACGGAGAGGAACTCCCGTATCAATACAGGTAATCCTGGGGACCTTTCAAGCCATCCGGTGAAATCCCAAGGGTGCTTTTTTTCAAGAGGCAATTGGCAATTGTTTTTCATTGAAGACATTTCGCTTCTCCTCCAAGAAGCTTCTTCAGTTCTGACTGGATGGTGGGGAAGGGAAGGATTGATACTCCTTGCAGACAGCTGGTCATTTGCCTCCGTTTTAGAGAGTCATTCAGGCTACTTGGAGGTTTATCTGTGTCCAAAGGTGGTGCAAATGGGTGTGGAGCCTTCTTGGCAGAAAACTTTCCTGCAGCTTTCTACAGCTGAGCAATTTTAATTAACGGCGGTTTTCGTTTTCTTGATTGCAATCATTTTAGTGGATTTAAATGGGCACATTTTAGTTACGCATGGGTTTGCTACTAGAATATTGCACCTAGAAAAGGCACCTGTTTAGAATGTCAGCTTCAGAGGTTGGCAGTGAGCTGTCTCGATGAACAATGATCAGACTGCAGTCATATGCAGCAGGTTTGTACCACATCCAGCCTGAATGACTGCAGAATATTCTACACTGGGCTTCATTTTGAAAGGGGTTTAAAATTTCAGCGCATAGCCTTTCTAATGTATTTTTTACTTGGGCTCTAAGAGCCTTTTCATTGTACTTCAGCAACAGCTAACGAGTCTCTTGTACCAATTAAGATAAAACTCACGTAATCAATTTAATTATTTGATGTCCCAGACAGTATTTTTTTTTTCTGATGTTTTTCACCCACTTTGAGACTCCATTTTCGTCCATCATCTAATTTTCTCTACCAAATGAATCTATGGTTTAGTATCGATTTTCATGGGCTGTTTTTTCTGCTGCTTCGCTAAAAACTAAATAAGCTTTATAAACTGCATTCTTAAATGTGGTCAATACTAATGAAGTTGTCAGTCTGAATAGCGCATGAAAATTAAAAAAAAAAAAAAGCCACCCTGGTTAAATACTGAAATTGAAGTAACAATACAGTTTCCCGAACAGCAATTAGTTCTTGAGCAATGACATGGAGAGACCTCAAAGCCTCAAGGTGTGTCTTCCAGGTCAATCGGCCATGTTTTTTGATTCTCACAGAGACCAGTCTTCTACCTCAGGGACCACCAAACTCATCCTTTTAAATCCCACGGACCAGAGACCCTGGGAAAATCCCCCCAAAAAGTCTGCAGGAAAATTCCCTACCCCGTTTTCCTACCGATCGATTGTTCTTTATTTGGGATCGCAGGATACGGTCTCCAGCTCCTTTCTTGGTGGGTTGGGGGAGAGACTTTTGGCTTCATGCAAGGAAAGCAGCAGAAGCCGCAGAAGTCTTTCTTTCCCTCCTCCAAACTCCGTCAGAAATGAGTCTTTGTGAGACTTGTCGCACTGGCTCAGCCTCTTGGAACAGGAGGCCTGGCAGGGTCCCAAAGACTCATTTCTGGCAGATTTTGGGGGAGAGAAAGAAAGATCTTTGCTACTTTCCTTGCATGCAGGGAAAAGCAACAAAGATGATAAGAGTTCTGTAGACTCAAAACATATGATGAAGGATTGAGGGAGCTAGATATGTCTAGCCCAAGGGTGTCAAACTCATGTCGTCACGTGACGTATCTGTTCTGACCCAACCTGGTTACCAGCAAGAAAATCTCAAACAAACATAGCAACTCAAACCTTCAACTCAAATAAACTTCTTTGTAGATAAAAGATGGCTTGCAGCCAATTAGTCCAACCAGAAGAGCCTTGACAGAATTCTTCAGATAAGCCGGAGTCTCCATACACAATGCTGAGTCCTTACAACGTTTTTGCTTTTTGCAAAAGCAAAAACCTTTTGAAACCAGGCTTATATTTCCTGGAGGGAGGGGCCATTACATTGCATCCTTACTCCCGAGTCGCCTGTGCTGCTCCAGCTGTTCCCTCCTACGAATCATCCTGCGCTCACGCACACTTGGCACAGGCTCCTCGGGAACCTCCTCGTCATTGCTGCCAAGCCCCCACAATCCCTGAAGGCAGCAGTCCACCCCTGATGGTCCTGGCCCCTCATCCGAATCATCGCTCTCCTCAGCCGTCCGCACCTGCTGCCGGCTAACCACAACAGTATCAGGACTTTTTTCCCCTTCGTTAAACCGGGTGTGGACTTGGCCAGCATGTGATGCATCCGGCCCGCGATCCGGAAGTTTGACAGCCCAGGCCTAGCCTATCGAAGAGAAGGATTAGAAGGGTTATGATAATTTCTTTCCAATACCTGAGGAGCCGTTGCAGAGAAGAGGGCGTTGACTTATCCTCCAAAGCACCTGAGGGCAGGACAAGAAGTAACAGGAGAAGATCATTAAAGAGAGATCCACCTTTGAACTAAGGAGAAATTTCTTCATAGTGAAAACAATTAACCAATGGACCAGCTTACCTCCAGATGCTGTGGATGTTGCATCACTGAAGGCTTTCAAGAAGAGATTGGACAACCATTTATCTCGAATAGTATATAGGGTCTCATGCGTCAGCGGGAGGTTCGATTAGAAGACCTCCAACGTCGGTTATTCTATACTCTGTTATAATCAGATGGCAGAGAATACTTTCTTACTAAGACTTTGGGGAACAACTGTCAAGAGACAATAGCTTTGGATTTATCAGCGTTGATGTTCAGCAGCCCAAGAAAGTGATGTCAATATCAACTTCTGGATTTCAGAATTTGGAAGCGTCTCTCTTTAAGAGCAAATGCATGTTGTATAACATATGAACGTAACGTCCATTTTAGAAATAAGTTCATCAGTAAAAAAATAAGTAACAACTAAGTAGCAGCCCTTCTCAGGAACTTTGTGGTCTCCTACAATAGATGAAATAAAATACGGTTCCAGTCAAAAAATAAGCATTTTAGACACGCTCCAGATATTCTACCTTAATGGCAAAGTATGAAAGAGCCTTCAGGGGTTTGTTGAGTACAAGTAAATAAAAGTATGCTTTAATTTTTTTTTTAGCTACAATGGATTTCCGGTACTAAAGCAAAATTTATTTGAGCAGCCAGCAGGACTTCTGACGATACAGAACAGCAAATTGTCTTCGAAAGTCAGCAGTCCAAACAGTCCTTTGCCAGTGTTCAGAAGAACAAAACAGGTAATTTTTATATTTGTGGTATAATCCAAAGTTAACCCAGGTGAAAATAGAAATAACAAATTAGATGCAGGTAAAATCTCATGGGATTGCTGCTGTGGGTTAACTTGCCTACATAAACATCTTGAAGAAGATGTTACATTTCTTTAGTTTAATTTCTGTAAGGCATTTTATCTAAGCAAGCCGTCAGCAAGAATTCAAAATCTAATTTGGATAATATTGAGATGGAGTTTATCTTACGTCAGCTGAATTACAAAGGTAAAACACAAGCATTTCACCTGAAACATTCTGCCCCCAAATTTATTGGTACGTACGTCCTGGTGAATGTATAAATCCTGTATAAATATTTCATCTTTCTCAGGGTCTCAAATCACTTTAATTTGCAAATATATTACCCACAGTAGATTCCTTCCTTCATTTTGCAATTCTTGTTGTGCCTTTAGTCTATTTCTTGAGTCTAGATGTATCATGTCGGCATATGTCATCAGATCTTTCTTGCCATCATTATCTTTGAAATCAGAAGTATTTGACAGTGGTGCTAGTGGTAAAATAGTTGGATTTATCCTTGCCTTTAAGGAATTTTCTATTTCTGTCACTTCATATTATTGTCTTCTTTGTTCTTTTATATCATTGATATCTGTGAAAACCATTGTTTAAGTTTTCTCTTTCTGTAGTTTATATTCTACAAATAGGAATTTTTATTCATTCGGGCATCATGATAAATGGCATACTTTATAATATAATCTGAAATTGGGAAAAACCAGTTTTGCCTTCCCCCTTCTATGACTTGCAAAATTTTGAATCTTATTCTTCTTGTTCCCTATTCCACATCAATCTATTAATTGTTCTTTTACCAATTCTGCAATTTGTTTTAATCTGGGATTTGAATTGGTGCCATTTGAAATAAGTTCATCTCAGGCAATACAATTATTTTTATTGCTGCTATAAGTCTTAGCCAGGAAACTTTTAAACTTTTCCATCTTTCAATGTTTTATTTTATTTCCTTCCATAATTCGGTATAATCGTTTTAAATTGTATCCCATCAAGTAAACATTTCACTGGATCTTTTGTTATATCAGGCTCTTTTTTCCACCAAAAAAAATCCCTGGAAATTAAGTTTTTGTATTATCTCCGTTGGTTTTATGTCTGGAAAAGCAACCAATATATTTAATTAATTTCATCAATTGCCATGTAGAGTTTTGTGATTTCTAATTGTTAATACTTCATCATTTGCATAACAATGAAGACTTGAATTTTGACTTTGAATTATCTATTTATTGTTTTAGGTCTTGTTGGCCAAGATTCAAATAACAAATGCTTGTTGTATGCTACCCAGAGTTGCTTTTAGTGAACAGCTATGCAAAAATGATAGATAAGCAAAATTTCTAAGGCCAGATTCCAAAACTATGATTCTTAAAATAAATTTATTAAACTTTAGTGACAAAAGAAGTATGCTAAGGGGCAAAGTGTAACTTTTAAAAAGCGAATTTTAGAATGAAGGCTGGGATTAATGTATATACTGTATTAGAGTGATAGAACAATGGCAAAGCCAATGAGAATTAAGAATGATATAATAATAATGGCAAAAAAGTGAAATTAATAAATTGAATGTTAAAATGAGGTGCATCTGAGGGATTGCAAGACCTAATCCTGCTATCATGTAGTACAGAGGTCTCCAAACTTGGCAACTTTAAGCCTTGTGGACTTCAACTCCCAGAATTCTGGGAGTTGAAGTCCACAAGGCTTAAAGTTGCCAAGTTTGGGGGACCCCTGATGTAGTAGAAGCCCTCTGCTTCTCAGTCACCCAGCAAAGGTTGAAGGTTTGTGGTAGATTTTAAAGAGAAGCCAGGACCCTCCTAAGACACATAATTCACTGTCACCCTTGACCCTGGTTTTCCCCCACCACCTGGGTGTATCGTAATTCATATTCTCCAATGGGACACATCCATAGCCAAGAGTCATCAATCATGTTCTCCAGTTAGAATTTTGCACGGCAGAAACTCCGGTCACCTAGTTACTATCTTTGAAAAACTATTTATGGAATGCAGTTTTGGTTTTGCAAGCTGCCGCACTGCTCCCTCCTCCCTTTCTGTTGGCAACTCCAAAAAGACCATAGAAATATTTTATGAGTTGATCCCAGTATTTGGTCCAGGATTCACAAATGACTGCGGTGCTGCAGCTGGGATTAACCTCTTCCTTCCTGCCTCTCTCTGCAGGAAATCAAGTCTGCGCACAAGATCGCCAAGAGATATTCCTCCATCCCCCAGATGTGGTCCAGGTGTTTGCTACGCCATTGCTACGGCCTGTGGTTTATCTGCCTGCCTGCTTACGTCCGCGTTTGCCATTCCAAAGTGAGGGCCCTGAGGACGGCCTACGATGTCCTGCGCAAGATGCACACGAAAAAGATCGAGCCACCTGATGAGGTAAAAGGGCGGGCTTTCTGTCAGATGAGACTGTTGACAGGTGGGTTAGCTTTCCAAGACTGGAAAAATAACCACTATATATCTCTCTCTCTCCCTCTACTGCTCTCTCTGTTTCTTTCTTTCTTTCCTTCCTCCCTTCTTTCTTTCTTTCTTTCCTTCCTTCTTTCACTCCTTTCTTGCTTGCTTGTTTTCCTTCTCCCTCCCTCCCTCCTTCCCTCCTTTCTTCCTTTCTTTCTTTCTTTCCTTCTTTCTTTCTGTCAGGTATGCTACCGGGTGTTGATGCAGCTCTGTGGGCAGTACGGTCAGCCTGTCTTAGCCGTGAAAGTCCTTTTTGAGATGAAGAAAGCTGGCATCGATCCTAATGCCATTACCTATGGTTACTACAACAAGGTAAAGTGAATATTTGAGATCAGATCAGATGGGAATACCAGCTCTCTCCCCTGTCTTTGATTGGCCAAGTTTGGAGACCTCTGAATTAATGGAACAGCTCACCTCCCAGAGTTGGGGTTCTCCATTACAGGAGGTAAAGGTCTGTGGAGATTCTCAGTCATCCAGCTCATGGTTGTCCCAAAATGTGCCTTTTCAAGAGGCAACTAGAGGTTTTCAAGAAAATTGAACAAAGATTGAACAGAAATTGAACAACCATTCGTCTGGTATGGTCAGAGGATCTCCGGTTTGAATAGGGAGTTGGACTGAAAACCTCCCAAGTTCCCTTCCAACCCTATTATTCCATATTGTATGTATGTCATTAGGGCACAACAGTGAGAACAAGTAATCAATGGGATAGCTTGATAGAATGGACATTCATTTGTCCAGGATGCAATAAGGACACCTGTCTTGGACAGAGGGTTGGAGTAGAAAACCTTCAAGGTCCTTCCAGCCCGATTATTCTATGATTCTGTGTATTTCTTAATCAAGTACGCAAGTACACTGAACCATGGTAAGGCAGTGGTTGGGATACAGTACTGCAGGCTACTTTTGCTGACTGCTGGCTGCCTGCAATTTGGCAGTTTGAATCTCACCAGGCTCAAGATTGGCTCAGCCTTCCATCCTTCCGAGGTGGGTAAAATGAGGACCCAGATTGTTGGGGGCAAGAGGCTGACTCTGTAAACCGCTTAGAGAGGGCTGTAAAGCGCTGTGAAACGGTATATAAATCTGAGTGTCAGCTGGTGCTCCATTCAAAATCCAAGAAAGAAATACTTAAGACTCCATTAATCAGAGAAAAGATATCTTTTACTAGAAATCAAGTGGTAGCAACGAAAGAATTCTGAATCTGAGAAAATGGGCGCGTAAATCACACATACAAAGCAATGGCAACGTTTCCACCCCCAATAGTTCAATTGGCTCATCCAATTAAAAGTTGTGTATATCATCATGTGGGCATCTCCAGGTGGTGATGAGGCCTCTGTCCGTTGACCTTGACATATTTTGATAAAGCTTTGCAGCTGTGCATAGCATAGGATAGAAACCTAAGCAAGAATGTACCCCGCCCCCAATTTATACAGTTCTGGTTTGTAACACCTCCAGTTCACTTCCCATAACCATATCCTCCCTCCTCCCCCCGTTACTTATGACAGCCGAAAGATGCAAAGCAAAGGGAGAAAATCTTGAAGGCTGACACAGTGCTTTTGCTGCTAAGTCCAAACAAGACTATCCAAGCAACTGAACCATCAGAGCAACCCAGATTCAGGTTCTATGTATCAGTGACCCTTCTTGGTTAAACCCCTGTCTCTAACCATTACTTGTGACACTGGGTGGCTTTAATTCAGAATAGGATCTAATCTTTGGCAAGATTCTCAGAAATGCATGATTAACATCCACTTGATGTCATTGCAGGCTGTTTTGGAAAGTAGTTGGCCGTCGAGCAATCGGAGTGGCTACTTCCTGTGGACCAAGATAAGGAATGTCATTTTAGGAATAACCCAGTTTAAAAGAGTTCTAAGGAAGCAGCCTCCAAATGGCATCAACAAAACTCTTTCCGGTAAATCGTTCCAACGTGTGCTTTCTGGTTTGAAATTCTAGGAATGTTTGTACTTTGGACCACTAGAATTACAAGAAATGTTTTCACATTGGTGATGATGCTTCTGAGCCTAAGTAAATAAATAACATTAACGCAATGATCATGCTAAAAAAAAGAACTGATAGCAGCACTATAGATTGCTCATGTATTAAAAGTTATTAAATATTAACAGCCAGTAAAAATGACAGAACATATCAGTGTAGTCAATGCTCTAATGGAATCATATGTCGTTCAGAGAAACATGGACCTGAATACAGATCTTAAATGCAGCACAAGTTTGGAAGTAGCCTCCATCTGAATGTTGCAAGGCCATTTCAGGCAAACTGGAACCTTTCCCAAATAATAAATATTAATGTCCACTTCCTGTTTCTCTACTTTTCCCTTTATTGGTTTCTTTTGAGGCTGATGATTCTTTCTTGAGTAAATGAAAGGCAAAACCATATTAGCAGTAATAAATCAAATTGTACAAACCATTACAGAAGCTGGAAAGTAAAATAGAAAGATTAAACAAATGTGCAGTCTGGATGTAAAATTAAGGTGGCAAGGTTGTGTATGTTGCATGGAATTAATTACCATGGGTCATATTAAAATCATTAAATACAATCTTAGGATAGGATAGGATAGGATAGGATAGGATAGGATAGGATAGAATTCTTTATTAGCCAAGTGTGATTGGACACACAAGGAATCTGTCTTTGGTACATATGCTCTTAGTGTACATAAGAAAAAATAAAATACATTCATCAAGAATCATAGGACACAACACTTAGTGATAGTCATAGGTTACTAATGACTATCTTTGCAATAAAGGCAGTAGTAGTAAAGAAATAGATGGTCACACATTAATAGCTAGTGATCAATTTCTGGAAAACGACATCAGAAATTCTAGGAAAGAAAAAATCGATCATACACTTCAGCTCCAGAGTGTATAAATGTATTTATTCAACTGTTAGACCTTTATCAAGATTGTTGATTGTGTGCCCAAAAGGTGCTCACAGCATTCATTAAACAGAATTTTTGATCGATCTAAAACTTCAAATTTAATTGAAGCCATAAATGAAATTAAGAAGGGGAGGAGACAAGAGGGGAACGAAAGAAAGGGCCAGATGCCTTGCTGGCTCAGGAATTCTGGGATTTGAAGTCCACAAATCATGAAGAGGCCATAGTTCCCCACCCCTGCTATATAGGCAGTCTTAATTAAAGTAGGTACACGTAGTCCCTGAGTTATGATGCTAATGCAGCCAGCTAACAACGGTCATAAGTTGTGATGGTCATAAAACATCTTCACGTGACCTGGTCTAGTTTTACAATCTTTTTTGCATCCGTTGTTAAGTAAACACTGCATTTTTAGCATTTTTGCTAAAAAAAACTGGAAGTAAATGGCTGGCACTGCCAACAGGGCTGACTCTCATAAGAAATAATTTTATGATCTCTACGTAATTAATTTCATCTCAGTTTAATTGAAAATTTATGGAAAACAAACGGATATTTGGTCCTGGCTCCTTTTAGAGGCTTTAGATAGTATCTTCAGTCTGGGGAAAAAAAGAACACGTCCCGATTTAGAGGCTCGCGCTTTTATTAAATTTCAGCTGCGACACAGGGTGTTTTTTCTTCTCCCTACAAAATATTTGAAAAATGAAATGAGCCACATAATATCATCATTTATGTTGCACTATTTGCAGATAAGTTTTATCCTGTATTTTAAAACTGGTTTTATTTCTTTTATCAGGGGTTCATTCTGATCTCTTGTACAAGTTGTCTAAAGAAGCACTTAAGCAAGGAAAAACAAACATCCAGAACAGCATCGACCAAAGAGACGAGAAAAAAGAGAGCGACTCGAGTTCCTGTATGTACCAAAGGCAGCACAGTTGCGTTTGATTTTTCGTTTTAATACTGAGGCTTGACTTGTTTTAATTCCAACCGTGGTTGATGTTGCCGTCTTGTTTGAAGGGTTATTTGACCGCGGAACTTCAAAATAATTTTTCCTCCTTGCTTGTCATAGATCACTTAATTTGCAATAGCGGTGCTCCCAGGTACCCAAGCAGAAATGTACAGAAAAACCAAGCTAGATTTCATGTCAGAGGTAATCCTTGACTTATGAGCACAATTGAGCTCAACATTTCTGTTGTTAAGCGAGACAGTTCTTAAGTGAGTTTTGCCCCAATTTACCAACTTCCTTGCCGTCGTTAAGCGAATCCCTGCAGTTGCTAAGTTAGTAACACGGTTGTTAAGTGAACCTGGCTCCCCTCCTTGTCTGTGCTTGTGACCCCAGGACACACACACTGCGACCATCGTAAAGATGGCTCACGTGAGTGTGGGGGGTGCCGCAACAGTTGTAAGTGTGAAAAACAGTCATAAATCTCTTTTTTCCAGTGCTGTTGTAATTTTGAACAGTCGCTAAACGAATGGTTGTAAGAGTGGCGAGGTGGCCTAGAGGTGGAGTTCTTGCCTCACAATCAGGAGGCTGTCAGTTCGATCCTAGGTAGAGGTAGATATTTCTCTCTCTGGGCACACTGTGAGAACAAAACTCTGCATTGGTGACAGGAAGGGCATCCAGCCAGTAAACACGCTGCTAACGCCATTCAATTGCCCAGACTTGATCCCGCAAGGGATTATAGGGTTGTTAAATGAAAATGATGATTAAACCAACGGTTGTAAGTTGAGAACTACCTGTGTTCAATTCCATCCATTGCAATAGATACAAAAATACATCTGTTTGGTGACTAAGTATGTGCTCAGAGGCAGATAGATGGCAGGTAGAGTCAGATAGATTTTTTTTATTACTTGATACTTTCAGATTGACGGCTTCTTATTGTTGTAGTTATATACTAAAACTCTTTTGAATGCAGTTAAAAATAACAGGTATATTCAGCCACAATACAAGATAATACACCATTCTTAAGCTTATGATTTGCCCCCCATGAGGTCTGCCATAGTTTCCCTATTTGTGGGCCAAGGAAAAGGAAGGAGATGTTTTAAAAGGGCTGCATTTTTTTTTCTTATTCTTCCCGTCTACTCTCGTTTATTATATTGGCTAAATATTTATGGAGAAACATACAGTTCAAAAACATGGTTCCACAACACTTATAAATGGAATGATAGAAATAAATATTTTAGTAACAGGAGATTTGATTCTTTTGTGTGGTTCTTAAGCATTTTTTTTAAAAAAAGTTGGCTTAAGTAAAAAATTGGCCAAAATTTAGATTTCTTTCCTTTTTTTCTGAAAACTCTGCAAAATCAGTTATGTAGCTCATTAATTACACATGTCTAGAGCAGTCTTTCTCAAGCAATTTGGTCTCAGGACCCCTTTGTGTGCTTGAAAATGATTATTGATGACACAACGAATGTCAATTTATCGGTTATACTTCTCAATATAGATTATATTACAAATTAAATGTCAGAAATGTTACAGTATATATTTATTAGGCTTCACAAACCTCCTGAAAGAGACTCCTGGGAGTGCCAGATTACCTTTTGAGAACCATTGGTTTAATACTCAGGTGCATGTTGAAACAAAGTGGGGATGAGAGATTGTAGCCACTGTTCATAGATGTGGCTGATATGCTATTCTCAATTACAACATTTTATTGCTGGCATTTCGGGCTAAGATGGGTTCACATCATCAGGCTTCTATTCAAACATATTGGGTGACATTCCAAGCTCCATATAAATCAATAGCTGGTAATAACCTAGTTGAAAGAATAATAAATTGAGTACATTCAGCCTTTGATTAAGAGTAAGCTTAACTTTTGTTCAATTCTGGTATGTTTTTGTGTGCATATAGTGTCCGAAATTGAGAGCGGAAAGGGAAGCGGTGACTGCCTCCCCGCACTAAATTATCAAAATTCCACCTGTGTCAAGCTCGGTTCAAGGATTGTTCGTGTTAATGATACAACTGGCAAAAAATTAGATGCAACAGGAGACAGGGCTATAGGTAAGCTGACGCAGCCGAGAGTTCATTCTAAGCGCGGGTGAATTGATATTTGACTTATTTTACATTCCCCTTGCACACGGCTATTCATGAACGGCCAGATTTTCCTCAAAACTGTTGTGGCCTGTCGGCTGTCGGCCACTCCAGCAGCCGAATCAGAGGAGAAGTTGTGAGAGTCAGGAACAACATCAACGCAACCTGTGCGACAAGAGGGAATGGAGCTGGCAGAAGGAGACAGAAGCCCAGTGCCTGGGATGTCTATCAGCCCTCAGATGGAGAGTCAACAGCCCCCGGGTCTGGAGGTGGCTGATGAGGAAGAGGAGGAACAGCTGGGTCCGGTGCCTGACGCGCGGATGAGCAGAAGGCAGAGGAGAGGAGAGCAGTGGAAATCTATGGGCCGGTCCTTGGGACGGAAGAGCTATCGCTGCTAGCGAGGCCCCACCCTAGCTCTGGGGATAAAAGGCAGGGGGCAGAGATGAATAGATGTGGCAGACAACTATTCATCTCTCTGTTGGACAGACTTGTTAGCTGCTGGCATTCCTAATAAAGGAGTCATTGATTTAAGTACAGAGGGTTTGTCATGTGTAGGAGCCGGGTTAGAATAAAACTCATCGTGAATTGAATAGAAAAAATAAGGCTTGCACCCTTTCCATTAAAAAAAAAACAACAACAGCAAAACCTTGTGAGCATATTAAGGGGATCCTGGTGTTTTAGCAATTTAATGTAATATCCTTGGATTGTGTCCATGCTTTTTTCCTCTCTCTCTTTCCAGAAACCTCCGCAGGATTGCTCTTCTCTTGTTTCGACAACATCAATAAAACAGGAATCACTAAAGCTGAAAAGCTGAGGGACAAGCATTTAAATGCAGCTGAAACGGAACACAAGCGGATCGTTTGGCGCAACAGGAAATTGAGCGGAGACGCCCTCATGGAGCTCATGAAGAATCAGATCAATCAGGAAGCCAGTCCGGAAGAAATTGTGGAGAAACTAGGCGTGGATGCCAAGATCCTTTCTAAAATGTTTGAGAAAAGAACCAGGCCAAAGACGCTCGACCTGCGACCAGCTGCCTTGGGATCCGCTCGGAAGAGCAATCTGGAAAAAGAATCCAGCGATGAAGACGCGGCCTACGAGAACGGCCTGGTGGACAAGACCGAGTCTCCGGTTATATTCGATTTGGAAGACCTGGATAACGAACCCGTCCCGCCAGTGAAGCCGGCACAAAAGCTGACGCACAAAAAGCCAAAGAAGATTCACCGTGCTGTAAGTGTTCCGGTGAAGCCCGTCAAGAAGGTTAACGTTGAAACTGGGTTTGATCCGCTCTCCTTACTGGCAGCTGAGAGGGGACCCGGGAAGGAAGAAGAGGAGGAGGAGGAGGAGGACAAAAGGGTCTCCACCCCATCGGCAAGGCGCGATTTAGCCGAAGAGATCGAGATGTACATGAATAATATGAGCAGTCCTTTAGCAAGCCGGACTCCCAGCGTCGACCTGCAAAAGGCCTACAGCGACAAAAACCCCAGCAAACGAAGCCCAACCTTAGTCCAGCCGTGCCGAAGATCAAGCCTCCCGCCAAACTCACCCAGGCCGATAGTGCTCCCCAAATCCAAGAGCTACCAGGTCAAAAACGAAAGAGGAAGGGAACGCCTTTGGTCCTCTCCCGTGTTCTCTCCCAACAATTTGTCAAGGGGCCAATCTCAAGACGCGGACGGGGCAGTGACGCTCGCCTCTCCCACTTCCTTCAACCTGGACACGCTCCTGACCCCGACTTTCGACGTTCTGAAGAGCAGCATGTTTTCTGCAGGGAAAGGGGTGGCGGAGAAGGCCAGTAGGTGGTACTCGAAGTTCGCCACCTATGCAGCGGCCTCGAAGGTAAGGCTTTCGAACGGTTGCCGTGATTCAGTTCAGCGGAGATTCCTGCGTGGCTGGGGACCCTTCTTCCTCACCCCTCGGTGGCTCGCGATTGAACCCTTCTTCAGCTCCGCACAAGTCGCCTTTAATGGCTCTGAAAGGCCTAGTTAGGGGTGGGCTGCGATGGCCATCAGGGCTCCGGCAGTTACGCCCATTTAAATCCTGAGTCTCGACCCGAACTTCCAAAACTTAAAGAAGATTTATGAGGAGTAAATACGCCCGGCACTGCCTGGGTGTAGCCGACTCTGAGGCACATCGTTCATTGTCACTCTTGACCCTGGTTTTCCCCCCCACCCCCTGGGTGTATCATAATTCATATTCTCCAATGGGACACATCCATAGCCCAGAGTCATCAATCATCCTCTCCAGTTAGAATTGTGCGCGGCAGAAACTTCGGTCGCCTAGAAACTATCTTTGAAAACATTTATGGAATGCACTTTCTGTTTGCAAGCTGCCGCACTGCTCCCCCTCTTTCTGTTGGCAACTCTAAAAAGACCATAGAAAATGTTTTACGAGTTGATAATGGGTTTGCCCGCTTTGGGACGATCCTCTAACTAAGGCTCTGCACAGTTCGGCGAACCGGCCAATCCCACCCCTGGCTGGCCCCTCCCACCCCTCCCCTCGCAGGAGTCTCCACGTAGCCCATTTTGGATGTGAGGTACGTGCAGGGCCTGCACAGAGGCTTGGGGGAGGGGGGAAAATGGGCTTTCTGGAGGCTCTGGAAGGCTGGAAACGGACCTGTTTCCGGCCTCTGGAGGGTCTTCAAAGCCCAGGGGAGGCTGTTTTCGCCCTCCGGAAGCTCGAGGAAAGCCTCAGGAGCCTGGGGAGGGTAAAAGAGCCGCCGGCCCCTTTGCAGTGCTGAACACTGGGGTCGTTGGTGCTCTCAGGCCTTGAGTTTGACACCCCCTGAACTAGATGTTTGCTCCCAGTTGTGGATCTGTAGCAACTCGCAACCTTCTCCTTCCCGTGCCTGTTCTTATTTCAGGATCAGAACTCGGACCGAACAAGCTTATCGTCCCTCGGGGCCCTGGATTCGGAGTCTGCCTCGCTAACCGATGAAGACATGTACAACAATCTGGAAAGCAGCTCTTCTCCTCGGGACGATGTGTCGTCGGCTTTCAAGGGCATCGGCCTGAGCTCCACCAGTCTTGAAAGTGCCACTTCTCACAACGGCTCCTCCAAACGTTCCTCGCACTGCGGTAAGAGAAATGCACACATGTTGTTTCCCCTGCCCCCCATCTGCTTTCATCTCGTCAGCTGACACGGGCGTGGGAAACTCCTGTCACCCTATGATCTGGCAGGATGGCCACCTCCCTGTTCTGACCCAAACCCTTTTCCAGTAAGACAAACAATAACCAAAGGGAACAGAAACCTTTTAATGAGTCTTACGAATCCCCAGTTAAAAGGCTGCTGCAAACTAATTAACTTTGATAAGCACAAACCTTGCCAAAACTGTGCAAGATTGCCAAGAATAACAGATAAGAAATATTTTACAACACAAGAGTCTTTAAATACCAACTTAAGATACTGCAATGTCCACGAGGCTGAGTTTCAAAACGTCTTTGCTTCCTGCAAAGAAGGTTAGTTTCACAGCTGGCTTTTATCTTCTTGAAGGAGGGGCCATTACCTTGCAGCCTTACTCCTGAGTTGCCCATGCTGTTGCAGCTGCTCTTTCCTGCAAGCAGCCCTGTGCGCACGCGCACTTGGCACAGGCTCCTCGGGAACCTCCTCATCGCTGCTGCCAAGCCCCCACAATCTCTGAAGGCAGCAGTCCGCTCCCTAATGGTCCTGGCCCCTCATCTGAGTCCTTGCTGTCCTCAGTCCAAATCTGCTGCCAGCTAACCACAACACTCTCCTTCCAGAAGGGGGTGGCATTAAAATTGGCCCAAGAGATTCAATCTTACAAAATCAAAAACGTGCAAGGTTTCAGATAAAATAAGGGTTGAAGAATGCTGACATCTCGCAGGCTTCATGGAAGAAATCCAGAATAGTCTCTAAAAGCTGAAAGATTCTTTTTCGATGGCAATTTTAGAAGGACTTGTTTCTCTCCTGCCTTCTTTGCCCTCCTCAATTGTTAATGTCTTCTTTAATGGTTGAAATAATAGAAAAACTTCCCAGAATTACTGGGAGTCCGGCAGAAAATATATTTTAATTATTTCTATTATTATTCTTTTCTCTTTGAAATAAAGGGAGGGGGCAGCTAGGACGAGATTTTCTTTTCCAGGACTAGTGTAAATATTTTGCAATGTCTTTTTTGCTTCTTAGGCTCCTTTTCAAAATCAGAGGTGGTTTCTTCTTGCAGTCCAAGTAGCACCAGCGTCTTCCAGAATTATGCCCTGGAGGTACAGTATATTTTGCTATCGTTACCATAAACCTGGTAAAACAGATTTCAAAAGAAGGTTTATTTGTCTTCTACTTTTGCGTTACATGATTTTATCCTAAAATTCTAAACATTTCAATCCAAGGAATTTTGCGTTTTAATCAGCTGGAATTTCATGGGAGCGTGTTTTGGACAGGTATTCTAAGGGACCCATCACCATTCAAATAAGCCCTGCAAAGCATCATCATCACCACCTGGACTGACCCTTTTTTTTTTTTCTATAGTCCCAGAATATGGGAGGTTACTATGAGAAAAATAAGAAGAACAAATCGGTCTAAAATGTATTTGTCAGCTGTATACATAGATTAATTCAGCTGTTAATTTTGTTGACATTACTGGGCCGCCACTTTTCCTTCCGTTGAAGAAACTAATTAATTTCACTGCCCGCTTTGACCTCCTGTTTCCGCATCAGGGCTTTTTAAATTAGATAATCAATTAAAAGCTGGAAAGGCACTGGTTGGATCCTCAATCCCCCAGAGCTAATTAAAAGGTGTGGACTAGTTGGCTCTGATCTTGGCCTCATTATTTATATTTCAATTAATACGGACAACACTTACCCCCCATGAGTCCATTATTATTGTCTATTGGGGAGAAAGGGGTGCCCATTAAACTGGAACGTCCATCAAATCTGAATTGATGCATATTTCTGCCTATTTTACACTTGAATAAAATTCACTCACAGAAGACTAGAACGTATGGACACATTTTAAAGTTCTTGCTCAAAGTCTGCTAAAACCATTAAATGAGGATTTGCGGTGTGAACAGCACAGCTTTATATCCGAGATAATATTACCACCCTTAAGAAGAAAAAAAAAAAAGACTGCCTTCTAATTATTCCCCAATCGGTTCTTTAAATGCAATTGGTACGAAGGGGTCCTTGTTGCTCTCTGAGCTTGGTTGATTTCTTGCAGACGTTTCATGACCCAACTAGGTAACGTCATCAGTGCTGGAAGAGAGTGGGGTTTGCCAAAGGAGGATGAGGAGGACGAGGACTTGGTTGTTTTCTTGCAGACGTTTTGTTCCCCTAACCATATAACATCTTCATTGCTAGACCGGGGAATTCTGGGAGTTGAAGTCCGTACATCTTCAAGCTGCTATTCATTCTTCTGCCCTTAGGGCTCAGCCCTCTTAATCCTAATCCATCTCTTTTTAACTTCCATGGATGTGGGAAGTAGAGAAGACAATCATTCCTGTTAAGCTGACCCCACAGATAACCTTCATCACATCCCACTCGTGTCAGAAATACCGAAGTGCTTCCGTGTTGAAAGGATTATCTGGTGACGTCACCATTGCTGAGGGGGGGGACATCCAGTTGGGGTCCTCCTTTCGTGACCTCCACAAGAGCTGGAGCAAAGGACGGGAGCAGGGCTGGGCTGCTGGGGGTTTACAGCGGTTGGGGAGAGCCCCTAGCTAAGATTCTGTGCATTTCGGAGAACCTCCAAATCCCACTCCTGGCGGGCCCTGCCCCCTGCATCCTGCACCGCCCCTCCCAGGTGTCCCCATGCAACCTGTTTTGGATGCAGGTAAGGGCAGGGAACACACAGAGGCTCAGAGAGGGCGAAAAACAGGCCTCCTGGAAGTTCAGGAAGGCCGGAAATGGGCCCGTTTCGGGCTTCCAGAGAGCCTCCGGAGCCCGGAGAGGCCATTTTCGCCCTCCTGGAGGCTCGAAAAAAGCCTCCTGAGCCCGGGGAGGGCAAAAATGCCCCCCCGCCATAATGCAGGAGGCCGACTAGGCCACGCCCACCCAGCAACCAGGCAGAGAACCCGTTGCTAAAATTTTTGAAGCCCACCCCTGGACAGGAGCTCACCCTACCTCCTGGTAGCATTGGGGTCTTGGAGGCAGGTGTCATGTTTCCAAGTAATAGACCCCTAGCAAGCAAAACCCCAAGGCAGAGAAGAGCTCTATTGGATATATCATATTGGCACAGATCTGGTGAAAACCGACTCTGAAAGCTCCTGCAGTTTTCACCTAATTAAAAGTAAAAAGTTCTCCTCTCAGCCCCAAACAACCAGTCACAAGGTCCAATCAATGCCATTTTTATTATCGTTACTGATAATACTCAAGCCTGATGATCTGGTGACATCACTCCTCCTTCCTCTGGCCAGGTGGTGAGAATGTCCTTGGTTCTCCAGAGAAAGTGTTTTGTTTTGGCTACAAAACCCCCAGCTATCTCTAATCCCCCCCCCCCCCCCGCCTCCCTATCCCTCAGCTCCAGTGTGGCAACACTGAAGCTCTGAGATGGTTTCCATCAGGTCACCTTCAGGGTTGACACCAGGGCTTGCTAACTTCCCCACGCAGCATCCTAACTACATGAGCCACCGTGCTCCTTGGGATATTTTTCGTAATGAGCGATGAGGAAGCCAAGACAATGCAATGGCAAGACTTAATTGGTGCTGACATGGAGGCAGACCATACTGGAATGTGTTTTATTTCTACCAATGAACTAACTGGAAATAAGACGTTGAAATCCTACAAGGAAAGTTATGGGGAATATGCTCTTTTCTTTTTTTTTTAGCAAAATGTCAGAAAGCATTTACCTTGGTGTGTTGTAATATCCTTCCATTAGCAGATCTAAAAGACAGGTATAAAAAGGCTCTCTAATGAGAGATTTAGCCGTGAGGCAGAGAGGACACTTAAAAACCTGCCTCCTCCCTTCCTCTCTGCTCCTTTTACGTGGATTTTCTCATTTCTTTTTCTCTTTTGTAAATTTTTTTTTAAAATTAAAGTGTATACAATTTATCTTCCATCTAACTGTGTGTCATCTGGGTACAAATATCCTGTGCAGTAACAATTAAAGTTTACATCCATGTTCATTTCTTTGGTATTAATTCTCTAATCTTATTCTAATCTTGTTTATATACATATCTCTATCACTATAACATTCCCTTTCTGAACATGTTTAATTCTATTAACATATTTTCTACATTTCACTAATCTATTACAGATAACAGATAATCAGTGTTGGAAGGGACCTTGTAGGTCATCTATCCCAAGCAGGAGACCCTACACCATTTCTGACAAATGGCAGTCCAATCTATTTCTATCTTTCATATTTTTTCTCTAGCCATCAGTAAAATAGTTCCTATATCTTATGATATTCAGTTTGCTCCTTCTCTTTAATTGCAAGTGTTAATCTGTTCATTTCTGCACAGTCTAATATTTTTCTGATCACATTTTCAACAGTAGGAATCTCTTCGCGTTTCCAATTTTGAGCAAATACAATTCTTGCTGCTGTTAATACATGAATAATCAAATATACATTCTCTTTACTATAAATTTTCTTATTTTTGCTATATCCAATCATCTGCAGAAATGCCTAAAAGCCCAGGTTAATTTTTAGATTAGTCAGGTACACAGACCAAGTTTCTAAATTTACAGGGCAAGTGAAAAATTTGCTGCATGTTTATGATTAAAGTTTTAAAAATTGTGATTTGTATGCTTATGAAAGATGCTGTGGTTAATTTTATTTGAATTTTATATTGCTCGGTTTATCTGTTGAGTATCTAGATCAGAGCTTGAGTATTATCAGAAACTATAATAAAAATGGCATTGTTATTTACTCATGTCTAAGGGCAGGGAAGGATTGTCCTTGGAAATATCTACTGAACATTTAACAAAACTTTTATATAAGTTATATGAAAAAGTCAGCAGTAAAAAAACATTTTTTCAAAATAGATGAGGCAATTTAAATTTGTGAGATCCCTGAAGTATTGGTATACACACAATAGGAATGATAGATGCGTTAATATCTGTGTACCTTGGATGAAGCATTGTCCTGTTTTCCACTGGATCTGTTTGTTAAAACTGGACTTTTCCCCCCAGACTAGCAAGCTGTAATTAGCTTAATTTGTTGATTAGTCAACTAAAGCTTTAATTACTTTAACTGACATGGGGAGCAGTTTTTATCAGAGTAAAAATAATCTGTCTTTTCAGAAGCTTTTTCAGTGCTGGTACTTGGTGCTACCTTTAACTATGCTGTTGAAAATGTTGTCCAGTTATGTTAAAGATAGAGAGGAAGGAAGGAAAGAAGGAAGGAAGGAAGGAAGGAAGGAAGG